>CM042434.1:32803428-33025928 GCA_023631565.1 Gymnocephalus cernua
TCAAGTGAACTTGGGGGTGAGAGAGAGAGAGAGAGAGAGAGAGAGAGAGAGAGAGAGAGAGAGAGAGAGAGAGAGAGAGAGAGAGAGAGAGAGAGAGAGAGAGAGAGAGAGAGAGAGAGAGAGAGAGTGTGTGTGTGTGTGTGAGAGTGTGTATCTGCTCTTTGGGTTAGGCTATTTACCTTTACACAACTAGCAACAAAAACAACAAGTATGTATGTATTGAGTTGATGTAAATTAATGCTTTTGTTTTTTTATCCGATTCATTGATTAATCGAAAAAATAATCGACAGATTACTTTATTATTAAAATAATCGTTAGTTGCAGCCCTAATCAAATGTGTTATCTTGGGACAAAAGCTCCAATGTTCAGGCAAACTGTCGCCTTTGTAAATAAAACCATTTGACAGTCGAGGGTATATTTATGACTGTGACGGAGGATTGTAAACTAATAACAACCTTCAGACTGGAAAATCAAAAGCATGCCAATTATTTCCAAAGCAGCCGCCACAATCAGAAGGTCCAGCTGGCTTCCTGTAAAGACCCGGAGAGTGATAATTACTGTGCTGGTGTCTGAAAATAACACCGAAACTAAATCATATATATTGAACGATACCTAATATTTCTCTTCAGGACGTAAAAGAAACCAACAGGTGGGAGAAATGAAGTCTGCTGAGAAGAATAGAAAGAACTGCTTCAACCTGAGACTTGATTTAAAGAGACTGGACTTGTATCTTGTATCTTTCAACCAGAGGCCTGTACTACGAAGCAAGATCAATAGGCCCTGGATTTATTTACGTTAACCGGCTTCACCTAACCTAACAACCACGGTCCTGCATAAACTGTGACACGGCGGTGGTTAAAGGGGAGCTATGCACTACTACTATATTACCCTTTAAGAAAACCTTGTGAGAAACAAAATACGGCCTCTGGTGGTCTCAACACACATAGCATCCCTTGGAATGTCCTCTGCTATTGATTATACCTTGACAGCCTGCTCCATCTTAATGCCCTCCACAATATCGATGGGCTCCTTCACAATGGCGTCTGGGCTTTCGGCTGCGACATCTTCGATATTCACGCCGCCCTGCGAGCTGCCGATCAACACAGGGCCCTGTGGGACACAAGAGGGAAGTTTAACACTAAGTTTCTGCACTCCTTCAATTAGAAGATCTCTCTCATTTTGATTCCCTGGTTGGAGTTTCAGATTTTTGATCTGCCAGATTTAAGCAGACAGACGTCCTGTCCATCAAACTCTAAGAAAACATCATAATTTACAACAGCTGTACACTACTAAGCCTGGATGGATGCGATATGAATTAGGGCTGAAACGATTCATCGAGTTACTCGAGTAACTCGATTACAAAAATTCCTCGAGGCAAAAACTCTGCCTCGAAGCCTCGTTAAATTCCTATGACGCGCAGGTATCTGATTGTTCCACACGGACCGTTGTTCAGGAAGCATACCACTAGCGCGTGATACATTTTGAATTTATTTGGCGCGATGGCCAGAAACGATGTCCAGAAACGGCAGAGAATGTCTAAAGTTTGGGATCATTACATACTAACAAAGGAAGAGAACAAGGTGGAACATTAAGTAGACCTGGCAGACCACAGCAGTACGACTTCAATGATTCAGCATCTGAACCGTAAACATCCGCTCCGCGCTGTTTCACCGAGCGTCGCTGAAACAAGGTAACGTAGCTAAGCAGCCGCTGATTTTAATCACATACTGTATTTGTAGCGATGTCGTGATGCGGGTTGACTAGATATGATGTTTAGCTTTGATGTTTTTAAGTAGTAAACTTATTCACGTTCAATTGCAAGAGAGTATAGCCTAAAAAAAAACCCTACACACACACATGCACCCTCGTCTCTCTCACTCTTCCTCACGCACGGCATGCGTGCACACACAAACACACACAGGTTGCTAGGTTACCATAGCAAATAGGCTCACCCCGGAAATTATATATTATTTGTTAGTAGCCTAATGGTAAATGCTGCAGGTGTAGAAATCTACATAAAACAGATATTTACTTTGATGTCAGGGCTAGATTACAGCATGAAACTTAATTAAATGAAATTGCCAAATGTTGGAGTTGGAATAAATACCTCTGTTCTTTTGAGAAATAAAAGCCAAATGCTTGATCATTTTACAGCCACATCATTTTCGTTATGCATTATTTGTTTTGATTGAAATGTATCCGATTAATCGATCGATAAAGTGCTAGATTAATCGATTACAAAAAGAATCGATAGCTGCAGCCCTAATATGAATGCTATATTGTTGTACTGCCTGGCTCAGGTTAACCCTCCTGATGTCCCCGGGTCAAATCTGACCCATTTTCAAAAAGTTTCTATATCAGAAATTTGGGTTTCTTTCAACCAAATTATAAAACAAAATAACGTGGATGGTTCCATACAACACTTCACAAGTTAAATGGTCAGTTCACTACTTTCATTGAATTTGGGTGTTTTATTCAATTTTATAGCATGTAAAGAAACATTTATAAAAGAATGTTGAAAAACGTAGGAAAATTGTGACAAAAAAGCACAGAAAAAAGTGACAAAAAAAAAACGTGGAAAAAGTGACAAAAACGTCAAGATAATCTTCAAAAACATCGGGAAAAGTGAGAAAAACGTCAGGAAAAGTGAGAAAAACATTGGGAAAAGCTTAAAAAAATGTCAAAACAAACACAGAAAAATACTGACAGAAACGTTGTGACTAAAGTGTCAAAAAAAACGACCAAAACGTTTTGACCCAGAAAAACTAAAAGTTGCATGGTCAACGACACACAGCTTAACACGATTTGATAGACATGAACAAATTACAGGCAGAATGAAGGCCACAGAACTTTCTTTTTTTTTTAATCTAATTTGACAGTCAGTCATAATGGAAAAAGCAAAGAAACTACTTTAAAGTAGTAGTAGTAGTAGTAGATTATTTCTGGGCTAAATTCTGTAGCATTGGATCGGTTCATTAAGCCGCATCGGAGGCATTTCTGATACTAATGTGAAATGCAGATTAATGAAGAAAGAAGATGTGATTTTCTACAAACTCAACTAGTTAACTGATCTTGAAAGTCATTATCTTCACATCAACAATAACCATTCTACATTGAGGACACTTTGGCCAGATGTTTACACTCTCTAAAACACTAGTTCATTTTACATTGAACACACATGAAACAAAGACACGTTACCACGGTAGTCTGTGTTGGAACAGACCGTCTTTATCTTTACTGCTGTGCTGCCATCTACTGGTGAGATTCAGCAACACAAGAAACTAATCAGTACAACTTTTTAAAAATCACTCTTATTTTGGTCTTAGTGTTATTCTGTCTTATGTCTATTTTTGTCCATTTTTAGAGCTTTAAGAGCAAGAAAACTAAATTCAAAGCTTCAGCTACAGCAGCAATTAGCCGTTTCGTTAAGCTACTGAACTAAAGATAAATAAAACTTTCTTCTTGCATCGTCTGCTCCAACAATCAACGGATAACATTAAAAACACACATACAAAACATCTGTATGGTGACCCGACAAACATCTGAAATCTTTGGGTCTTCCGCACGCATCCACGCACGCAATATTTTTAACACACATACCTGCCATTAAAGAACGACTTATTTATTGCTAAGGCCACAGGGTCAAAATTAAATGATTTATTAAAAATGTAATAACAATAACTTATAACAACAAATTATTTCACCAGTAAATTCCTGTTAAATGACAACAACAAAAAACACTGGATAAGAAAAGGGTATTTTACAATAACTCTGAATGCAGCACATGGCTGGCGAGGCGGGTTTCAAGTGCAACGCAACATCTGTGTTGTTGCTACAGACTGTTGTACGTCCCGGTATTGGAATCCTCTACAGTGAAATATACTTTTCAACAGTGTTTAATCCAGCTGTAGCTAACGTTACCGTTACGTCAAGTGTAGTGTTAACTAGCGTCACATGCGGCGATGTTTTTGTTGCCTCTAACGTCCGTTCAGGAGCATCAGAGAGAAGTGCAGCCAGGCATTTACAACCCCAAATCAGAAAAAGTTGGGACAGTATGAAAAACACAAATAAAAAAAGAAAGTAGTGATTTCTAAATGTACTTTGACTTGTATTTCATTGCAGACAATACAACAGCACATCATTTAATGTGTTCCTCATGATTTCTTTTTTCAAAAAAACAAAATTCCTATTTTGGTTCTTGCAACACATTTCAAAAAAAGTTGGAACAGTAAAGCATTTACCACTTTGTAATGTTGCCATTCCTTTTCACAACACTTAAAAGACGTTTAGGGACTGAAGACACCAAGTGATGAAGTGTTTCAGGTGTAATTCTGTCCCATTCTTGCTGCAAACAAGTCTTAAGGTCGGCAACAGTACGGGGTCTTCGTTGTCGCATTTTGCGCTGGAAAATGCGCCACACATTCTCTATTGGAGACAGGACTGCTGGACTGCAGGCAGGCCAGTCAAGTACCCGTATCCTCTTCCTCCGCAGCCAGGACTTTGTAATGTGTGCAGAATGTGGTTTTGCATGATCTTATTGAAATATGCACGGACGTCCCTGGAAAAGATCTCTTCTTGAAGGCAGCATATTGTGCTCCACAATCTCTATGTACTTTTCAGCATTAATGGTGCCATCACAGAAGTGCAAGTTACCTTTGCCAAGGGCACTGACACAACCCCATACCATGACAGACCCTGGCTTTTGGACTTGTTGCTGGTAACAGTCTGGATGATCCTTTTCTTCTTTGGTCCGGAGAACACGGCGTCCATTTCTCCCAAAAAAATACCTGAAATACTGATTCATCTGACCACAGTACACGTTTCCACTGTGTGATGGTCCATCCCAGATGCCTCCGAGCCAGAGAAGTCGACGGCGCTTCTGGACACTGTTAACATAGGGCTTCCTTTTGGCACAGTACAGTTTTAACTGGCATTTGTGGCTGTAACTACGTATTGTGGTACTTGACAAAGGTTTGCCAAAGTAGTCTTGAGCCCATGTGGTGATATCGCTCATAGATGAATGACGATTCTTGATGCAGTGCCGCCTGAGGGATCGGAGATCACGGTTGTTCAGCTTAGGCTTACGCCCTTGTCCTTTACGCACTGAAATTCCTCCTCATTCCTTGAATCTTTTAATTATGTTATGCACTGTTGAAGGTGAAATAACCAAATGTCTTCCTATCTTTCTTTGAGGAACATTGTTTTTAAACATTTCAATAATTTTCTCACGCATTTGTTGGCAAACTGGCGATCCTCGGCCCATCTTTGCTCCTAAAGGACTAGACCTTTCTTGGATGCTGCTTTTGTACCAAATCATAATTACAATCACCTGTTGACATCACTTGTTTCAAATCACATCATTATTTAACCAATTTACCTGATTACTAGCCCTAAACTGCGCATGTCCCAACCTTTTTTGGAATGTGTTGCAGGTCTGAATGACAGGAAAGGATGTATATTTACAAATGAAATTAAGTTGACAAGACAAAACATGAAATATTTTGTGTTCACACTGTCTGCAATGAAATACAAGTCAAATCACTGCTTACTTTTTTTATTTGTGTTTTTCATACTGTCCCAACTTTTTCTGATATGGGGTTGTAAGTGGCACAGAAATCCGCGTTGCTATTCGGTTCGGTAGATAGCGGTCGTATTGGTGCCGTATTAGCAGACACAATCATAACGTGTTCGTTTTCATTTCACTCATATCTTACAACAAGATATACATTAAAACAATCAGATAACAATACTAGTGCAGTGGAGGAGATAGTCTTGCCAAAATCCTTCACATTGAACTAACATGTAGGACAACACAATTCGCTCATCTTACGTTAGCTGACAAGCTTGCTTTCCATTATAACGTTAACGTTAAACACGTTAACAACGTTAGAGAAAACAATTATATTGTTGGCAGATAACAGCACTTAGGCTACCTCAAACTGTCAGTGATCAAGTGACATAGCACCAAAGATGTTTTATTGTGAAGAAGACCACAGTAGGTTTTTGAAACTCCCGTTTATGGGAAATTGTACGGTCTAGTGGGCGGAGAAAGACGCTGATTACCTGATGGGTGTCAGGTTTGATAAATACTACGCAAAATGTGGAAGCATTACCAAACTCGCATAAACAGATGCAGCGTAAACTGCGCTAGTGTTAGTAAATGAGGCCCTCAGTCTTTTTCTCATCACTGTGGACCGTTATTATCACCATAAGTGTCTGAAACGTTGGTAATGCTAGAGCACATAATAAATACCGTAAAACTTCAAATAATAGCCGAGTCCCAAATAGACGCCTGTCTCTTTTAAACGCCTGGTGTGACAACAGATTTGGGTAAATAAAGGCCGGTCTCAAATAGAGGCCTGGTCTGTTTTTTTGTTTTTTTCCGTGTCGGGTTGTATTTGATCTTTTAAAACCCGTCAAACACAATTCATTTGGATAAAAGCGTTGCATTTTAGAAGATATACGGGATTGTGAACAGCGATGTCCGCGCTGCGCGCACACACACTCACACACACACAAACATAGCGGAGCCGAGGTGTGTGCGTTACTTCACGCAGCACATGTAACTGACTGGAAACGATACTGAGGATTATTTAGCCTACTGCCGCTGGCGCAGATGAACTAACGCTACAGTCGTTACTGTAAGTAGCCTACAATAAAACCTCCATATTAAAAAGTCAATACTTATCAATATACCCACCTACCTGTTCTACAGGCATCAACATGTTTCAGTCTGCTCTGTCTGCGCTGTCCACTCGCTGTGCAAACACAGCTCTACTCTGCAAATAGCGACTTTTTACAAACAAGCTAAAATGAAAGATGCCAGTTTGTAGTCTAACTGTTTATCTTGAACTTTGGACAAACTCTTGTAAACTTAGCTGCTGTCTTAACGAACCGTCCTCTCCGCTGGAGCAGTAACCTGTGGATGTATAATAAGACCAAAACATATACATGTGGCTACTTAATATGCACGTGAATTACGTGATCGTTATGTGTTGACAACAGAGCATAACGCTAGCTTCACTTTTTCCTACCCTTCACAGTAAAAGCCCAACCTAAAGAACGGCCACTGAAGTCAGTCAGTCAAGCTGTTGCAACTCATACAGTACTATTAACATTACCTCCGCTAATTAAATCCATGCCTGGTAAACATAAAGCAGAACTGCGACGTCTGTCCGAGGAAGACGACCAAAGGGCCAGACTGGGAGGCGGAGGGAGGAAGAAGGTCAGTGAAGAGCTGGAGGTGAGCGTGTGTGAGTGGATCCACAGCATGCGGGCAAAGCATCGTCAATTAAAGGCCCGTCTCTTATAGACGCCTGTCTCAAATACACGCCGAGGCATTTCGGCGATTTGGGTAAATAGAAGCCTGGGCTATTATTTGAAGTTTTACGGTAACACTCTTAAAGACTTAAAAGACGAAACTTTAACCTAAAGAAGTCCGACTACAATCATTAGATCTGAGAAAAGTCATTCTACCCAACGTAGCTCGGGTGCTGCACCTAAACCTTATAATGGAGAGAAACCCCTGGTGTGTGAGTGCGTCCCCTCACCTGGTAGGACCTCTCCATGGTGATGGCGAAGTAGTATTCTCTGCGAGGGTACCTGCGCTCGCAGATGAACACCTGGTTGCAGATGCGACCCGCCTCCCCGGTCTGCTTGGTGTACAGCTTTCGACCAATCATCTGGGAGGAAATGTCCCGGGCCTCCTCTGGCCTGGAGAGAAGACGAAGAAGAAGAAACTGATGATTTTTAGAGGAGACGCCTTGTACAGAATACCGCTTTCTTTTCACATCTAACAAGAGAAATCTAAAGCTAGGTTTATGGTAGCTGCGGTGTTCCCGTCATGAGTTACGCGAGCCATAGGCTAGGAAGACTGGCAGAGCAGGCTCACATCTACAAACATCTGTGTGATTCTTCACATACAGACCACAGCGAGTCAAACCACTTTAAATATGTTGTCAGAGAGAGACACCACACTAGGGACAAAAAGAAACATTTAGCTGAAGAGTGGAAAAACATGAGGGGCCCTATCATGCACCCGGCGCAGCGCAAAGCCCGACGCAAGCATCTTTGCTAGTTTGAGACCGACCCAGTTGTCAGTTCCCCATCCAGCACCCACCTCGTTTAAATAGCAAATACACCTGCTCCCAACTGTGGCCCATGGGCGTGCTGGTCTTACAGGGAGGTGTGTTCAGGTGCATTCTGGGCGTGCTGGTCTTACAGGGAGGTGTGTTCAGGTGCATTCTGGGCGTGCTGGTCTTACAGAGAGGTGTGTTCAGGTGCATTCTGGGCGTGCTGGTCTTATAGGGAGGTGTGTTCAGGTGCATTCTGGGCGTGCTGATCTTACAGGGAGGTGTGTTCAGGTGCATTCCGGGCGTGCTGATCTTACAGGGAGGTGTGTTCAGGTGCATTCTGGGCGTGCTGGTCTTGCAGGGAGGTGTGTTCAGGTGCATTCTGGGTGTGCTGGTCTTACAGGGAGGTGTGTTCAGGTGCATTCTGGGCGTGCTGGTCTTGCAGGGAGGTGTGTTCAGGTGCATTCTGGGTGTGCTGGTCTTACAGGGAGGTGTGTTCAGGTGCATTCTGGACAGGGAGGTGTGTTCAGGTGCATTCTGGGCATGCTGGTCTTACAGGGAGGTGTGTTCAGGTGGATTCTGGGCGTGCTGGTCTTACAGGGAGGTGTGTTCAGGTGCATTCTGGGCGTGCTGGTCTTACAGGGAGGTGTGTTCAGGTGCATTCTGGGCGTGCTGGTCTTACAGGGAGGTGTGTTCAGGTGCTTTTAAACCTGTGCCCGGCGCTTCGCGCCGTGCACTTAGATCGTTAAAATAGGGCCCAAGATCATTTTGTCAAAGCTAAAAAAAACATAAAAAAAAGAGGTAGGGGACGGACATACGGCCGACTTTCCGACGCGCCTGAACAATCAAGGAAGTGGAAGGTCGTGGATGTAGACTACTTACGAGTAGACGATCCTCACTCCTCCCTTCAGTCCACCCTCGAACGTCCCCTTTCCTCGGCCCCCAGCCAGCACCTGAGCTTTCACCACCAGGTCTTTCGTACCTGAAACATCAACCGATTAGTTCAGCCAAAATTAAGTCATCGTGGTAGTTAGCGCTGGGAATCATTCAAAACATGTTGCCCACAAAATAGCCCAAAAACCACAAAATGTAGTATCTCCTCTTAAAGGAGAATTCTGGTCGATTTCAACCCGTAGCTCTGTTGTTTGGAGTGCTGTCAGTAGCGGAAAAAACAATCGGTGCTGCCTACTAGTGCTGGGCGGTATACCGGTTCATACCGAAAACCGGTGTATATTTTCGTCACGATGTTCATTTTTAATATACCGCCATACCGGTGTGTTTAATAACACAACGTCCGGAACGAACAATACGCTGCGCCGCGCGACACTGTTTTAGACGGACCCTTTAAAATGCTGCTTTTTAAGCAGCGACGGTAAACAGCAGTGCACCAGAGGGACGTCACACGGAAGATGAATGCTGCAGAAGTAATGACACAGACGAACTTGTGCCAAAAAAAGGAGCCGCCGGGTCTGTTGTTTGGAGGTTTTTTGGTTTCCAAAAATCCGACGTTGACCAAGCAACCGTTTTATGCAAGTGCTGTCGGGCTAAAATAGTTGCGAAAGGCGGCAACACAAGCAATTTGCTCCACCACCTCAGCTGCAAACACGTCTTGGAATATCAAGAATGTATGAAATTAAAGTCAGCAGGCTCAGCGCCCTCCACATCAGCAGGTAACACGGGGAAAGCAAAAGAAAAGTCGAGCCAAATGTCACTTAAAGACGCGTTTGCTAGAGGGACTCGCTATGACAGAAAAAGCAAACGGTGGATCGAGATTACAAACTCCATCACCAACCACCTAGCTAAAGACATGGTCCCGCTTAATACAGTGGTGAGTAATGAGTCAATTAAGTCAATTTACTGCAGTAATTCCTCTCTCAACGAGTAGAAAATGCATTGAACATCTGAATATGCATGAAAAAAAAACCCGTCAAAAACCGGAAAACCGGCATAATTTTGAAAAAAAACGTGATATGAATTTTTGGTCATACCGCCCAGCACTACTGCCTACACCGTGTTATCCCTCTACTCGCTCTAGCACCCAACAGGCTTAAACAGGGCAAGTTTTAAACGTGTTTTTAGCCTCTAAACATGCTCGAAATATCATTACAAGTGCTTAGCCATGTGCGGTGATTCCTTACGAGTGAACACAGCGAATCTGACTGCAGTAGATGTGACAGAAAGGCATAAAAGTTGTGTTAATCCATACCTCTGGTTATTTCCTGATTTCTGGTTGAAGCCCACACTAATCGATTGCCGAACTCATACAATCCAATATTCCAAAACGTATTTTTCCACAAAAAAATGATTTGCTGTGGTTAAGTCCTTAGTAATGACTAGTAGCAACATGCTGTAACCTGACACCACAGCTGTGGCAGGGAGAGTTCAAAAGTTCAAGAGCTATCGCACATGCGCAGGTCGCTAGGCAACAGACTCTCACAGACTGTCAGCTGAGAGAGAGAGAGAGAGAGAGCGCTTTAGGATGATAACGACATTGTGTCAGTGTTTTTAGTATATAGATAGTACATCTCAATCCGATGTGGAACACACGGAGGAGGTTTTGGAGTTTGATGGTCGGGGTTATCTATTCAAACCTGAATATAGCTACAGATGAAGAGTTATTGGCACAAGATCTTGTCGAGAGAAGGGCACAAACAGAGGAGCAGGACGCTGCTGCTTCAAGGCCACGACGTGCTGGGACATGGTGGTGCTCATGTCCTGTGAATACTGTATCGCAATGACCACGGAGGAAGAAAGCCTGTTTCGCCCATACGGAGACGTTTCCCCATCTGATCTATAAGGATGTTTTGGAAACGTTTTTTTTTGTTCCGAAAGTAAATTGGAAGAAGCGTCCTAAACCGGACGGACCTGATGGCCAGCTCTCTAATGAGTGAGTCTGTCCTAGTTTAGCTACATTTGCTTTTTGTTGTAAATACACATTCAAAACACTAAACAAAACACACCTCTTCAGATTAGCTTAGTTACTGTTTTTATTGTTTTTAATTGCTTCTAAATATGCTTGTATGTGTTGGTTTTATTGCTTTTCTATTTTTAATGTGACATATACGGTATGTGCTGGTTTTTACTGTAAGGTGTCTTTTGAGTACCATAAAAAGCTCTCTATAAATGAAATGTATTATTATTTATTGTAAATAGATGTGCCACTTCGCTAGTGAAATAACCAAAGCTTGCCTTTTACAGCCTTTTCTCTGAAAATGACACTATGAGAGCGAGCAAAGTTGCAGCCGAACAGATAAACAACGAGCTGAAACTCACAGTAAAGCTCCGTGCAACTTCTTACTATGCTGCAATTATGTAGCTAAGCCGTGTGTTAACTGATACCACTGAAAGCAGGAGGTGGCTATGTTTAGACTAAGTGTGTGTCCGGCCCCATACTCTACAGCTACTGTAAAGACACTCACACAAAGAGGTCAGGAAACTCTGGGTTTGTCACTAAGAACTAAAGCTCGGCGGAGAACATTAATACTCTTTGGATAGCTACTGAAACAGGTTCGTAGAAGCCGTCAAGTACTGGAAGTTTGCAACAAATGTCTGGTCAGATGTGTTGTCTTGTTTAATAGTTTAAATAATCTTTGATCAGAGAGTTAGTGATTTAAATCAACATGTTAACCGCTGAAACTTTTCTCTTCGAAGTACTGAAAATGGTTTCGTCTCGGCGCGAGTCTTTGGTCTGAACTGGGCTTAAGACATGACAGAAAAGCAAAATAGGTCTCCTTTAACTTAAAGTTCTTTCACAGCTTTTTTTCAAAAAAATCATCTGTAGGGATATTAACATGCTTGAATGACAATAAACCATCTAAACTGTGTTTGACACTGATATTATTTTTGAAACTTACCGATCTGCTTGGCCACGGAGTAGGCCTCCTCCGAGGAGCTGGCCACCATGCCGGCGGGCACGGCGATGCCGGCCTCCTTCAGCAGCCCGATGCTCATGTACTCGTGCAGGGAGAGGTTCCTCTGCTGCTGCAGCTGCTGGGACACATGGCCTCCCAACAGACCCGGAGAACCTCCGAGAACCTGGAAACCAACAGGAGGAGAAATGTTCAGTCACACACACACACACACACACACACACACACACACACACACACACACAGACACACAGTGTTTCCTCTATGATGATTTTGTAGTGGCGGCCCGCAATGGCAAACTGCTAAAGAACAGGGAGAGCAACAGGCGGAGAACTCAACACTAAACTCACATTTAAAATAAAGTCATCTAAATCTACAGCAAAAACTAAACAATTCAGAGTTGTTTTCTTCTAAAAAGAAAAGAGAAACATTTGCAGTCAGCAGAAACAAACCAGAAGCAACAGAGGAAACGTGATTCTGAAACCAAGACGAAACGTGATTAAGGAATGATGAAACCAGTTTGTTCAAGTGTTTCTCAAACGGAGTCAGAAATATCACAATCTGGGGAAACTACATAAGTAGAAGGGCTGCACAACATATTGTTTTTTTTGTTTTTTTTATAATCGTCATCGCGATGTCAACCAGCGCCATAAACACATCGGGAAAGACGTTTGTGTTAATATCAACTTTAAATGTCAAAAATGTCTTTTTTTAGTGCTGCCTTTTATATTCAATTAAATGTTCAATTTGTTCAATAAAAATGAAAAACAAAATGATTTCCTTTCATTAGTTTTTAATCCAACAAGCAGTTTGTTGTATTTTAGCAGAATACTGAAAGCAGCAGAACTGAGAACACTTCATCTGTTTATTTATCGCACGTTATATTGTTATCAAGATATTCAACAACGGTATTGTATATTTTCTAGGGCTGTCAAAATAACGCATTAATTTCGATTTATTTAATCTGAGAAAAAATAACGCAGATTAATCCATTCCATATTGACCTTTCACCTGGAGCCGTTCTAGCCACCATTCAACTGTAAAATGAAGGAGGGAGATGAGAGAATGCGTTGTCACAGGCAACAGAATCACATGACACTAGTTAACACTACACTCAAAAGCAGGTAACGTTAGCCTTAATTAAACACGGTTAAAATGCTGACAGCTAAATGCTAAATGGTGTAAAGTTTGACTGTATTTCACTCACTGTAGAGGATTCTGACACTTCTGCAGCTGCTGTCATAAAAACACAAACGGAGACGGTGCGTTCAGTAAAACTGGTAATCTACAGACTCGTGGTGCATTCACAGTTATTGTAAAATCTGGTGGATGTTTTTGTCGTTCAATAGCAATTTACTAGTGAAATAACCCTATTCGTGAAGCACTTTTGAATTTATTTCCTCAGCATATTAGGTCATATTGTTGATTGATTGTTCATATATATATATATATATATACACATATATGTATACACATTAGGGCTGGGCGATATGGCCTAAAAATAAAATCTCAGATTTTATTTTTTTGGATTCGATTTACAATTTTTTTCCGATTTTCCCCCCTACTTATTAAGGAAAGCAATAAGTACAAACGGAAGGTATATATGGGTAGCCTACTATGTCTTTGGCTATGTGCAAAGCGACCGCTTCGGTGATTGTTCTTCACCGTGCCCCTTTCCTGTCATATGCGGTGCCTTGTGCAAAGGATTCGTCTACAGTTAGCTGTTTATTAGCTAAGGTTTGTTGGTCACTGCACGTTTTTTTCGGCTCGGACAGACTGCCATTTTTCATATTCGGCTGGATGTCTCTGTGGTGCTGCTTCCTTTGACGGCGATGGGCTTTAGGCAAATGTTGCAGCGCGGGGTCTCTTGCTCCACGTCTGTCGCAGCAAACCCAGACCAGTTCTAAACAACAGATGATTTTATTCCTTTCTTGGGAACAAACTTCCCACTCTCACCGGTAGCCATGTTGTCACTTGCTGTTGCTGTTTTGTGTGTGCTATGATGTTCTTGTCGCTTGCCATACTGCTATGTGAAACTAACGCTACGGAAGCTCCGGGGAGCCAAAAATGCACCATTACACAAAAACTCGATTTACTTATTTTTTTTTAAATCGCCTGCAACAAAAAATTCGAATTCATTAATTTAATCGATTTTTCGCCCAGGCCTAATACACACATATATATATACATATATATATATATATATATATATATATATATACATATATATATATATATATATATATATATATATATATATATATATATATATATATATACGGTGATTGGTATCGGCCGATACGTCTGCCAGCAATCGGTGATCGGCCCCAAAAATCCTGATTGGAGCACCCTTAAAAAAAAATATATATATATATATATATATATATATATATATATATATATATATATATATATATATATATATATATATATATATATATATATATACACTAGGGCTGGGAAAAAAATCGATTTGATTTAAAAATCGAGTTGGTAGGTCAAATCGATTCATATTTTCAAAAAATCGATTTTTTTAGATTTTTTTTTTAAAGTTTTATTAGCTCAATCCAAATACAGTATAAATAATTTGGATGTTTAACAATCTTTGTTGCACACTGCACAGTAACTTTTCAGTTAGAGAAAGGGTTTGCCTTTGCAGTTTTGTTTATGTTGATGCACTTTAATTAAATACAATAAATATATATTTTTAAAATATATTTACAGTTCGCAGTTATTTTGTTTTAAATGGAAGGGTCGAATCGTAAATCGAGTTTATGAAAAAAAATCGCCCAGCTCTAATATATACATGTATATAAATGGTCATTATTTCAACAGTGAAAATAATAATAAAAATAAGTTTTTAACTTTAATGCTGATTATTCACTGATTCATTTGAATTGAAATATTTAAAATACTTTCACAGCAAAAATTATGTATTTGATTAATTTAGATTAATTAATCACAGAGTATGTAATTTGATTACATTTTTTAATCGATTGACAGCCCTAATATTTTTCTCATATCGTGCAGCCCTAGGCAGTAATGTCGGTCCATGTGTGAAGTGACAGAGGTGATGGTGTTAATACTGTCCCTACTGCATCACTGTTTACACAACAGATGCACCAACTTCCACCGGGATCAAACCGGGACAGAGACAGACAGAAAAGGGAAGGTATTCTAACATGGTGTCGGATTTTAGAAGACACTTTTGGCTCAACCCCACAGCTGTTTGGACTCTTTTCAGCTGCTCAGACATCTTGTCAAAGCGTTATTGGATAAAGGGCTTTCAGTTCTAATCTAAGGCTGCAACTAGGGCAACATGTAAAAAATCAGACATCACAATACACTTGACCAAATACCTCGATGTCAATAGCACGGCGATACTGTCGGGTTGACTATTGGTGCTTTATCAGGCATCTACAAAGGGCTGATATCTCCGCAAGGTCTGTTCGGTGCCGTTTACGTACCAGGCAATGATGTTTACGTCACTATAATACTTATATTTATTATTTTTTTATAACTTACATTATTTTCTTTGTAGATTAATTGATGAGTTGTTTGCGCTACAAAATGAAAATGGGAAAAAATGTCAATCAGAGCAGCAAATCGACCAAAAAAAAATAAATAAATAAGAAATCGGAAAAAATGATAAAACATCGGGAAAAGCTTCTGTAACTTCGGGAAAAGCAACAAAAGTGACGACCAAAACGTTGAATAAAAAGTATAGAAGGCTAATTTTAAATTTTGACCCAGGGAAGAAAAGAAGAAAGGAAGTACGTAGGGAAGAAAAGAAGAAAGGAAGTACGTAGGGAAGAAAAGAAGAAAGGAAGTACGTAGGGAAGAAGGTAGGGAAGAAAAGAAGAAAGAAAGTACATAGGGAAGAAAATAAGAAAGGAAGTATGTAGAGAAGAAAAGATAGGAAATACGTAGGGAAGAAGGTAGGGAAGAAAAGAAGAAAGGAAGTACGTAGGGAAGAAAAGAAGAAAGGGAGTACGTATAGGGAAGAAGGTAGGGAAGGAAAGAAAGAAAGAAAGAAAGTACGTAGGGAAGAAGGTAGGGAAGTAAAGAAAGAAAGTACGTAGGTAAAAGAAGAAAGGAAGTATGTAGGGAAGGAAAGAAGAAAGGAAGTACGTAGGGAAGGTGGTAGGGAAGAAAAGAAGTACATAGGGAAGAAAATAAGAAAGGAAGTACGTAGGGAAGAAAAGAAGGGAGTACGTAGGGAATAAGGTAGAGAAGTAGAGAAAATAAGGAAGTACGTACGGAAGAAGGTAGGGAAGGAAAGAAGAAAGGAAGTACGTAGGGAAGAAAAGAAGAGAGGAAGTATGTAGGGAAGAAGGTAGGGAAGGAAAGAAGAAAGGAAGTACGTAGAAAGCGAAGACGGTTGGGAAGGAAAGAAGAAAGGAAGTAGATAGGGAAGAAGCTAGGGAAGAAAAAAAGAAAGGAAGTAAGTAGGGAAGATGGTAGGTAAGAAAAGAAGAAAAAAGTACGTAGGGAAGACGGTAGGGAAGAAAAGAAGTACGTAGGGAAGACGGTAGGGAAGGAAATAAGAAAGGAAGTAGGTAGGGAAGAAAAGAAGAAAGAAGTACGTAGGGAAGACAGTAGGGAAGGAAAGAAGAAAGGAAGTACGTAGGGAAGACGGTAGGGAAGAAAAGTCGGGAAGACAACACAAGGGTTAAATTAATCGCCAAATATTTAGAAAATCCATTTATCGGTTTGACTCATTAGTATCTTAAGTCTCTCAAATTGTCTTCAGTTTCCTGTCACAGAGGAGAGAAGAAACCAGAACATATTCACATTTAACAAGCTGACATCAGAGAAGTTCATCGATTCAGTCAGGTTTTTGTAATGCAGTACTTTTACTTGTAGTGGAGTATTTTCACAGTGTGGTGTTAGTACTTTTACAGCAGTAATCTGCATACTTCTTCCAGCCACTGTGCCTGACAATACTTGGGACTTTTGTGTTTCCACCCACTGTGACTTGTTTGTTCTTGTAACTGTAAACTGTTGTTTTGTTGACAGCCTTTCTCTGCACAAGACGCAGCGGATAAGATGCGCATGCGCAGAGCTCCGCGGCTTCGTACATCGCGCACTTTCACCTCCATTAACACAGTTTAAAACGACACACAGATGACACAGAATAACTGGAGGATTAAAAAAAAAAGATTATGTCGATTAGCTGATTTCTCGATCACTGCATTGTGACAGCCGGTCGTTAGCTCCGCGCTAGTTAGCATGTTAAACAACGGGAAACCCTGGAAGATGTGCTATGGTGCTAATGTCAGATTTGACCCTGTCAGTTTTTGGGGGGATTGTAGTCTTTAAGGAAGGTACAGCGCTGTCATAGATACCTGCTCCGGGAGCTGGAGACCTTCGCTTCAACAAGGACACACACTCACCTTGGAAGCGGAGCTGATAGTGTTTCTAGCCCCTGAATTCCTCAGGCTAGCCGACAAACGGCTACAGATCAGGGACGTCGCCATGTCTCCCTCTTCGTGAGCGGAGTGATTAACGCGCATGCGTGGTGAACTGCAAAGTCGGCTTTTCCAGTGCCGCCTTCACGCGCTGTCGGAAATTATTGAACTATTTCAAATATGAAGTCCCAGTAAACATGACTGGAAAATATTCAGGTTACTGGAAATGTGTTGAAGACGAAAAGGAAACACAATCATTACCAGATAGTTGTTCAAATATAAACAAAACCATCTTGTGCTCTTTCTTTTTAAACAAAAAGACAACGAAAATCATTGACAATGGGAGTTTACATAGAGTGTGTGAAGGCACCAATGTCATGGCCTTGACACAGTGTAAATATAGCCTCCTTCTGGCCTTTCACCTAAATTAACACAATCATTACTGAAAAACAACTTGGAAGTATGAGTGTTAATCTAAACAAACTGACTCAATACTCATTGTATGTGTGTGTGTGTGTGTGTGTGTGTGTGTGTGTGTGTGTGTGTGTGTGTGTGTGTGTTGGTGTGCGTCAACAATCCATTTTGTTTGTGTTCAATAAACATAAAAATAAACATTCATCAACCCCTTAATTCTCTGTTATGTGACAGTTATATTCTCTGCTAACATTACACATAATTGAATGCTCAGAAAACTAATTATTTTTGTTTGTGTGATTAAAAAAAGTTATGTTCAACTGACCCTCTCAGATAAGGGTCATGTGACATTTATTTTTGTGTCTACGACACAAGCGACAAAAACTTTGGAAAAAACTCAACAAAAGAAGCTACATAGACTCCGAAAACAACTTCCAAAAAGACATCAAAACTTGAAAAAAAGAGACAAAAACATTGAAAAAAGCCTAAAACAATAAACAAAAAAACAGTGAAACTTGTGTGATGTCAGCTTGTTAAATGTTGAATAAAAAAGTATCCAGAAAGGCAACAAGAACGTTGAAATAATTGTCCAAAAAACACACAAATGAAGGTGTATTCTTTTGATTTGTTTAACAGTTTCTCTGTTTTTTAACTTAAAGGTGCTCTAAGTGATGTCACGCGTTTTTTAAGCAACATTTTTTGTCACATACAGCAAACTCACTATCCTCACTAGCTCACTATCCGCAAGCTGCCTGTCCCCTGAACACACTGTAAAAAACATCTCCTCACTATCTGCTAGCTGCGTGTCCCCTAAACACACTGTAAAAAACATCTCCTCACTATCTGCTAGCTGCCTGTCCCCTGAACACACTGTAAAAAACATCTCCTCACTATCTGCTAGCTGCCTGTCCCCTGAACACACTGTAAAAAAACATCTCCTCACTATCTGCTAGCTGTGTGTCCCCTAAACACACTGTAAAAAACATCTCCTCACTATCTGCTAGCTGCCTGTCCGCTGAACACACTGTAAAAAAACATCTCTCACTATCTGCTAGCTGCCTGTCCCCTAAACACACTGTAACAAACATCTCCTCACTATCTGCTAGCTGCCTGTCCCCTAAACACACTGTAAAAAACATCTCCTCACTATCTGCTAGCTGCCTGTCCCCTGAACACACTGTAAAAAACATCTCCTCACTATCTGCTAGCTGCCTGTCCCCTGAACACACTGTAAAAAAAAAACGCGGTCTCTGTAGACAGCCCAGGCTCCACAAGCGGCAACAAAAACAAACTGTGCCAACCAGAGGCCTGTACTACGAAGCAAGATTTAGCGTTAACGAGGTAACTTCAGGTTCAACCCAGGGTTTTCTGTATAATGACGGTGGATCACTTGTTACTGGGTTCAATTGCCGTGGTAACTTATGCTGAACACCTAACCTGGGGTCCGTTTCAGGTAGGAGGATTAGTGGAAACTCTGAGTGTGTTAAGCCTGAGATGAGGGAAACTCTGAGTTTTCCGTTTCAGAAAGAGAGATAACTTAACCTCAGAGTCAGTTACTATGGTAACTGAGCCTGTAAACCTAACCTGGTTGGGAGCAGGTTTTCTTCAAGAAACCTTGAGTTTCTCTCAGACTCCTCCCCATGGATGTATGAAGAGAATTAACACTCCTCCCTCTGACACAGCGCTTTTCATTTCCTCATTCATTCATTCAGTCTGTATCAAGGGGCCAGGCTTCTCTCCTCAGAGTGAAGCCTCCTATGGCGCCATTTTGATGCTAATAAGCCATCACCCCCCGTTAGCATCCCATTCATTGCCATTCATTTTGGCGTCACTTTGACAGCCAATAACTTTACATCTGAAGCGTTTCAAGACGTTTTCTAAAGAAACACGACAATGTATGAAAGGCTCCATTACCTTGTACCTCACGTTATGGCTCCTTAGCAGACGTTTTTATAAAAATAGGCTAACGATTGTGTCATAACCACGCGACTTACTGTCGCATAGTACAGGAATTACCGTATAGTACAGGAGAAGCTCGCAGGCAGTTTCGACGTACATTAGCTGTTTAGTTTAATTACTAATGTTAACTAGCATTTAAGTTAGCAATAATTAGCCTGTGCCTATGTTATCTCCTTACATATACCTACGCTCTCCGTCTCTGCAAGATTGGGAATGATTGAGATTTCTCTTGGCACAGCTACCAGAAGACTTACAACTTGCAGACACGTTCACGTCACATCTACGGCGGGAAGCTCAGTTTGCAGCTGCGCAGTAACGCTCAGTAACACTTTCCCATCATCGGAAAAGTGCTGGTAAGAGGCTTCACTTGTCTCAGTCAAAAACAGCGGGATCGCTGTGTCCATTTTATATACTGTCTATGGTCTGTATCAGGCGCATTTTAGCGCAGTTTGTTATATTGGCGTGAATAAAATAAAACTTTGTTGGTTTATTAACTGTTAGGCAGACTTTAAAACATTGTTTTTTCTCAAAACATGACATTTCCTTTTATCGACGATCCCGTTGATGAAGACGCTGTATGGCAGGGAGTTAAACATATGTCGGAAGATGATATTGACGCATTTTAATTTCCAGATAACTTCCTATTTGAGCTGTATGGTTTTTCTTCCCAGTCTATCAGTTATGTAGCCTACATAACCTTATCCGTCCTCATATCACTAACGTCACCCATCGTGGACGTGCTCTACATCCCAGCACATTCTTTGTGTTGCATTACAGTTGTCTCTACAACCTTGGTGATGCGGAGCATTTTAATAAAGCGCCGTCAGAAGAGATCGCTCTGAAACGTTGTATAACTGCTATAAATCATCTCATGCTTTGTGTTTGGGCTTAATTCAATCCTGACAGTCTAAGCTTTCAACCGATGTGCTGCATGACCATATATTTTGAAGATTGAATGCATACATTTTATAATTTAAGCAGCGTCCACTTTGAGCGTGAGTGTCCCGTATACGGGTCAGTGAAAGTAAAGAGTTTAAACATTTGTAGTGTTCCCTGGACACAGACCAGTCAGAGACATTAAAAAGGAGTTCCACAGTATTGCAGGTGAATGATGTAAACCCTTTGAAATGAAAGATTATGAATTATAATTCTGTTAATGATGGTGCTGCAGCCTCAGAATGGGATTAGTAGCCTAGGACTTTTTCGCCCGCAGTATTGCACCTACCTGAAATAGATTTGAAGTAATATTAGCTTATGATTAAATATGATATACATCATATTGAAATATACGCATTTACTCTAGCAGCAATTTTCTCCAGCGCAAATTCTCTCTCTGTTGCAGCAGCCGCTGTGTTGCTTTTTTAACTAAATACATGTTCAAACTCGCTGTATGTGCCAATGAGTATGTCCGCCGACCCGTTTGTTTGTGGTTGTTGCCATGGTGAATCGTAGTATCATGGCTCCATTCATGCTGTCTTTGGTGCACGCGCGTAACCCTGAGTCAACCTACTCCGAGTTGATTGAACCAACTTGAATCAGCTGTTGTGAAACCGAAAACTCAGAGTTTCCATCTTAGGGTAAATCAACTCAGAGATCAGGCTCAGACTCAGAGTTTGTTAAACCTCCTACCTGAAACAGACCCCAGGTCAGGAGCAGGTTATGTTGGAGATTAGAGATCAACCGGTGTAAAAGCACCGCCTACTGACCAATCAAAACTCCATTGATAACAATGGAGTTATTAGAAGATGGATGGAGGGTGGAGTTCAGTGAGTAAAAAGAAGAAAAAAAAGAAAAAGCTTGGTGAACGGAGAGAGAGAGGTGTGCTCTTAAAAGTTAAAGCATTTAGAGACTGACAACCCCGTTAACATTCCCTGATGGGTATTTTTATGAAAGGTATAGATTTTCAGTGGAGGGAATTACGTATCTTTGTAAAATTCTTGAGCTGTGTGTTGCCAATCCGCGTATCGGTTTGAATTATGTTTTTATATTTTTTATTTGCTCCCATGATTGCTTCCCACTGCCAGGTATTCGACCAGAGAAGGGGAGGGAGAACATTATTAATTAATTCATTATCTCGAGAAAACAAACTTTGTTATCTCAAGATAACGAATTAATAAGTTGTTATCGCGAGATAGCAGTGCATAAAAAAAAAAAAAGTTACCATGGAGATTTATTCTGTACAGCTAACCTGCTCCTGACCAGGCTAACAGCCAGGCTAACAGCTAACCTGCTCCTGACCAGGCTAACAGCCAGGCTAACAGCTAACCTGCTCCTGACCAGGCTAACAGCCAGGCTAACAGCTAACCTGCTCCTGACCAGGCTAACAGCCAGGCTAACAGCTAACCTGCTCCTGACCAGGCTAACAGCCAGGATTTATTAAGCCTGGGGCCTTTTCTCTTCACTCAGCAGTGGTTTTACCTTATTATTATCATCCTGCATTAAAATACAACAGGTGCATATTGCTGTTCATTTAAGTACTGTTATTATTTAAAGTTGTGACCATTGTTTTTCATAATTAGTAAAGTGACAGTTGTTACTGTTACATTGCTGTATGAAGACTGCTGTTCATATTGTTGTTAGAAGTTTGATGAATATATTACAGCAGTTATTGAGATAATTAGAAAAGGCTGATGGAGTTGCCCAAATGTGTTTTAAATGAAGTCAGATACTAAGGGCAATATATAAAGTGCTGTACATGTGTGTTTCTATAGTGCACCAATGCACCTTCAATTATTTTAGTTGATTCATTTTTTTGTATTCTTTAAAAATAAATGATTCAATAAATTGGCATTCTTAGCACACAATTTGTGTTATCCAGTAAACTAGGACTATAGTTTGGGAGAATTGTACAATTATAAAAACCTATCCTGATTGTACAATCCTCCTTAATTATAGTCTTAGTTCACTGAACCAATAACTATATAGTGTAGACTACTGTACATTCATGTAACAACAGGGAGCAGACACCCCAATGGTTTTTGACCTCATATTTTGCTGGGGGGCAATAATTGTAAATGTTTACAGTGTGCATTATATTTATCACTTAATTATCTTTATAGTTTCTAGATTTTAGAGTCCAATTTCTTCAGCGTCTTTCTTTTCTATCTCCATATATACGAGGGAGCAAAACATATAATATGTAAAGAAGAAGGTCCTCTGTAAAAAAAAACGTGAGAAAAAGTGTGTCAGATAACAGCTGACTGACTCAATGATAGTCTAAAAATATACATTTACCAACTACTGCTCTTAACTGAAACCATTCAATGAGTTACTTGTCATTTGCAAAAACAAACTGTTGTACACTTTGCATTAAAAGCGAGCAGTGGAAGTTAATATAACTTATGAAATTTATATTTTAGTCCATGAGAGAGAGGGAGAAACAGAGTGAGAGAGATATTTATGCATCATATTCTAGTGTTGTAGAAAATGGATTTTCATGGTAAATTTCCAGAGGAACATTATCTTCTGTTTACTTTTAAAGGAACACGCCAACTTATTGGGACATTAGCTTATTCACCGTAACCCCGACAGTTAGACAAGTCGATACATACCCTTCTCATCTCTGTGCGTGTTGTAACTCTGTCTGACGGCCCCACCGTTAGCTTAGCCTAGCACAGATCCTGGAGGTAACGGGCTCACAACATGTAAATAGGAACATGTTGCCATTATTTTGTCACTTACTCGGAGCAGTAGGCTAGTTGGAGCCGGTTACCTCCAGGATCTGTGCTAGGCTAAGCTAACGGTGGAGCTGTCAGACAGAGTTACGACACGCACGGAGATGAGAAGGGTATGTATCGACTTGTCTAACTGTCGGGGTTACGGTGAATAAGCTAATGTCCCAATGAGTCGGCGTGTTCCTTTAAGACAAAGAGTACAACGGTTAATTTGTATATATGATTAGTAGCCTAATCCTTGAGTGGTATGATTATGACGGTCTTAACTCAGAGCAGTGGTCAGTTAATGTATATATTTAGGCTGCTTATGCATTCAGTCGGTCCGCGATCGTCTGCCAGGCTGTCTCTCGCTGTTTAATTACAGCGGCTGTGTTTCTTTTTTTTTTACAAATAATGTGTTTGACATTATCATACTTCTACAAGAAGCTGCTGCTCACTCTGTATAAAGTATGAACAAAGCGTATTCTCCATTGTAGCATCAGTAAATCTGTGATCGACCTCGCGGTCTGTTAAGGAAATCCGTGAACGCGCATCTATCCGAATGACTTCAGCCCGGCTCGACCTAGGCCTTGTCCCAATACCCGCACTTGCGCTTCAATGCGCGTTCTCGCTAAGGGGTGCAAGACCGTAGGGTGTCCCGATCCTCTAATGGTGTTCTCCAGGGATCCTCATGAGCGCACTTAATGCACCCTTTTTGCAAGTCCGCATCAGATCTCACTTTGCTTTAGTGTATTACCCAGAATCCGTGCAGTGTCGTGACGTTTCGAACAGCTAGCCAGTGGGGGAGCAAAACGGTTGCTATGGTCGGACGCCGGAAGAAGGTATAAATATTCGGATTTATTCTGCCTATTTGAAGCAATTTGAAGAGGAAAACCAAATGGAGAAGAAATGCATTTTCAAGTGTAAGTGAAAATATGTTTTTTAATCAGAATATGAGCGATACATACCATTATACATGATGATACAATGATTTCACATTCTTTTTCTCAGGGTCCGACGAGCTGACATTCAAGTTTATAAAGTTCAGGGCAGAGAATGATCTTCACGGGGTACAGAAATGCCTCTAGCCAGGGACCAGTTTGGCCAGGGACCAGTTTGTTGCTCATCTAATGGATGAATGTGTGTCTTTCAGGGAAATTATCAAAATGATGGGTCTAGAGGGGAAAGTGACCCAGCAGCAGTGTAAAAAAAAGTGGGAAAACCTAAAGAAAAAGTACAAGGTAACTGCACTTTCACGTGTTTTGTAATGCTTATATTGTAGTGGTAATATAAACCAATACAATATAGGATATAAACCCATGTATAATAAGAATATAAACCCATGTAAATAATGTTAATTTCCCCCTTCCAATTTACAAAGGACTTAACACTGCCAAAAACTGGGTCAGGGACAGATGCAGGAGAGGTCACTGCTGCCTCGTGGATTTTCTATGCAGCTATGCATGAAGCCATTGGCCAGAGACCCTCAGTCAGGCCAGTACATCTGTTCTCATCCAGAAACAGCAGTGTAGAGAGACCCCAGACACCTGCCAGCGTGATCAACCAGGTACGTCAACTGATGTGAGACCAGGAAAGAGAAAGAGGAGGAGTGAGAATTATCTTAAAGACTTCAGTGAGCGGCTAGAGAAAACCCAGAAGGAAGAAAATGAAAGGGATAATGCTTGGCTCCAAAAGTCTCAGCAGCAAATGGACAGGATGCTAGATTTATTTGGAAAGCTGGTTGACCACATGACAGAGAAGAAATAACTTTCTGCCTCTAGTTCTGTTATGTTCTGTTTGTTTGTTTGCTGTTCCTGCATAAGTGCTCTTTGTGTTAACACCACCATTGAGTGATGGAATTTATGTTTAAAGTTTCAGAGGACAATTTGGAAATTGTAATTATGTATAAACGAAATGTATTATTTTTATTTATTATTATAATTTTTGTTTACCAGTGAAAGTCTGTGTCACAAATAAAGAGAAACATTTATCATTTAGAAAAATCACTTTTTTTACTGAAACAAAGTACTTTATAACAAACAAAGTTTATAACAAAATAAATGAGCTGACAATGCAGAACAATACCGCCAGGTACAAGTGTAGGCTTATAACCATAAATGTATTAACATTTTCAGGACAGATACATTTGGTATTTACACATGCTAGGTAATTGACATTTTCAATTTTACAAAATATATACACAGAACTGTAAGTAAAAAAAATCCAAGCAAAATAGGTAGGTACATGTTGATGTGCAATGTCAGAGCAAAGGAATAATTAAGTTGTTAAAGTTCTACACTCGTGACAAAAATGTGTGTGTATGAGGTATTTTAATTACATTGTGTAGTCATGTTCCAAAAGGTGCCCTTGAACATTAAAGGGTGCAGATACATGTGCCGCAAGTCTCGCCCGGAGCTGGTTGCCACTTGTCTCCTGTCCACAATCTGGTATTGGTGGTTGTGGTAAGGCATCATAAGCTGGCTCTGGTTCGAGGACATCACCATGGGTACATCACCATGGGTAAGGCAGACATTGTGTAAGAAGGCACAGGCAGTTACCACCTCTGTGAAGAAGCCAACCTTTACTTCTAAGGCTTTGAAGAGTGTTGCCCTCCAGCGTGCCTTCATCATACCAAAGGCTTGTTCGATAATTGAACGCGCACGTGTATGGCTTTCACTGAAGCATTCCTCGACCCTTCCTTGAAGTGGCAGTTTGTAGGGTGTGATGATGGTTATGGGGGACTGTATGCAGGGATATCCTCCATCACCAAGAAGAAAAAAGCCAGGTGGGGGGTACTCAGAATTGACATAAAGTGGGCTGTTTTTTAGAACACGGGTGTCATGTACAAGATTAAATTATCTTTAAAATATATTTAAAATTAAATTACCTACATATGTGTTTCACATTATTTTGTGACATGAGAACATCCCTACAACTTCTCACAGTGAACATCAGTGTTTTACTGTAGCGTTAGAAGTGTTATTTTAACATCAGTGTAAACCACAAGGTTTAGGGTTTCAGGTATCCTACATTAGGGTTATTAAACAACAGAAACAGAATAATCACATGTAAAAATAAAATACTGCTTAGTTTTCACTGTATGAATGAAATAATTCTTATTAAAGCTACAAAAGTGGTGAGTGATTTCCTCTTTCTCTTTTGTTCATGAACCCAGTTATTGCAAGCCATTGCAATATGCATATTGCAATGTAGGCCTATATACACATTTGCCATATTCCCTAATTTTATAATTGAATTTATTAGAGGGAGTTTAACTATTTTCATTTTGGACAATCACTTGTGGTGGTGGTGGGGATTTAAACTATACTGAGAGCTGTTCTTGATATTTGGTCTACACTCACTCACCAAATTGACAACATGTTAGGAACAGCTCTTAGTATAATCACTTTATAGGTTAGGTTATATCGCAATTTATCTTAGCCACAAACTATTTTAATTTGAACAACATTAACAGAAAGGTTAGTACCTAAGAGAAAAAAATAGATATTAATTTTTTCATTCAAATGATTGTGTCATGTTACAGCTATTAGTACCAGCACACACACATTAACCGGTTAATACATTAATAAACGGTAACGTTCGATGAAATAAAGTTAATTTACCTGTTGGTCGGGCATCAGCATACGTGTTTGGATCCGTTGTAGAAGCCTTCTTCTCCTGCGAAACCTAATTCTTCTTTTAATAAACTGGTGGTGAGTTGTTATCAATTTTAGCAGGAGTACAGCGAATACCGCAACTGTGGCCAGCGGCATGTTTGCTCTCCTGTAAACAGAAGTGACGTATATAGTCACGTTTGCAAAACTGTCCCAATTCTGCTCTTCACAGCTTCGAGCCCTTGCGCACTTACCCCCCTAAGTGCACTTTCAACAAGTGTCCACTTCGAGGAAGACCTTAGGGCGTAGTGCGGGTATTGGGACAAGGCCCTAGTCCCTCCTCAGCCTGGCTTGGCCTTCCTGAAACGCACCAAGCCAGGCTGCACAGATTAGACTAGGTCAAGTCTCGCTTTATCGCTTATCCTGGATTCATATATTCTACTTTTGTGAAAAAATTTGACCCTATAGCGGTAGTAAAATAAATTATCAGTTCACTACTTTCATTGAATTTGGGTGTTTTATTCAATTTTATAGCATTTGAAAAAAATAAATGAAACATTGAAAAAAGTGACAAAAATGTTGGGAATTAAACAATAAAAAGCGCAGAAAAAAAGTGACAAAAACATTGAAAAAATGTGGGGAAAATTGACAAAAGTGTCGAAAAAGACGACCAAAAAGTTTTAATTTTAGACCCAGAAAAACAAAATGTTGCCTGGTCGACGGGAAGACAACACAAGGGTTAAAACACACAACCTGATAACCACAAACACACAGTTTCTATTCAAAAAGTATTTATTTACAAGGCGGAGTATTTACAAGCTTATTTACACAGCGGGAAACTAACATTTGTCTGTCACACTACACGTAGAACACACAGCTGACACACTTAGTTTCAAACGCAGGTCACCGAAGAGCAAGACGTTTGGTTTCTCTTTAAGCTCCAGTCTGGTATTTGAAGAAGAAGAATTATATCTTTATGTCTAGAATGGAGGCCATCTTTGCAGTTTGTTTAGTTTAAACAAACTGCAAAAAGCCACACTTATTTGTTCAAAACTTCACTTCTCAAACTTGTGCAAAAACAGGATGTTAAAAGAATTGTGGTATCGACCTTTTCATCCGTCTCTCAGCAAGTCAAAGATTTCTGCAGTCATTTTTTTATGCTGATTGATTTCATTTTAAGAAACTTCTCAGCGCATCCCTGGTAAGCACAAGATTTAAAGTGGTGATTTTTTGAATGATTCTTTGTGGAGAGAACTCAAAACACACACACACACACACAGTCTTTCAGTCCGAGTCGCTGCTGCTGCTGGAGGAATCGGTCGACATGGCCTCCACGTCGTCCTCGTTCTCCTTGTTGTGACCCGGAGGCTCCAGGCCGAAGTCGTTGCCATGGTGAGGAGGCAGCATCCCCACGGAGACGTCCGAAGACTGCCAGGGGTAGTGAGGCGTCAGGACGTCTGACAGAACGAGAGGAGAGACACGGGTTAGTCTGTGGATTCACAGATCCACTCACATTTAATGTGGCTGTTTTTTGTCTGAAAATGGCTTATTGTTTGTTTTAATGTTTTATGTGGACCCCGGGAAGAGTAGCTGATGTTCTCCATCAGCTAATGGGGATCCTAATCAAATCTCACACACACACACACACACACACACACACACACACACACACCTTTGGGACCATCCCACTCATAAGAACTGACTACTTGATTGACCTAATCAATAGTTTTATTAACTGAAGTAAAAGGGGAAAGAAAGACAGAGTGGAAACGTCCTGAGTGAGGAACACAGTATGTAACTGAACCCACATGTTAAAATGCACTGACCTGGCAACCTCCCAGCAGCCAGCGCATCACCGGGCAGATGTCCGTTCACGCCATTGGTCGGCAGGTTGGCCATGTGACCCAGCATGCCGCTGCGCATCTCCAAGTCAGTCGGGTACGGTCTGCGTGGATCCCCTGAGACCAAAACAGGACGTGGGATTAGAGTCTTAACCCGCGTGTTCAGAAATATGTGTTTCCTTTGAGCGCAGCGCAAAGCGGTGCACGATTTAGGGCAGCGCATAGTTGGGCACCATTGTTTTTTGAAAAAAGGCGACAAAATCTTCGACATACTTGGAAGAAAAAAAAGAAGACAGTAGAAGGAAGGAAGGAAGGAAGGAAGGAACAGGTCGAAAATAGTGACAAAAACTTTAAAGAAGCGACAAACTTCAAAAACAGTGACAAAAACTTAGAAAAAAGCGCTCACATACCCCCTGCAGTCCTCCAGAGTACCCCTAGGGGGACATGTACCCCCCTTTGAGAAACACTGCTTTAGAGAAACTGAGTTTGATACCGCTGGCTCAGATAAAAGCCGAGGCCCGGCAGGGGGACCGGCACTCGGAGGTTCCTACCTGGGACCCAGTTGAGCGGAGCGCACACGGCGTTACTGGCGCTGATCCTGTGAGCGTACTTGATGATTTCCTCTGAAGAGATGCTTCCTGCAGACAACAAGTCAACAAGCCATCAGACACAAAAAAACATCAAACCCCCCCCACCCCCCACCCCCCCCTCCTGCTGTGTGTTCGCTCACCTTTCCTGGCTCTGTCGATGGATTTGAGTTTCTCTTTCGCCTGGTAAACAGCCGTGGCCTTAAAAACAGAAACAGAACTCCATTAATATCAGCTGTTCCCTTTAAGGCAGAGATATTCAACAGGGAGTCCGAGACCCTTAGGGGGACCTCAGAGTAAGTGCAGGGGGGGGGGGGGGGGGGGGGGGGGGCACCAATTTATGTAAAAACATATATATTTTTGAAAGTTTCTCATTTCAAAAATTAAAATAAGTCTGAAAACATACATTAATATGAATGCAACATTTTAATAGCAATGATAATTTGCCGTATTTGTGAAAAATAAACAACAACATATTTACACATTGAAGATAAGCTTACTACAGGTAAGTTAGCCACTATGGTAGCCGTACAGTTAAGCTCAAGGAGTCTCTGTGCCTTCCAGATGTATGTTTAACATTAAAACATGATGCATAAATAATATCCATTTATTTTCATCCATTCTGCCTAGTTTAATGCGCAACTCAACTGTATACAATATATGTGTTAGGGGGTCCCTACTCGCTCTTGCTTTCAGTTTAGGGGTCCCTGGCCTAAAACACATTGAAGACCCCTGCTTTAAGGGACCCCTGTTCACTGAGTAAACCAACATATTTGATGGGTATTTCATATTATATTGTATTATGCTACTTGCACACTGGCTAAGTCTTGAGCAGGTCCGAATAACATTAGCGTGACGAGTAACATTAGCGCGACCAGCAACAACATGGGCTACATTGTGTTGGATTTTTTTTTAAAACAAAAAAACTGAACAGCAGATGTTGTTCTGGTGTATCTCCGGTCTTTCTTCATCCTCTATCTTTCTTCTCTGTTCTTGAATGTCATCAGTGACCGGAGCTTCTCCCAGATAAACAGACTGTTATGCTACCTGGCCACCTAAAGCTTATTTTCTACGCCAGCGTGGACGGAGAGAGAAACCCACCAGGATGTGCTCGGCCTCCTTGAGCTGTTTCTGCAGCTGCTGGATGTCGCTGTCTCTCTTCTCGACCTCCTTCTCCAGCTGCTGCATCTCCTGGTGCACCGCCCCCTGCTGCTGCGCCGTCTCCATCAGCTCCTGGAACTCCCTGTCCCTCTGCACCAGCAGCTCCAGGATCTGATTTACAGTTAATTTCATATTAGGGCTGTCAGTTTAACGCGTTAACGGCGTTAACGCAAACCCATTTTAATGCCGATAATTTTTTTAACGCACGTTTAACGCATAGAGAGAGCAACGGGATCTGTTAGTCCACTTCTTTAACTGTCTATGGCCACGCCATGTCCCGCCCTACGAAGCAGCTGATTGGTTTGGTTTAGGCATTTCACCGCGAGTAGTTAGGATAGTGGATTGGTCAGGGGATAGGTCCTGAACAAATGGAGTTACGTTACCTTGGACGCCTGGCCAATAGTAGTGATTGAAGGGCGGGTCTTGTAATTTCGCAGACCGCAAACAAAACAGACACAAGCCTCGGCCGGTTTGAGCCAAAGACAGTATGGTTTGAGCTTGCTAGCCGCGTAGCTAGTAGGCTCGTCACGGCGATTAGCTTCGGAGCGAGTAGTGACTCTACAGTCAGTGAGAGAAACAAAGTGTCTCCTCTGTTCTTTCTGACCACGGTGGGAAACCTGGAGCAGGAAAACCCTCTCCTTGATTTTACTTTTTTATTTGTCGAATTTCAAAGGGTGTGAGGGTTTGAGTACACACTTACCGAGCCCTTTCCGTGAGTCTGCATCGATGCAGACTTCACCGAAGGGAATTACCCACAGTTCAAAGCGTTGTGACATTTACCGCGGAGACCATAGGGAAATCCGGAAATTACAAAAGGTAAAAAACAGCACAACCACAGGAACGGAATGGACCTGTTGTCCAGATGTAAAACGAGTTTGACAAAAGTTGGAATCAGGCAGCCGTCTCCTGTGCCACGACCGCGTGGAAAGCAACAAACTTAAAATGAAAATTCCCGGAAAGTGACAGCAACATCTTTGTTATTAAATGTTGCCAAGGTAACGTGATCTTGTGAAGTGTTGTCTCAATCCCATTTATACCTATCTGAGCCCATGTGGCCTCACACACACTCACTCACTTAGCACCCGAGATCAATTAAAGGGATACTTCACTGATTTAGCATTCAGCTTTGTATCAGTAGAAACTAGGGATGTTAACCGGTGACCGTTTGACCGGTGGTTGACCGTTTCAACGTTAACCGGTCAAAGTTATTGTTAGTCGGTTAAAAAAAATAACGGCTGGCGGCTGTCTCATGCTGACGTCACATGTGAATTCAGTTGTAGGTGAAGGAGGGTACAGTGTAGCGTGAAGAGCGGAAGTGTTCACAAGGGAAGAAGCTTGGAGTAGCCGTCTGTTAGTGTTTTACTGAACAAGGCACAGGCATAATTCTGCCCGTTTCCATGTAGTTACATAGTCAATAATATGCTCATAACCACTACAGCGCTCAATTACCTATTTTTGAGGGGAAATAAACACAAAAAAATCGCCACGAAGGAATCACCGGGCCTCCGGAGGACGCCCACGACCAGCCGGCACTCTCGCCATTGTTGTCGGCGCGGCAAGCGAGGACAACGGGCAGGAACCAGAGGCAGAAACGGTCCTCCGGAGGACATCCTCCAGATCAGCGGGCGCACGCGTGATTGTTGTCGGCAGAGAATACTACTCTCCAACGCCAGATGGATCGCACACAAAATGGATATATATCATATATATGCTACAAATATTACCGAAGCCTGACTGAACGCTCTCTCGTCCCAGACGACAGCTAGCTAGCTAGCAGCTAACAGGGTAGGTGGATGGTGAAAATGCTTCTTGTTGTAATGTAAGGGCTCTGTGTGTGTGTATGTGTGAGAGATGCAACAGAGTTGAGAAATTGCAGGCGCGGCTCGAAATGGCTGTTATTTCAAATAGCGTAGCATATTTTAAACTAAACGGTTAACCGGTTTCAACCGGTTAATGAGGCTCGGTGACCGGTCAAGAAAATTTTTAGTTTTCGCCATCCCTAGTAGAAACCCAGTAGTATTTCTGAATGACCGTGCTTCCCTCCCTCATGTCCCCCTGAGAGGGGAGATCTCTGCATTGGGGGGTCTGGAAAACATTCCTCCAATGACATAAAATGATGATTTTTGTGTCATTGGAGGAATGTTTGGCCAGAGGCAAAGAACTACAGCCAGTAGTAGGAGCTACTTCTGCATGTTTTCAACCCGCCTATCACCGGAAGCGAGACGATCTCAGCCGGAAAAAAACGAAATGTCAGCCATCTTGAATCTTCGCTAAACAGTCTCTCTTCTCAGCAGCAAACTTTTACAACAACTATGTGCATTGAAACTACCGCACGTGTACCACCGGGATACATCGCTACAGATCGGAGAATATGCAGGAAACGTTATTACAGACGGAATAATCGGCACACTACGAGAGCTTCGCCTGCAGGGAGACCAGCACCTCAACCAGCGGTGTCGCTCGATGCCGCTAGCCGGGTAGGGGACATCCTCATCGGCTAGGTGGGAAGCTAACGCTAGCCGGCCACCTGTCCCATCAATCCTGCTTGCAAATGTCCGTTCATTAAACAACAAACTGGACTACATCCACCTTCAACGAAACTCCCAACGCGAGTTCAGAGACTGTTGTGTTTTTGTTTTCGTGGAAACATGGCTGAACAACAGTCTACCAGACTGTCCAGCTACCAGGCCTGCTAGCCCTCCGACGATCCGAGCTAGAGATGCTCTGTCGCCGGGTAAAAGACTCGTGAAGGTGAGCTGTGTTAACACGGACTGTTGCAGAAATGAGGTGATTTGTATCCAACTAACTGCTAACTGCTGGAGTTTGTGACTGTTACATGGCGACCATTCGACATTCCACGCTAATTCACGGCTGTGTTTATACTCGGTGTTTACAGCCCACCAAGCCTAATGCTGGTATGCTTAGCTGAACTTTACAGAGCCTATAATGTGTGTGTGCACTAAATGTAGCCTGTTTCATATGTAGTTTTTATATAATGTCGTTTTTATATATTTTAAATGTGTAACACCACTTGAGCCACGATGAAACGTTGTTTCGTGTATATGGTTGAAATCACAATAAAACACATTGAGTTGAGTTGAATGCCTCACTGTCTGTCTGTAAACAGTAGGCGTGGCTTGGGAGTGGACTCAAAGCAGCGAAGCGAAGTGCATTCTGGAATGTGGTGTCTTTCATCCATATGAGCCAAAAACACATTTTCTGGCTTTTCTCGGCCTAGAAGGCACCAATTTTATAAAAAATAAAAAAAATCACATTTCTACTACATGTGACCCAATTTAAAGATATATTCAGCTTTCCAGTGGTGAAATATTCCTTTAAGTGTGTGAGTCTTTAGTCCTTAGTCCTCAGGGCTCACTTTGGGATTGGGCCAATGACTTTGAGCCAGTATGTTTCCATGCAGCGTTAGCAGCGTTAGCAGCGTTAGCACCTGCGTTCTCCCCGGACTGTGTGTTGCCTTACCTGGGTGTCCTCTCCCAGCTGCGGCAGCTTCTGCGTCCGGGACAGAGCCAACATCTCGATCAGCTCCCTGAGACACAAACACACGCAGAGCAGGACATTCATATTGTTAACTTGTGGAGAAAATATTATGAAGATCTTTTTAATTGTGTTGAGAGGAAGGAATTTAAAGTTGGTCATGTGTCGAATGAAGAAGGTATGATTATTACACCTGATGAGGTTAAGTACGCAATTGATAAACTGGCTGAGAACAAAGCATGTGGTCCTGATCGAATAACAGCTGAACATTTGAAACACGCTAGTTCAAGGACCACTGTGTTACTTGCTTTGTGATTTACAGGTTTTTTATTTCATGCTGTGTTACCTGATTCCATGATAACAGTCTTGCTATTGCCTGTTATTAAAGATAAAACCGGTAAAATAACTGGGACAGAAAACTACAGGCCAATTGCATTGGCAAGTGTGCTCTCTAAAATATATCTCTAATATAAGAATACTTAATAACTACGGATAATCAATTTGGTTTTAAAAGTAAGCATGGCACTGATCTATGCATATATCCATTAAAAGAAGTATCTAGTAAGTATAATACTCATAATTCCACAGTTTTCATGTGTTTTTTAGATGCTTCTAAGGCGTTTGATCGAATTAATCATACTAAGGTTTTCTTAAAATTACAAGAAAGAGGAGTTTCCCCTTATATGATAAGAATTTTACATTTTTGGTATACACATCAAACCTTAAAAGTTCAATGGGGGTAATTCGTTTCGGAACCGTTTTATATGACAAATGGGGTTCGGCAGGGGGGGCTATTGTCACCCCTTCTTTTTAATCTCTACATGGATGGTCTTTCTGTGGAGCTAAATGACTGCAAGACTGGATGTCTGATAGGTGATAGTATTATTAATCATTTGATGTATGCGGACGATGTTGTTATGTCTCCGTACAGTGTAGGACTACAACAGTTGCTTCGAATTTGTTCAGATTATGGTACGCAGCATGACATTAAATTTAATATTAAAAAAAAGTGTAATCATGATTGTTAAAACCCAAGAGGACCAAAAGCTAAATAATTCCTTCTTTTTATCTAGATGACCAAGTTTTAAATGTAGTAAATAAAGTAAAATACCTAGGTCACATCATTAAAAACGATTTAAAGGATGATGATGATGTGCAGCGCCAGTGCTGCAAATTGTATGGGCAAGCTAATATGCTGGCTCGTAAGTTTTGTATGTGTTCAGATGATGTGAAAATAACTATTTAGAGCATACTGAACTTCCTTGTATACAGCCCACCTGTGGTGTAAATATTCTAAAGCAAAGATGAGAAAGCTTCAGGTAGCATTTAATGATGCTCTTAGAATTTTGCTTAAGGTCCCAAGGTGGACACGTGCAAGCCAAATGTTTGTGGCCAATAATGTACCCACGTTGAATGCTGTTTTAAGGAAATATATGTCGGATGACTGATTCAAAAAATAGTATTATAAGAGTCTTGAATGATATTGTGTTGAGTGATACAAGGTATTTTTCCTGTTTTTGGAAGCATTGGAAAGAAAGCTTGTATGTCTTTTAAATTATGTATGTTGTTTTGTCTATTGATGTTGTAAGTTTTATATGGACCCACGGGTCTGAAATAAAGAATTAATAATAATAATTCAAATAACGTCAACGGCTAACGTTAGAACGCTACCGCTGGACATTCAAATAACGTTAACGGCTAACGTTAGCTCAAAGTACCGCTGCTGAAATAGGCTCTGACTGGCCAAATAAACTCTCCAAACATGAAACAACAGCCCCGTAATACACATTAGAAAAGCGACACCAAGTTACAACTGCGGGACATTATAACGTTACCGGGATAAAACCTCCAAATCATCCAACGCAGTGAGCAGCCGCTCTTTCGTTGATTTCTCTACCACCGTCGCCATGGCTGGCTCACTCACGTCGTTTCTGCGCAAGACAGGAAGTGAATACTGAAGCTTCTTTTTGCGGCAGCTGGCGCATTACTGCCCTCTCGTGGTGATAATTAACCATGGATTAAAAAAACATCTATACAGGACAGACAGACAGACAGACAGAAGACAGACAGACAGACAGACAGAAGACAGACAGACAGACAGACAGACAGACAGACAGACAGACAGACAGAAGACAGACAGACAGACAGACAGAAGTTTATTTGTTCTATTCTTTTATTTACTTGTATTCCTTTTTTTAATTCTTCTTTTTATTATTGTTTCAACGTACCCTTAGAGGGACATGCACAGAATTTGTTTAGTATCTGCATTTATATCATAATTATCCTGTTTACTTGTATTATTATATCAGATGTATTTACTCCCTGTTGTTGTTTATATGTATGTTTGTTCTTATGCTTTGGAAACACAGATGTATTTTTTGTCATGCCAATAAAGCAACATGAAATTGAGAGAGAGAGAGAGAGAGAGAGAGAGAGAGAGAGAGAGAGAGAGAGAGAGAGAGAGAGAGAGAGACAGAAACCCAAGGATTTTGACTTTCTTTACTTTTAATTTCTTCACTTGTACTTTATTTACTTTCTTGAGGCTACTTTATTTACTTTCTTTAGGCTACTTTCTTTATTGTCTTTAGGCTACTTTCTTTACTCTTTACTATCTCTACTTTTACTTTCGGGGGAAACAGCGGAGATCTGGCAACCATCCTGTCTGTCCTGGAGCAGCTTTGAGAACAGACTGATCAAGTTAACCGCAGGAAGGCAGGACTTTACCGGAACTGGAGTGTGTGTTCACTTCAAATTAAAAGCCCCCCCCCCAAATGGCCTGTTCTCATTATGTAAAAGACAATGAAAATACACTTTGGCATGAATACTTGTTCACAAGTTTTTGTCTTCTTTGCATTTGTGGCATTTAAACATAATCATTAAATGAATACATTTTGTGAATTACTCTTCTCTTTCTCTCTGTGACCCTGTTTCCACCTGGTATTACAGTTTTTTACGATTGCTGTGACAATTCTTTGAATACTTTTAACAACTTTCCTAAACTCTTAACACAGTTAGTACAACATCCTTCTGTGTAGGCTATACATTTAACACATTTCTTGTTGCTTTGACACAAAATGCATGCAGTTAACACAAATTTAAAATGCTTGAACATCTTTTACACACAAGCTAAACCAAGACCAAAACAATGGACTTTTACTGACCAATTTGCAAATGCTTTCACACTGTATGTCAGAACAGATAACATCATGTTCTAAACCTAATGTAGGCCTATAGTAGCCTAGAAATCTAGACGCACCCTAGCGGCAGCAAATTTAATTTGCAGCTAGGGTCAGTCTAGACACTCTGTTGGCTTGCGAGCTGGAAAACCAACATTTTTGGGTGGCCAATCACATCATGTATAGAGTCGGTGGGTGGGCTTATGGCTGCTGCTGCTGGCGAACAGTATTCTGGAAGACTTGGAGTTGAAGGGATACTTCACCGATTTAGCATTCAGCTTTGTATCAGTAGAAACCCGGTAGTATTTCTGAATGACCGTGCTTCCCTCCCTCATGTCCCCCTGAGACGGGAGATCTCTGCATTGGGGGGTCTGGAAAACATGTTTTGGCCTAAGGCAAAGGACTACAGCTAGTAGGAGCTACTTCCGCATGTATTCAACCCGCCCATCACCCGAAGCGAGGCGATCACATCCGGAAAAAAACGAAATGTCAGCCATCTTGAATCTTCGCTAAACGGGGCTATCTCTTCTCAGCAGCAAACTTTTACAACAACTATGTGCATTCAAACTACCGCACGTGTACCACCGGGATACAACGCTACAGATCGGAGAATATGCAGGAAACATTATTACAGACGGAATAATCGGCACACTACGTGAGCTTCGCCTGCTACGGAGACCAGCACCTCAACCAGCGGTGTCGCTCGATGCCACTAGCCGGGTAGGGGACATCCTCATCGGCTAGGTGGGAAGCTAATGCTAGCCGGCCACCTGTCCCATCAATCCTGCTTGTAAGTGTCCGTTCATTAAACAACAAACTGGACTACATCCACCTTCAACGAAACTCCCAAGGCGAGTTCAGAGACTGCTGTGTTTTTGTTTTTGTGGAAACATGGCTGAACAACAGTCTACCAGACTGTCCAGCTACCAGGCCTGCTAGCCCTCCGACGATCCGAGCTAGAGATGCTCTGTCGCCGGGTAAAAGACTCGTGAAGGTGGGCTGTGTTAACACGGACTGGTGCAGAAATGAGGTGATTTGTATGCAACTAACTGCTAACTGCTGGAGTTTGTGACTGTTACATGGCGACCATTCGACATCCCACGCTAATTCACGGCTGTGTTTATACTCGGTGTTTACAGCCCACCCAGCGCTAATGCTAGTATGCTTAGCTGAACTTTACGGAGCCTATAATGTGTGTGTGCACTAAATGTAGCATGTTTCGTATGTCCTTTTTATATAATGTCGTTTTTATATATTTTAAATGTGTAACACCACTTGAGCCACAATGAAACGTTGTTTCGTGTATATGGTTGAAATAACAATAAAACACATTGAGTTGAGTCGAATGCCTTACTGTCTGTCTGTAAGCGGTAGGCGTGGCTTGGGAGTGGACTCAAAGCAGTGAAGCGAAGTGCATTCTGGAATGTGGTGTCTTTCATCCATATGAGCCAAAAACACATTTTCTGGCTTTTCTCGGCCTAGAAGGCACCAATTTAAAAAAAATGTCCCAATGTAAAGATATATTCAGCTTTCCAGCGGTGAAATATGCCTGTGACGTCATACATCAGCTTCTGTGAGGACTGCTGTGTTCCATCAAGCACCAGGGTGAGTTACAACAACGATAAACCCTGGTTCACAGCCAAACTCAGAAGGTTAAGGCTGGCTAAGGAAGAGGCCTTCAGGAGTGGGGACGAAGACAGATTTAAAGAGTCCAAGTACAAGTTTAGCAAGGCAGTGAAGGAGGCTAAACAACAGTACTCTGAGAAGCTCCAACGCCAATTCTCAGCTAACGACTCTGCAACTGTTTGGAAAGGACTTAGGCAGATCACCACCTATAAGCCTAAAGCTTAATTTATACTCGTGCGTAAAATCGACGCGTCTGCGTCTACGCCGGACCCTACGCCATAGCCTGACGCGCACCTCTCGAAAAATGTAACTACACGTCGCAGCGACGCAGACCGCAAGGACTGTGATTGGTCAGATGAATACATCATTTCCGGCGTGTAGCTTTTTCCGGTTTCCCCCTCCCTATGTACCGTCATTGTTTTGCCCGGAGTTGTTTATTTCACAACGACGGATCTAGTTGAGGAGCGTTTGATTGAAGAAGTCCGAAAGTACGACCATCTGTACAACTCATCTTCTGCGGACTATAAAGATGGCCAGATGGCAAACAATTCGTGGAAAGAAATTTCCAAAAATGTTGGACTGGAAGTCACCGAGTGCATGAAGCGGTGGAAAAGCCTGCGGGACAAGTTAGTTTGTCTCTGCAAAAAGCTGGCACCAAGAAGCGGTGATCCTGGTGGCAAAACGGTGCCTGCTTTTTATCATTTTTTGTCCTGGCTGGCACCCCATGTGAAACACCGGGACACCGAGTCGAATTTCGAGTCTAAGGTAAATATAACTTCATTGTGTAGCTACCTCTGTTTGTGTGGGCTACTAAGTTAGCTAGCTAGCTAACAATGCTATCGTGTTTTCCAAAATACATGTCGCCATGGTACATAGTCCATAATGTCTGTGCAAACAAAATGTAACATAACATGCTGAAAATATTGTTTTGATATCCTGTTTTCATAGGGCTGATAATTCCATTTCTTATAAAAGACTTCTGACCAAAAATCGGACTGCATAGACCTCAAATGTAATTACCTGCACAGACAAAGACCAACCAACTCTCTTTGTCTCCCTTTGTCTTTCACAAGAACAGACCTCAACAACATCCTCCGATTCAGACTCTGTGCCATCGACTTCACGTACTGAGTCACCCTTGGTTCCCCCCCAGCCACCATCCTCACCTGTGCCGCCTGTGCCTGCTGTGCCTAGGTCCCCAGCCAAGTCATTCCGAACAGCTATGGCAGCTCTGGTGGAACGGGCCTTGGACATCTGTGTTGGATCTACGGGGGCAAAGTTTGGGTCGTCTGCCACCATTCTTCGCCACTCTCCAGGCTGCAGCCATCAGAGTCACAGTCTGCAAAATGTGGTGGTATGTATCGGCTCTCTGCAGTACTCACCTCACCTGTGTAGGTGAGGTAGTTTTGCAGAACAACTCACGCTTTAACTACACTCACAGCTTTGTCTGGCTGGAACTCAATTGGTCTTCCCAGAATTCTCCACCGCGCAGCCATGATGCCAAAGGTATTTTCAATCACTCGCCTTGCTCTGGAGTGGCGGTAATTGTAGATTTGTTTGTCCCTGGTCATGTTCACTCCTGTTAGAAAAACAGAGTATTAATTAATCACTGTACCACAATCAAAATCAGCAAATATATAAGGAATATAAAACAGAATGGACAGTAAGAAATATATAACAACAACAATACTGTTAAGTATGCAGTATAACAATACAAAAGAATTTACAAATTAAAAAATATATATACAATAAAAATTTAAGAGAGGGATCAACCAATCATAGATATAACAAACTTGTTATGAAGATACAATGTACTATGTTTGAATTGTGTTTACATACCTGGGAAGGGACGCATGAGATTGCAGTGTAGGGCGAAGGCAGCATCAGCAACGATAACGTGGGGGATTTGGACTCCGGTCCCTGGAAGTTTAGCTGGTTGGGGCAGATTCAACTGGTGGTCCAGCAGCATCGACCCAAATGTGCTCTCTTTGAAAACGCCACCATCACTCTGCCGTCCATATCCTCCCACGTCCACCATCGTAAACCGATACCTGGCATCACATGTTGCCATTAGAACAATGGAGTGAGCACCCTTGTAATTAAAATAGTCACTCCCGGCGTGTGGTGGGGCATTGACGTTAACGTGTTTCCCATCGAGGCTTCCAACGCAGTTCGGGAAGTTCCAAAGTCGCCAGAAATCTGTAGCCATGGCTTCCCACTGGCTTGTCGAAGGGCAGGGTAAATATTCAGGCTGTAGTGCAGTCCACAGCGCTTTGCAGACTTCCGATACTATTGAGTACACTGTGCTCATAGCCATTGTTTTGTAGCCCATTCCTGTGATCTGTTGATTTGCACCAGAAGACAAAATCTTCAAAGTCACTGCCAGTCTCTGAGCGACGTCAATAGGCATACGATGTGTGCTCTGATGATGTATAAAAGGTTTTAAACGATGAGCAAGATCGTCAAATTGACCTTTCAACATCCGAAAATACAAGAAGTGCATTTCTTCGTCCAAGACCCTCAGCGGCCAAACAACCGTAGCAAATTCGCCCAACGTTGGCCTATCTTCATTCACTGGTTGTACAAACCACCTTCGTCTTCTTTTCCTTCTGCGATTTAACATTTGCAATAAAATCATTTGTTGTTCAATGTTGATCATCTCCAGCTCCAACAACGCTCTCGCTCTTTGGCTCGCCATTTAGGAAATGAAAAAGCGGAAACAAAACAAACTATCAAAGAGTTTCGCGATTGACCCTCCGGAAAATGGGTTAGGGTTAGTGGAAATCACACGCCCTCTAGCGTTCTGGCGGTGAAATGCACTGCGTTGCAAAGACACACGTTCAACCCCGACGCAGAACTCCACGAATTTGTGGCCACGAAAGGCCACGAATGACACCTAGCCAACGACCTGAACGAGTTCTACTGTCGATTTGAAAGACAAAAGGACAGTCCTGAAACCATCCCCCACGACACCTCCCCACAGCTCCAGCTACAGTGCATCACCTCCACCTCCCCCACGTCAGCAGGGTCCTGGGCCCCCCCACCAATGCCATCCTTAAAGGTCCCCCCCTCCACCTCCACCCCCCTACCCACCTCAGTGACGACTCTCTCGATCCACGAGAGGGACGTCAACAGACTCTTCAGGAGACAGAACCCCCGGAAAGCTGCTGGACCGGATGCTGTCTCCCCATCCAGCTTGAAGCACTGCACTGATCAGCTGTCTCCAGTGTTCACAGACATTTTTAACACCTCGCTGAACACATGTCAGGTGCCTGCCTACTTCAAGTCCTCAACCATCATCCTTGTTCCCAAGAAGCCTGGACCACAGGACTTAATGACTTCAGACCCACTGCCCTAAACTCTGTGGTTATGAAGTCCTTTGAGCGCCTTGTGCTTTCACACCTCAAAGACATCACCGACCCCCTCCTGGACCCCCTGCAGTTTGCCTACAGAGCCAATAGGTCTAGACGATGCAGTCAACCTGGCCCTCCACTACATCCTCCAGCACCTGGACTCCGCAGGAACCAACGCCAGGATCCTGTTTATGGACTTCAGCTCTGCGTTCAATACCATCATCCCGGCTCTGCTTCAGGAGAAAATCTCCCAGCTTGGTGTGCCTGACTCCACCTACAGGGGGATCACTGACTTCCTGTCTGACAGGAAGTAGCATGTGAAGCTGGGGAAACACGTCTCCAACCCACAGTCCATCAGCACTGGATCCCCCCCAGAGCTGTGTTCTTTCCCCTCTGTTCTTCTCCCTGTACACCAACAGCCGCACCTCCAGTCACCAGTCCGTCAAGCTTCTGAAGTTCACGGACGACACCTCCCTCATCGGACTCATCTCCGATGGTGACGAATCTGCCTACAGGTGGGAGGCTGACCACCTAGTGACCTGGTGCAAGCAAAACAATCTAGAGCTCAACGCTCTAAAGACAGTGAAGATGGTTGTGGACTTCATGAAGAACTCAGCCTCACTTGCCTCATCACCCTCTGTGGCTCCACAATTGACACTGTGGAGTCTTTCCGCTTCCTGGGAACTATCATCTCCCAATATCTCAAGTGGGAGCTCAACATCAGCTCCCTCGTCAAGAAAGCACAACAGAGGATGTACTTCCTGCGGCAGCTGAAGAAATTCAACCTGCCAAAGACAATGATGGTGCACTTCTACACAGCCATCAAGTCCATCCTCACATCCTCTATCACCATCTGGTACGCTGCTGCCACTACCAAGAACAAGGGCAGACTGCAGCGTGTCATTCGGTGAGCAGAGAAGGTGATTGGCTGCAATCTGCCGCCGCTCCTGGACCTGTACGCCATTAGGACTCTGAAGCGTGCTGGGAAAATTGTGGCCGATCCCTCCCACCCCGGACACAAACTCTGAGGTCCATCAGGACCAAACCCATACGCCACATGAACAGTTTTTTCCCATCCGCCACTAGCCTTATTAACTAGGCCCGGAACCCACCCTGACTCTCCCCACACTCCACCCCTGGCTCTTCATGCGACTGTACTTTCTCTCTCTGGTGATTCTGATTCTGAAAAAAAACAATAAAGAAAGTAAGAAAAATTCCTGCACGAGGGAGAGGAAGACGAGTACCAGGACAATTCTGTCTCTGTCTTCTTTTTTTCATTACATTACATGTCATTTACCTGACACTTTTATCCAAAGCAACTTACAATTGCAATATATGTCGGAGGTTGCACGCCTCTGGAGCAACTAGGGATTACGTAAGTGTCTTGCTCAGGAACACATTGGTTGATGTATCACAGTGGGAATTGAACTCAGATCTCCCACACTAAAGGCATGTGTCATCCATTGCGCCATCACCACCCCCATTTCATAAACCGTACATTCTATAAAGCTCCTCTGAGATGGGTCATTCATTCATTCATTCATTTTTTGTATTGAATTTCTGCAGCAAAGGAAACAAAATGTATTTACTAAACCCACCAAAACACAAATGTAGAGAGACTTCAAGAGAAACTGCAGTGCAAAACACAATCTATGATCAATACAATATACTATTGTCTATTGTACAAGGGCAGACCTGACACATATACCGTGAAATAATGCAGTCTTTGTAATTCCACCTGATGTTAGTGTTTTCATGACATTGGGCTATGACTGACTAAATGTTCCTGTTGGAAGTGTGTTAGTGTTTTGGAAGAATTATTTGATTTTGAGACATGTTTGCAGTGTTTTGGAAGACTAGTGTGTTGTATTATTGTATTTTGGAAATTAGTGTTGGAGTTTAGTTTACAATGTGTGATTTTGAGCATGAAATGAATTGTTTTGTCAATTGTGTGTGCATTAAGAGTTTAGGAAAGTTGTTAAAAGTATTGAAAACATTGTCATAGCAATCGAAAAAATCTGATCTGAGTGATCCGATCTCAGGAAACAAAGTCTATATCGATATATCAATTCCTCCAGATGTCCCCCATTAAGACCGGATGTCCGTTACCTTCCTCTTTCTTTGTGTGTGTGTGTGTGTGTGTGTGTGTGTGTGTGTGTGTGTATGTGTGTGTGTGTGTGTGTGTGTGTGTGTGTGTGTGTGTGTGTGTGTGTGTGTGTGTGCGTGTGTCAGTACGAGTGTGAGGAAATTGTATTGTTCCCCGTATAGCCTAAACGTCTATTCACCTGCCAACCTTTACAACAACACCACATACCTATTATGTATCTAACATGTGTGACAGGTTATTGTGATTGTTGGTTGCTTTATTTTGCATGTAGGGATTTAGACAATGAACATGTTTATAGTTGCATTTGAGAATATGATTCAATAGCAAATGAAAGCAAACTGATCTGCAAAGCTTACTCAGTGCATTTTGTGCCAAAGCGATTGAGGAAAAACTGTAAGAAAAATAAAATAGCTATAAAAAAGAAACCTCAAAATTGTACTTAAATCCTACGTAAAGTACTTAGTTACATTCCACCACTGTCTGTATTGCAACTTTTACCAGTAGCTTGAGGCAGCCGTTATCACAACAGATCATCAGACGAGAGACTTTGGTGTGTGTGTGTATATGTGTGTGTGTCAGTACGTGTGTGTGTGTGTGTGTGTGTATGAGTGTGTCAGTATGTGTGTCTGTGTGTGTCAGTACGTGTGTGTCAGTATGTGTGTGTGTGTGTATGTGTGTGTGTGTCAGTACGTGTGTGTCAGTCTATGTGTGTGTCAGTATGTTTGTGTGCGTGTGTATATGTGTGTGTGTGTGTATGAGTGTGTCAGTATGTGTGTCTGTGTGTGTCAGTACGTGTGTGTCAGTATGTGTGTGTGTGTGTGTATGTGTGTGTGTGTGTGTGTGTTTGTGTGTGTGTGTGTGTGTCAGTACGTGTGTGTCAGTCTATGTGTGTGTCAGTATATTTGTGTGTGTGTGTATATGTGTGTGTGTGTGTGTGTGTGTATGTGTCTCAGTATGTGTGTGTGTGTGTCAGTACGATAGACTGTATAATATCAATATGACAGAGCATGTGTGACGTCACCCCTTGGTTTGTGGAGATCTGCTATGAGTCGTCGAGTTTGCTGTTACGCGCGCAGCCATCCTGGTTGCGGATGTGACGATTTTAGACGAGAGGGAGGAGCCACATTACGTTACACACTTTCACTGGCAATCACATCATAGCCACGCCCTAAAACATCCCCTGCTTTATCGTCGATTTTAAAATCAACGAGACCATAATTCAAAAAATGAACATCATTCTGTGTTGCAGAAGACTTAAAACTAGCGATTGAGACCATAAACTCATTATGGAGATGTTTACTGAGGTAATAAATCAAGTGAGAAGTGGGTCACTTTCTCATAGACTTCTACAGAAACCGACCTCCTTTTGCAACCGCACGTGTCGCCCCCTGCTGGAATTCAGATAGAATGCAGGTTTAAGTCACTTCCGCATTTGACTCACTTCGCCGAACCGGATGCGCTGTCCATTGATATCATGGATGTATTAAGAGAACATATACAGTCTATTCTATGCAGTCTATGGTCAGTACGTAGGATTTAAGTACAGGAAATGTTGCCAGGTTTCGGTATTATGCTTTCATTTTGAAACCAAACCGGAAGTTGTGTTGTATGCCTGTGCATAGCTTGACGCAGCCGTTATCACAACAGATCATCAGACGAGAGACTTTGGCCGGAGAGAAGTACGACTACTTTACTTCGGAGCAAATTCGCTCTGTTTTCTTTTGTTTTTACAGCTTTTTCATCGTGTTTGTTTCTCATCGGAGTTTGTCAGGATGGTTAAAGTCTCTTTTAGCTCCGCTTTGGCTCAGAAAGATGTGAAAAAGGACGCCGAAACTCTAATTCCCGAGGAGGACAAAGTGAGTAGAAAATGGCTAACTGAGCTAAGCTAACGTGAAGTTAGCTTCCGGGAGGAAGAAGGCGCAGTTTATATAAACACACAATGGCGTAGTTTAGCTAAACTCTTGTTTCTGTAACTTAAACATTTAAAACAAAGGCAACTGCGATATATTTGATATACATAGTTTTTTGTATGTTATGGTAACGTTACATAATTAGTGTTTGACTACTTCCGTATGTGGCATTTAGTGTTTTTTTTTTTAATAAATAATATGTATATAGTTGTTTGTTGTCTGACTTTGCTTCTACCGTTTTAAATAGTTAAGGACAGACACTACAGGGAAAAAAACAGAATTACATTTGGACATTTTTTTTTTGATCTTCTATAACATGACTTCTTTCAGACTAGAGGAAAGAACCCCAAAAGTTAGCATTAGATAATGCCTCCTTTTGCACTTTTAAACTAACATTTCAGAAGAAGAAACGTCAGTAATCAGCCGGGAAAGTTTCACGGAGTTATGTTCCCTCTTCACCTGTAGTGTCTCGAGAATCTTTCACAGTAACGTAACGTTTCTAGTAAGTAACGAAGATGCTAAGGGGGAAATGTATCGGAGTAAAAGTATATTTTTATATATATATATATATATATATATATATATATATATATATATAGGAAACAGGGTTCAACTCTAAGTTTTTTTACTGGCCCCTATAAAAATAATCAGAGAAAAAAAAATATTCAAACTTCGAAAACAAAATACGTCAAAAAAATGTCCAAAAAAAGCTAAATGTTGAAAGCATCAAAAGTGGGGGAACTGCAAGAATCCCTCCGGTGGGAAAACCCCTATACTGACACACACACACACACACACACACACACACACACACACACACACACACACACACACACACACACACACACACACACACACACACACACACAGGCTTGTAACTTCTCACCAAGTTGTTCTATAGCCTCACCTGAACGAATGTTTCTCTTTCATCCTCTCTTTTTAGTTTCTCTTTCTCTTTTGTTTCTCTTTCTCTTTGTGTGCTTTTTTTAATTTAAAAAGAAATCCCCCAGACTTGGTTTTAGTTTACAGAGCAAATGCTTATTTTACGTGATGGGAGAAACAGTCAAATATTATTTGATATTTAATGATATTGGTTTCTTTTTTTAGGGCTGCACGATATGAGGAAAATGTGCGATATGCAATAACGTTGTTAAATATCATGATGACAGAGACACACACACACACATACACGCACACATACTGACACTGTCTTTCTTTCTTGCAGTATGTTTCTGGGCTTCCTCCAACTTCTCTCAGACTTAGGAGCCACTTTTAACACTAACATGTTTTTAAATGACAGTTAAAAGTTAAGATTGAGAAGCCCTTATTTTAAAGAATTTCTCCCCCAGTTAGGCGCTACTTTTAGGGCTCAGACATAGTCAACGCATTGGTACGCATACGCGTCCGCAAGGCTACGCATCGCTACGCTTCGGCCTCCATTATGTGTCGATGCGTAGCAAAATGTGTCGTCCCAGTTTTTGTTACGCGACGCACCGATACGCACAATACTATGCGTTGTCGTTGGGGGCGACACTGCAAGTATTCGGTATGTAGCTAGTCAACGGTGTGTGTGTGTGTGTGTGTGTGTGTGTGTGTACGTACGTAGCCGATGCTGTGTGCAAGATGCTGAAATAGCCTACGGCAGGAGAGACATAGAGAGACCTAAACGCATTTACAACTTTATAAAAACGTTATAAAACATGCTAAACCATGTTTAAGCGACCATTTATCAATGTATCGGTCAGTGCTACCCTATCGTAGCACACTGTACTGGTGGAGATGCACGCCAGCATCTGATAAGAAGACAAGTGCCGCTCTCCCGGCTCTCCCGTGAGGGTCTGACTTTCTGACCCTGCCTCTGCCGACCGAACACCGTGGAACACTCTGCTACCCCCTGTTGCGTGGGCGGTGCATTGCATTTCACGCATTGCCCGTGACGCCTGCGTCCGCTTGCGTCTGCTGTGTAGACTATGAAAGGAAGCGCGTCGCTCACGTCGCTTGCTCGCGTCGCTCGCGTTGACTCTGTCAGATCCCTTAGTCTTTAGGATCTGTAAATACAGCCCATAATTCTTCACTTTGAGAGAGAAATCCAAGAATCAGGGAATTGTGGCTTAAAAAACCTCCTCAAATTGATGAATCTTTGCGGCTCTACTTCAGGCTGAAAATAACGTGCAGACAGCCGAGCTGCCGGAGGAACACCTGAGCTTACCTGCAGCACATGGTGTGTGAGGATCACGTCAGCGCAGCACCGTGTCGCTCCAGGTCAATGTTCAGGGTGTGTTGGCACACGGCGGAGCTCGCTAATCAGTCAATCAATCAGTCAAACTTTATTTCTATAGCACATTTCATACAAATCAATGGGACACAATGGACACACACACAGACATACTGATACATGTACTGACACACGCACACACATACATGCTGACACGCACACACACTCATTCACACACACACATACTGATACACGTACTGACACACGCACACACATACATGCTGACACATACACGCACACTGACACACATGCACACTGACACACACAGAGAGCTTTCATTTTAGAGATCTCTTCGACGCTGAAAGAAGAAAAGCATGCCTTTGCGAAGCTGGACTTTATAACATGACAACTAACAGATTTATGAACATTTTAGTTTATTATTTTTCGGTCATGAAGCCAGCGGAGTAAACGTCCGATTGTCGGAGCAGTGAAGTGTTTGTGAGTTTCTGACAGAGAGAGAGTCTGTGGAGTCTCTTGAAGTATAAATGTAGTTTTTATAAGAGCTGGAATACTGGAGCTGGATATAGAATGAGATGGTATGAAGGGAGCTTTATTAAGACGTGACGGCTGCTGCTGACCTCGCTGTCTCTGTGCTGGTAACGTGTTAGAATTATTTATATAAGTGCTGCGCCGGGTTAACAGCGAGCATTCGACACCTTTTTTATTTAAAATTGTGTCAACTGGTGGAAAAACTGACAGCAGATTACTGCTGACAAACACATACGTGTGTGTGCGTGAGAGAGACATACTCTGCTTCATCTCACATGATGGTAAAGTTCTTCAGACAAAACAAACAATGTTAACCCTCCTTCCCGTCCACCATGAATTTGTTGTCCCTTTTTATGAATGTTTTTGACACTTCACACACACGTTTTAGTCACTTTTCTCAACGCTTTTTTTTAAATTCATGGTTATTAAACCTAATGTAAATGACATTATTCTTAATTTTTTAGTTAAAAAAAGCAGATATTATGAATTATTTTGACTAATAGTTAAGATCAGATGATGTTGAGTGAATCACAGACTGATTTTTGTCAAACTTTAGTCAGGATATACTGTTTTGAAAACAAACAAAAAATTAAAATGCTATAAAATTGAATAAAACACCTACAATTCAATGAAAGTAATCATTAATTGTACCTGCTAAGACGTATGGTTTCATACAACATATATTATGCATCCATGTTATTTTTGGGCAATTTGGTAGTAAGAAACCCATATTTCTTATATAAAGAACTTTGAAAACGGGTCAAATTTGACCCAAGGACAACACACGGGTTAAAGACGTCATGTCGGCGTTCAGAAGTTGTGATTGAGAGAAAATGTAATTTTTCTGACATTTCATAGAGCAAATGATTGATTGAGAATGATTATTAATAATCATTAGTCGCCTTGACAGAGTTCACCGTTGTTTGTGCAGACGCGTTGGGGCTCGTTCTCGCAGCAGTTAGCGGGTGATTCATTCACAGAAAATGGAAAATGTCAATTATTTTCTATCGCTGGCTGCCAGAAACTTTCTCACCACTGAACTTCAGTTGACACACACACGCACATGCACATACACTAGGGGTGGAACGGTACACAGAAGTCACAGTTCGGTTTATACCTCGGTTCAGACATCACGGTTCGGTTCGGTACAATGGAGGGAAAGGGTAAACAAAACTGCAGAAGGCAATTTTTTTTATTGTGCATGTCCCGCTTCGGTGATTGTTCTTCACCGTGCCCCTTTCCTGTCATATGCGGTGCCTTGTGCAAAGGATTCGTCTACAGTTAGCTGTTTATTAGCTAAGGTTTGTTGGTCACTGCAGGTTTTTTTCGTCTCGGACAGACTGGCATTTTTCATATTCGGCTGGATGTCTCTGTGGTGCTGCTTCCTTTGACGGCGATGGGCTTTAGGCAAATGTTGCAGCGCGGGGTCTCTTGCTCCACGTCTGTTGCAGCAAACCCAGACCAGTTCTAAACAACAGATGATTTTATTCCTTTCTTGGGAACAAACTTCCCACTCTCACCGGTAGCCATGTTGTCACTTGCTGTTGCTGTTTCGTGTGTGCTATGATGTTCTTGTCGCTTGCCATACTGCTATGTGAAACTAACGCTACGGAAGCTCCGGGGAGCCAAAAATGCGCCATTACACAATAACTCGATTTACTTATTTTTTAAATCGCCCGCAACAAAAGATTTGAATTAATTCATTTAATAATTTTTTTGCCCAGGCCTAAAAGTAAGATGTAAACAGTAAACAACAAGTAGGCTACCCCACATCATCTCCAGACTCCATCTGGAACTTGTAAACAAAATAAGCCAATCAGCTAGTAGTGTGATTATGGGAGACAAGCGCTGCTCTCATATGTGAATGCACAGAGCAGGGATGTTAAAAGAGCAGCTTCGGTTACACAGAGCAGGTGACAAGGTTTGGCGTTAGCTTCACACGCTACAGCTAACGGCGGAGCTAACGGCGGAGCTAACAGCTAACGGCGGAGCTAACAGCTAACGGCGGAGCTAACGGCAGAGCTAACAGGTAACGGTAGAGCTGACAACTAACGGCGGAACTAACAGTGAAGTAAACGGGCCTGGAGGCCATTTGTGGTCGAGGCAAGAAAGGACACAGCTACGTCCGTGTTTGGTTGTATATGGAAGGGACTAGTTTGCTTCGTGTGGACTCACTGGACCCAGAGTGATAGAGAAAGACGAATACATGTACTGTTCCACCACTAATATACACGCATGCACACATGCACATGCACACATGCGCACGCACACACACACACACACAGACACACACACACACACACATACATGCGCACACACGCACATATATATATATATATATATATACACACACACACACACACACACACACACACACACACACACACACACACACACACACACATAGTAACTATTTGAACAGAGATATAAAAAACAGAAAAATTTACCTTTTAAAATAGTTTAAGAATAAAATCTTTTAAAGCTCTAAAATGCAGACTGATTCATGCAGATTCTTTCTTGCCTAAAATGTTTTCAGAAACACACATTTCGGTGAACTATTTTCATAAAATAAGAGGTTTTCAAACGAGCCGCAGTGTTGGTCCGGTTTGAAATTTCGGGAGCCAACAGCCGATGATTGAAAGTTTTCGTCCAATCAGGTGCAACCATCGCGGTTGCCTTTTTCTCTCCTTCAATAATAACTATTTGAACGAGATAAAAACAGAATAATTCAGAAAATAGTCTGAGAATGAAATGATTCAAACTTCAGTTGGTGGACGTTCCAACAGTGTTGCATGATGGGAAAATACTGTTGGATGTTAAATTAGTTTTAAAAAAACCTAGAGCTGCAAAGATGAATCGATCAGCTGTCAACTATTAAATTAATCACCAACTATTTTGAATATCGCTATAGAGTAGTCCTCTCAGACATTGATCTTTTGTTGGCAGCAGATTACTGACTGTTTAACAGTACGGTACAGTTTATTACCGGATTACAGCCCAAATCTGTCCCCAGGCTGCTCACTGCTGCTCTCAGCCCGTGTGTCCTCTGGTAGAGCAGACTGCTTGGAAAGGATTATGGTTTAATCAGTCGGATACAGACTCAGCCGGAGAGGGTTAGCAGCCTCCTACAGCGGCTCCGGCCACTAAAACTCAAGAAGGGGGGAGATCAACGGCCTCCCTCAACCGTCCTCCCCCAACTGTCGTCCTCCCCCAACCGTCTTCCCTCAACCGTCTTCCCTCAACCGTCTTCCCTCAACCGTCTTCCCTCAACCGTGTCTTCCTTCAACCGTGTCTTCCCCCAACCGTCTTCCTCCAACCGTCTTCCTCCAACCATCCTCCCTCAACCGTCCTCCCCCAACCGTCTTCTCCCAACCGTCTTCTCCCAACCGTCTTCTCCCAACCGTCTTCCCCCAACCGTCTTCCCCCAACCGTCTTCCCCCAACCGTCTTCCCCCAACCGTCTTCTCCCAACCGTCTTCCCCCAACCGTCTTCCCCCAACCGTCTTCCCCCAACCGTCTTCCCCCAACCGTCTTCCCCCAACCGTCTTCCCCCAACCGTCCTCCCTCAACAGGGCGGCAAACGTTTTCCCTTGATTGCACTGGTGCGCCTAACTTTTTTAGGTGCACCCAAATTTTTTCTTGCGTTGCCGTTAACGCCACAATTTCAAGGTTACCTTTTTATCACGCTCCATATACATTCATATATATCATGTAAATGATATTAAACAATAATAAGGTGTAGATAAATACTTTTTTTTATTTGAAGCACTATTATACTGTATATAAAAATAAAAATATTTAAAAATAAATAAAAAATGTTTAAAGTGGTTGCCAAACTAAAGCATTTTAAGCAAAACATTTCAAAATAGAAAGTGCTACTGTTTAAAAGTGCTTCCCTGAACTGAGACCTCACATTTCATGGCTCAAAGTCTTATAGCCCCCCTCTTGCTGTCCTCTGCCCCTGAGATGGCCAACACCTGTAATTTGCTCTTCTTCCCCTTTGGCCTTGGCTAAACCAGCTCGCCACACTCACTAGCATCAAAATCTTGCAAACTGCCCCCCACTGATTCTTATCAAATCTTCCACTAGTCCAGGACTAAAAATATCTCTGTATTTGGGCTAAATGTTCCGTTTTAAGTCAAAGCCACTTTTCACTCTTTTATTAAAACAGATTGTGATTAAAATAAAATGCAATTAAAGGGTTTCCTTCCCAGTGTGAAAATATACAGCTCCAACACATGTAAATGAATATATATATATATATATATATATATATATATATATATATATATATATATATATATATATATATATATATATATATATATATATATATATACATATATATATATGGCGGGTCAGCGGCGTTACACACATCTTGTGTATGAAATGTCTGTATCGTCACTGCGTTGCATTTTTAGGAATTATGTAAGGGTGCTCCGATCGATAGGTCACCGATCGGTATCGGCCGATAATGGCTTTAAATAGTTTGATCGGTGGTCTCCATAAAGGCCGATCAGATGACACACTACCATGGATGTATTAAGAGCGCACTACTCGTGAGAACATTTTCTACATGGAGCTAAAATGGCGGCGTCCCTACATTCAGCGGTCTGGCAGTTCTACAAGGTGTCTGAACCGGTGGTGCGCCGGCAAACGTGTTTGCGATTACGCAATTCTGACGCTTCTACTGTCTCTGGAGCACCGCCGGTGGTCCGCCGACTCATTGCTATCTGGGAAAAAGACAATACATTAGCGATTTGCAACGTGTGTGCCAAGGAAATACCACGAGGCGGAAAGCTCCAAAGACATTTCAACAGCACTAACCTCATCATTTGAAGGTTAGTCACAGAAAGGAGTATGAGGAGTTTTCAAAGTTAGCTAACGCTAAGGCAGAGCGGAGTCGTGTAGCTAGCAGCTCCGGCGCCGCTCAAACAGCTGTTTCCGTGTGTGTGTGTGTGTGTGTGTGTGTGTTGGTCTGTGTGTGTGTGTGTGTGTCGGTCTGTGTGTGTGTGTGTGTGTGTGTGTGTGTGCTGAAGAAATGTCTGCAGTGATTGAAAGGACATTTTTTTGATTTTGAGCTAGGACAAAAAGCCAAACAATTACTGATACATTCTCTAAACATGTGTGACTTTTACGTAATGGCGTAATTTTCAGTTCATTAAAGTGATCGGTGATCGGTATCGGCCGATACGTCTTCCAGCAATCGGTGATCGGCCCCAAAAATCCTGATCGGAGCACCCTTAGAATTGTGATATTCTGGCCATGGGTCACATCTCTCGCCCAGGTCCAGCAGGCTCCGTCTGAAGTTAGTTACATTCAATAACTTCGCCGTGCGGCGGCTGCAGTAACAGAGTTACCAGCGGAAACACTGGTACAAATACAGGTTTCCCTCTCATGCTTAACAATATACAGCTGTGTTAATAACAATTAAAACTGTAGACAAATGTCACAGTGTGGACCGACGCCGTGTCTCTCCATGTTGCAGGGGAGCCGTGTGTGACAGTGAGTGAATGGGGGCGGGGCTGCGCGGAGAGTAAGAGGAGTGATCCAAACACAGGCACGGCTTTACAGAAGAAATGCGTCATGTAACGCAACATTAAACCATATCAATATAAACAACATTTCTTTGTTTGTGGAGAATCAGCGGATTCGAGGACGTTAGGTTCACCGGTGCGACCTAGGAAAAATGTTAGTCGCACTCTGGAGCCCTGCTTAACCGTCTTCCCCCAACCGTCCTCCCTCAACTGTCCTCCCCCAACTGTCTTACCTCAACTGTCCTCCACAGACCGTCTTACCACAACCGTCCTCCCCCAGCTGTCCTCCCCGAACCGTCCTCTCTAGTACATTTACTCCAGTACTTTCCTTAAGTACTAAATGTTGAGGTACTTGTACTTTACTTGAGTCTTGACTTTTCATGCCACTTTCTACTTCTACTCTGCTACATTTCAGAGATAAATATTGTATTTTTTAAACCACTACATTCATCTGTTACAGCTTTATTTACTAGTTACTTTACACATTAAGATTACTGCACACAAAACACATGTAGTTCATAAAATCTGATGTTTTATTCTAAAGTAAACTAGCCAACAATATAACAGCCTACAAGTCCAGCTGAGATGATTAGACCATTTTACACACACACACACACACACACACACACACACACACACACACACACACACACACACACACACACACACACACACACACACACACACACACACACACACACACACAGTATTTTATAAGTGTGGTATTAGTACTTTTACTGCAGTAAAGGATCTGAATAATTCTTCCACTGCTGACCCTCGTTCATGAAAATGCTCTGTGTTCCAGCACAAGACCGAAGAGTTTGATGGCAGCCACGTTGTGAAAAAAGTAACGTTTTGCGTTCGGTGCGTCTTGGGTTCCCCGGCGTCTCCACACTCACAGAGTCTGCGTGCGTCTCGGAGAGCAGAGGATGGAGTTTCACTGAAACCAAAGCTCACCTGTCTCCACGGAGACAGAAACACAAGCTGTCTCAGGTGAGACGATGGTCGTGACGCTGCAGCCCGATCCGCCGAAGACATTCACCCGCCAGAGTGAACCGTGTTTAGGATTCAGGCAGAACAGTCATATACAGTGCTCAGCATAAGTGAATACCATGCTAAAGTTGAGTAAAAAGAGGAATACATCAAATCAACCCAGCTATTGGGCTAACTGAAATCAAACCATGCCAATCTCTAGGTATGGTGAAGGTATGTAATGATGTGGGGGCCAAGGGAACTTTATCAGGATGCATAGTATCCTGGATCCATGAAATAACTGGCCTTTAAAAATAAACATCTGCCTGCCATGGGAATTTAACATAGGGGTGTGTATACTTATGTCCCCTGTATTTTAAGGAAGAACATTTATTTATTTACGATACATTATTCATTCACAATGAAAATTGGTGTCCTTAAAGGTTGGAATTTCTTTTAATTAAGGCATTAAGATCAATTTCCAAAAGATGATTTTTTTATTCTTCTTTTTAGTCAACTTTAGCATGGGTTCATAAACTTATGCTGAGTATTGTATACACACTGATTACTGATGAGAAAAATGTTATAAGCTTTAGTTATAAAATTAAATCACAACATCCAGACAAAGATGCTCATAGTAAACATAGTGTTCTATTTAAAAGTTGTCAATATGACAACAAAATACAGTATTTTTCGGAGGCAGTGTGTAAACGCGATTGACACAATGTGAGGCTGTATTTCTTTTTTAACGTTTAAAGGACCTTTAGGGTTTCCCGATGGCCCCGGGAAAGAAAAAACAGCACATCAGGCAAGTAAAATCTAACGACCCAGTCATCGTATCATAAATGATGTCATCGTTCTCTCGCCCCCGTTGGAGAACGCTTGTTGAAGATTTGATTTGGCCAATCAAGAGTGGAGTTGGTGCTTGACGCTTTTGTTCGACATTTGATGTTTTTTTTTTTTTTTTATCAAATCACCCTGAACCTCCTGCTTTTAGTTCCCCGAGTGTGTTTCTGCCTGAACATATTGTTCCTGCTTTGTGTGGCGCTGACATACTTTACTGTGTTGACACGTGTGTGTGTGTGTGTTGAAGTTACAAAATGTCGGTCTGAAAGCCTGTTGGTTCTTGTTGTTGGTGAAGCTTCAGGAGACTGTTGTGAAACACAAAGATCCGTATATCACTGTATATCACAATCCACCGCTCACACACGTTATTTGAACTTCAAACATGGCGAAAATTGAATAGATAACAAGAGGAATAAAGCTCTTATCTTATATCATCCTAAACTAGAAATAAACCCTGTGTTTGCTGCCTGACAGTTTCCACTTCAGGGCCAGAAAGAAAGAAGAATCTGTCTGCCCGAAGATGTTCAGTAGATGAAAACCTCCTCTTCTGCTTTCTGTGGTAGTCGGCCGCTTTCACTTCCTCTCCCTTATTCTTCGAAGTCAAAGGCAGTGGGACTGATCGGAACAAACGTCCACTCAGCAGAGATGACCCGAGCTTTACAGCCTCAGGAAAATGTTCCCTTTGTACCGTCTCCTGTCCGCTGGTCGGCCTGTCAAACACAATCCATCCAACACCGACTGCACTCCTCCTATTTGACGTTCTTACCCTCCCTCGCTCTCCTCAAACAACCGATCTTTGGTTCCTCTTTTCTTAACGTTCCCCCCTCCCCCCCCCTCACTTATCAGAACAAAAGCGTTAAACAACATTCAGGGAGTTTTGTCTCGTGCTGTCTGTAAATTGAGTTGAATGTCAGAAAGGGCTTGTTTTTACCTCCCGTACCCGAGTTGTTTTGGAAATGCTGACTCATGCCCCACATTTACCGAGCTGCATGGGAAAAGCCCCATTAAATTCAGAACAAGCTGCATTCTCTGAGATCACGTGTCACACTTTCCTCTTGCTGAAGTGCAAACGTGTCCTCATCCCATAATGCACAGCAAGCACAGCTGACTGCGGCCACTAGTTTAGTCCCAGTCTGGGTGTGATTGCTGCATTCACACCTGCCCAAAAGGGGCAAAACCAACTCTAGTGACATGTAAACAAACTAAAAGAGGCAGGTGTGATGAAAGCCTCGTTAAATTCAGAATGGTACCCAGTTCTACTCTGTTCAAATTTTTCTTTTTTGGCCAATTTTAATTGAAATGTTAGCGTTTTATTAGCTGTGTAAAAAAACCTGCTTTTTCAGATGGTTTTAACCCTCTTATTGAAAAGTGTAAAAGAACAACAACATGTTGAAATTTCGACCCAGAAAAACCCAAACTTGCACGGTCGACGGGAACACGACACAACTTCAATTTGAATTTCTGAAATCTGCAAATACTTAACAAAAGCATAATTTTCCTTCTCAAAGTACGTTTGAAAGCATTTTTAATGTACACTGTTTGCAGAAGCTGTTCCTTCAAGATGTAGAAGATTATAAAGTTTAGCTGCAGAAGTTTGTTTCATGATAACAAAACCGATCGCAAGATACTTTCAGTATGTGCGGTTTCCTGTCCAGCTCTGGCGACGGTCCCTGCTTTGAGCCACTTGTTTGATACCAGGAACAAGAGGAGGAAGTGTTTGTTACCATGGGTTACGAAGTGTTGCTTTATGGGAAAGAAAAGACACTTCTATGTCAGAAATCAGCTGAGTCCCCCTGGCCAGAGTCCACCGGCCGATGTTTGTCTGATGATAAGCCATACTGAATATTTACCCACAATCCTCAGCTCAAAGTCTCAGGTTTCTCACAAGATGATGTTTAGGTACACACACACACACACACACACACACACACACACACACACACACACATACACACAGACACACACACACAGATGAAGACACAAAGACACAGTCTCTCACACACACACATACACACAGTCATACACAGACATAGTCAGACACACACACAGACACACTCAGTCACACAGACACAGAATAAAAAAGAAAAAAGTAAGCTTCTTACCAGCCGTCTTCTCTTGTCTCTGGCAGGATGCGGAGGCGGCTGTGCCGGTGCGCCACCAGTCCCGGGCCTGGTGCTGGTGCATGTGTCTGGGTCTGGCCCTCATGCTGTCGGGGGTGGTGGTTGGGGGAGCGTACCTGTACCGCTTCTACATCCTGGAGGTGAGCTACCACGGCCAACAAGGGTGGGACCAAGAGGTAAATTAAACCACGGTAACATATCACAAAGGAGCAGTTAAGGAGTTTAAAGGCAGACTAGAATTGATTAGGGGTTGATTATTCCTACTTATTTCTAGGGATGGAACGGCGTGAATCTTAAAAAAAAAAAAGCAACATTAGTTGCTTTTTGTGAGGTTTTTGTTGCTTTTTTCAACATTTTTGTTGCTTTTTTCAACATCTGTGTTGCTTTTTTCCACGTATTAGCTACTTTTTTATGAATTTTGTTGCTTTTTTAACATGTTTGTTGCTTTTTTCCACACATTAGTTGATTTTTCATGAATTTCGTTGCTTTTTTTTTCAACATGTTTGTTGCTTTTTTCAATATGTGTTGCTTTTTTCAACAGTTTAGTTGATTTCTTCAATATTTTTGTTGCTTTTTGTGAGGTTTTTGTTGCTTTTTTCAACATTTTTGTTGCTTTTTGTGAGGGTTTTGTTGCTTTTTTCTGAGTTATTTTTGACAATATTTCTTTAGATTTCTGTTGCCTTTCTAGGTTTTTTTCTGAGATTTTGTTGCCTTTTTGAGGGTTTTGCCCAAAGTTTTTCACGCTTTTTCTGACATTTGTCGCCTTTTGACATTGAGGGTTTTTTTAAACCATTTTTCGAAGGGTTTTCTCTCTTTTTCGAGTGTTTTTTTATGTTTTTGTTGCTTTTCTCCATACATGCAGACATGTAGATAGTTGGAGATCATGTTATCTGTTTGGTTTCCCTCCTCTCGTCGCTGCAGGAGGGCCGGTATTTTGTGTGCGGGGTGAACTACCGCGAGGAAGACTTCATGGTCCTGGACGAAGAAGAGGTAAGAAGCTGTACAACCGGGAAACTAACTCAAAACTAAAATGAAATCCAAAAGTCAAAACTATTATAAAATAACCTTGGTTCAGACATGTCTTCCTTTGTTTACCTGCTCCTTCAACGAGTGAACCGAGGCAATAATAACCGTCTGTGTGTCTGGTTGGTTAACTGGCTGAACTGGTTTTGTAGGTGGAGGTGGATCTGCCAAACCAGTTCCACCTGCGTCTGCTCCAGGAGAGGATCCGCGTGCTGGAGGAGGAGCAGGTGGAGATCATCAACGTCCCCGTGCCTGAGTTCGGAGACGGAGACCCGGCTGACATCGTCCATGACTTCCAACGGGTGAGACTCACGGGCGTGGCTAGAAGGGATACAGCTATGGGCGGGAGTTAACCACAATCTAGGCTAATATAATCAGTGTTGGTCATCTTACTTTAAAAAAGTAATTAATTACAGTTACAAATTACCCAAAAAAAAATTACCAAAAAGTAGTTGAGTTAGTAACTCAGTTACCACATTGTAATAGTAATTAGTTACTCAGCAACGTAACTGACGTTATTTTTTATGTTCTATAACGCTATTACGTTCTATAACATTTTCAACAACATGCAATCAATGAGTTCAGCTCGGCCTTGGTCACCTGTTGCTGACCAGAAAAATGGAGCGTTTCTTGTTTTAACAGAGTGGCTCCGTCTCCTTCACTGGAGCTCACACTAGCTGCATTTGGGCTTGGGGTTATTATGGGGTTGGGTTAGCAGCAGCAACAAGTGTCATGTTAGCATGTGTTGATGTGAGGTGCTTCATAAGATTCGAGTTGCTTGAGGCAGACGTGGATGAAGTCTTTTTTCCTGGGCATAGCGTGCATGTTACATAAACATCCTTGTCTTTAATTTCAATGAGCGAGAAGTAGTGCCGGTACTTCCAGTTCGAGAACGCTACCTTTGAATTTCCCTGGCTCGTCGCCATTGTCGCTGTCCTGTGTTTAGTGGTAGTCAGAGCGTGCAGTGAGACAGCGTGAGCAGGGCATCCAGCCCAAGCCTGACACCTTGCTCTTCATTCAACCAAATTGTAGTAACGCGCCACTTATCATTCTCAGTAATGATAACGCCGTTGCAATGATGGGAAAAGTAATGAATTACAACCCCAAATCAGAAAAAGTTGGGACAGTATGAAAAACACAAATAAAAAAAGAAAGTAGTGATTTCTAAATGTACTTTGACTTGTATTTCATTGCAGATAATGTGAACACAAAATATTTCATGTTTTGACTGGTCAACTTAATTTCATTTGTAAATATACATCCTTTCCTGTCATTCAGACCTGCAACACATTCCAAAAAAGGTTGGGACAAGAGCAATTTAGGGCTAGTAATCACGTAAATTGGTTAAATAATGATTTGAAACAAATGTCAACAGGTGATTGTAATTATGATTTACAAAAGCAGCATCCAAGAAATGTCTAGTCCTTTAGGAGCAAAGATGGGCCGAGGATTGCCAGTTTGCCAACAAATACGTGAGAAAATTATTGAAATGTTTAAAAACAATGTTCCTCAAAGAAAGATAGGAAGACATTTGCTTATTTCACCTTCAACAGTGCATAACATAATTAAAAGATTCAAGGAATGAGGAGGAATTTCAGTGCGTAAAGGACAAGGGTGCAAGCCTAAGCTGGACAACCGTGATCTCCGATCCCTCAGGCAGCACTGCATCAAGAATCGTCATTCATCTATAAGCAGTATCGCCACATGGGCTCAGGACTACTTTGGCAAACCTTTGTCAAGTACCACAATACGTAGTTACAGCCACAAATGCCAGTTAAAACTGTACTGTGCCAAAAGGAAGCCCTATGTTAACGGTGTCCAGAAGCGCCGTCGACTTCTCTGGGCTCGGAGGCATCTGGGATGGACCATCACACAGTGGAAACGTGTACTGTGGTCAGATGAATCAGTATTTCAGGTATTTTTTGGGAGAAATGGACGCCGTGTGCTCCGGACCAAAGACGAAAAGGATCATCCAGACTGTTACCAGCAACAAGTCCAAAAGCCAGGGTCTGTCATGGTATGGGGTTTTGTCAGTGCCCTTGGCAAAGGTAACTTGCCCTTCTGTGATGGCACCATTAATGCTGAAAGGTACATAGAGATTTAGAGCACAATATGCTGCTGAAAACTACATAGAGATTTGGAGCACAATATGCTGCCTTCAAGAAAACATCTTTTCCAGGGACGTCCATCCATATTTCAACAAGATAATGCAAAACCACATTTTGCACACATTACAAAGTCCTGGCTGCGGAGGAAGAGGATACGGGTACTTGACTGGCCTGCCTGCAGTCCCAACCTGTCTCCAATAGAGAATGTGTGGCGCATTTTGAAGCGCAAAATGCGACAACGAAGACCCCGTACTGTTGCCCACCTTAAGACTTGTTTGCAGCAAGAATGGGACAAAATTACACCTGAAACACTTCATCACTTGGTGTCTTTAGTCCCTAAACGTCTTTTAAGTGTTGTGAAAAGGAATGGCAACATTACAAAGTGGTAAATGCTTTACTGTTCCAACTTTTTTTGAAATGTGTTGCAAGAACCAAAATAGGAATTTTGTTTTTTTTAAAACAAAACAATAAAAATCATGAGGAACACATTCAATTATGTGCTCTTGTATTGTCTGCAATGAAATACAAGTCAAAGTACATTTAGAAATCACTACTTTCTTTTTTTATTTGTGTTTTCCATACTGTCCCAACTTATTCTGATTTGGGGTTGTAGATTACTCCGTTACTGAAAAAATAACTGCGTTAGTAACGCCGTTATACTTAAACGCTGTTACTCCCAACATTGAATATAATGTTGTTTAGTTGCTTTTTTTCAACATTTTAGTTGCTTTTTTTCAACATATTGTGCGTGCGTGTGTGTGTGTGTGTGTGTGTGGAAGAAGGAAGAGAGATAGAGAAAGAGGAAGCAGACGTGTAGATGCGACCGGAGCAGTTATTCATTTTATAACGGCGGCCCTGGAGGTAATGGGTCTCCGCTGGTTTTCTGATCACGGTCAGAAACGAAGGAAGCAGTGGAAGTTAACACGTTGAACATTTAACAGCTTGTTTCCCCGTGTGCGCTGATGCCCCATCTGTTGACTTTTCCAAATGCCTTCTTACAGTTGCTTAATAAAAGCTTTCCACACAAACAAACGTACATGTGTTATTAGTATGAGAAATAAACGAGATTTTAACTGTCAGGTCGGGCTCGGACAGAAATCTCTTAATGCCTGTCGGACGTGGGCCGAACTCGGACAGAAAAATTCGGCCCGATCAGGACTCTAACACAGACACACAATAAAGGCTCATATAAAACAGTGTTCAAATATTGGCAGCTTTCAGTGGATTTTCACACTAAAAGCCTACAAATAACAGACAGGCTGGAAGACATTTAATGTGAAAAATCTGCTGGAAGTGTTAAATTGCATTTACGGTGAATTAAGACTATCAGGTAAACAAAGTGAAAGGAATTCACTTTTGAATGTGTTTGAGAAACTAAGAATCACATCGAGAGACAGACATGCAGAGTTTATTCACATGCTTTTATTTAGGAGAAAAAGAAAAAAAACATCTTTTTCTGTATTATTCCATGTCTCATATAGCTTTCTCACACACAGTTTGGTCGACATAAAGACCCCAAAAAGTCAGCAAAAAAGTAACTTAGCCATCAAAGAAAAAAGTGACAAAAACATCGGAAAACGGCGAAGACAGGCCAAAATGTTATGTGAACCTGCGAGGGTCTGGATTTGGCCTGTGGGCCTCGAGTTTGACACCTGTGCTCTTAAAAAAGCCTAAAAGGGGAAAAAAAGGCTTTTCACAAAAACTAGGTTTATTTTTAAATCAAAAAAAGAAATGCAGCTTAATAACCCTCCTGTTGTCCTCGGGTCAAGTCAAAGTTTTCTATATCAGAAATGTGGGTTTTCTTTCAAAATTGCCCAAAAATAACATGGATGGTTCAACGCAGCACTCCACAAGAATGTTGAGTAAAATGACATAAAAGTGACAAAGATGCCAAAATCATTGAAAAAAAAAAAAAAAAAACCCGACTAAAGCCATTGAAAACCTCGAAACCAGCAGAATAAAGCTTTGAAGAAAGAGTCAAACACAACAAGGCACTAACAATGTTTTGTGTGACACACACAAGTGACAGAAATGTTGATAAAAGCATTGAAAAATGTGAAAAAAGTGTTGATTTAAAGTGAGGGTTAAATATGATGTTGTTTGGGTCTGTAAATGTGTATCTTGTGTCTCAGAGGTTGACCGCCTACCTGGATCTGAGTCTGAACAAGTGCTACGTCATCCCGCTCAACACCTCCATCGTCATGCCTCCCAAGGACCTTTTGGATCTGCTCAACAACGTCAAGGTAACCGGAGACTTCTCTTCAACTCTTTTTTTAAAGATTATTTTTTTAGCTTTTTGGCCTTTATTTGATAGGACAGACAAAGACAGGAAAGGGGGAAGAGAGAGAGGGAGAGATGACATGCAGCAAAGGGCCGCTGTGGTAAGGACTGAGCCTTGGTGCACGGGGCGCACGCTCAACCAGAGCTACCAGGGTGCCCCCCCCCCAACTGACAGCTGACAGTAAAGTCTGACGTCTGGTTCCTACAGAGACATAAAATAATTAAAGTAATATTTGTCTCTTTAAACATAACCAAAGTTAAAGCTTAAAATGATTTGCTTTGATGAAGGAATAGTTTTAGGAAATAATCTTATTTGCTTTCTTGGAGAATTGTGACTATTCATTTGTTATTTGTCGTCCCTCTGCGCAGGCCGGCACCTACCTGCCTCAGTCGTACCTGCTCCATGAGGAGATGATTGTGACGGAGCGCCTGGAGCACGTCGACCAGCTCGGCTACTTCATCTACAACCTCTGCCGCGGCAAAGACACCTTCAAGCTGCAGCGCAGAGACAGGATTCTGGGTAGGAACTGGACGTCTTTCAGGCCTTTGTTTCTGTTTATTAACCCTTTAAGTCCAGTTCAGACCAAAGATTTGGCAAGAGACGTCTCCTGTTTCAACAGCCAATAGAGAAGTCATCTCGTTGAGTCTCCAGAGGCTGGTTTTAGAACGTAAGAGGCGTCACCTGTTTCAACAGCCAATAGAGAAGTCATCTCGTTGAGTCTCCAGAGGCTGGTTTTAGAACGTAAGAGGCGTCACCTGTTTCAACAGCCAATGGAGAAGTCATCTCGTTGAGTCTCCAGAGGCTGGTTTTAGAACGTAAGAGGCGTCACCTGTTTCAACAGCCAATAGAGAAGTCATCTCGTCGAGTCTCCAGAGGCTGGTTTTAGAACGTAAGAGGCGTCACCTGTTTTAACAGCCAATGGAGAAGTCATCTCGTTGAGTCTCCAGAGGCTGGTTTTAGAACGTAAGAGGCGTCACCTGTTTCAACAGCCAATAGAGAAGTCATCTCGTCGAGTCTCCAGAGGCTGGTTTTAGAACGTAAGAGGCGTCACCTGTTTCAACAGCCAATAGAGAAGTCATCTCGTCGAGTCTCCAGAGGCTGGTTTTAGAACGTAAGAGGCGTCACCTGTTTTAACAGCCAATGGAGAAGTCATCTCGTTGAGTCTCCAGAGGCTGGTTTTAGAACGTAAGAGGCGTCACCTGTTTCAACAGCCAATAGAGAAGTCATCTCGTCGAGTCTCCAGAGGCTGGTTTTAGAACGTAAGAGGCGTCACCTGTTTCAACAGCCAATAGAGAAGTCATCTCGTCGAGTCTCCAGAGGCTGGTTTTAGAACGTAAGAGGATGGATGGATGGATGGATAGATTATTGATCCCCAAGGGGAAATTCAAGGCCCCAGTAGCTTACACAACATACTCATACATCACAAAAAGGATGATAAAATAACATAACCACATGAATAATATGGAAGTCTCGCTTTTCCTCTACAGCGCTGCGGAGGAAGGTCTGGCTAGTCCACACAGCATCTCAGGATGAGAGAGAAACGTGCTCTGGTTTATTGGCGTTTCTTTAAACCAATCGCAATCATCTTAGGCGGCGCTAAGCGCCTGACGGTGCCTCTGCAAAATAGCCTCGGGAAGGAACTTGTTTTGGTGGAACGTGTACGTTCAAAAATAGTTTTAGTTGTGCAACACAAAACTCTGATTGGACAGATAGTCTACCTAGCTGTCTGGATTTACCCTGCAGAGATCTGAGGAGCAGTTCACCAGAGTCCTCAGAAATCCACCAGAGGTTAGAACGCCAACACAGAGGAAGAGGAAGGTAACGGACGTCTGGCCTAAAAGAGGGACATCCGGCGGAATTTCCGGCGGCAACGAAGCAGTCCCAAAAGTGGAACGTTGTTGATACAGACTACGTGATTAGCCATCCAGTTCCCCCTGCGCCCTCCCCCGCCGTAGCCCGAACACACTACCCCCCGTTCAAAATGAATGGAAAGATCTGTGTTTTCGCTGGACTGTCTGAAGACCGTTCAGACAGGCTTTTCCCTTTATTCGATTGTGACAGTGGATAGACAGGAAAGGGGGGAGAGAGAGATGGGGGATGACACACAGCAAAGGGCCGCAAGTCGGATTCGAACCCTGGGCCGTTGAAAAGGACTCAGCCTACATGGGGCACGCTCTTACCGGGTAGCTAGAGGTCGTCCCACAATGATTTTTTCCTTTAGTCTGTAGGACAGGAGTTGTAGGCCGGGACGTCTCTGCAGCACCACAATACTTCATTCAGAATGGTTTGACACATATTTTGCCTTTAAAAAATATTACGCCCCCCCTGCAATTTGGATATTGCACTAGTCCATATTGCGATTTCGATAAAATTGCGATGAATTGTGCAGCCCTAGTGTGACCGCAGCCTAACTTCCAGTGTTTGTTTTGCAGGTATGCAGAAGCGTGAAGCTCTGAACTGCCACAAGATTCGTCACTTTGAGAACAAGTTTGTGGTGGAAACTCTGATCTGTGAGCCTTAAAGAGACCTCGCCGCCTCTCAGCTGCTCTCAAAGGCCACCGGCGTGCAGTGAGATCTGTGTTTTTAAATCCTCACCTGTCTTTATTTCTGTCCTTTACTTCAGGTAGTTTGAGTGAGTAAGAGGAGTGAAATGTGAAGCTGTTTTGGTAAATATTCATTGATTGTGATTTGAAAATAAAAATAAAAATAGGATTTGTGTATTTTTTCCACTTTTCTGTACGGGGATGTTCTTGGGATCTTTTCATGAAATAACTAGTTAAGTCAGCTATGAGATAGTAAATTATTGTAATCAAATTAAAACTGCAATTATAGCATGGACATGTATTTTAAAAGCCAAAAGGTGGACATAGTTTGCCTTTCCTTCAGTCCAAACATAAACATTTTGGAGACTTTTGTACCACTCCTCCTGGTTGTTGAAGCAGATCAGTCCAGGGAGACTTTTGTTTTTTTGTATTTTGTTCTGCTGTAGCTATTAATACACTGCACCTGTTCTTTCTATAACTGGAAAATGATCTTAAAATAAGAGTGTGGACAACATGCTTCTCTTGTTAAGCTTTAAAAAAGAAATTTTTGAAATCGAAATGGGAAAATAAACTGCACAGCAGTGTTAAACGCACACTTATGTTAAAATCTTTTTCTCAAGGGTTGTCTTGTCTCTTTTTGAATGTGTAATTTGTTTTTGGATAACTCTTGTACTAATTTGTGTATATAATCTCTCAAAGGATTTGAACAGACCAACACAATAAACAAAATGGAAAAAACAAATGGAGCTGTTTTTTTTCTGTTCAGCTGAGCCTACTTCTCTCTCTTGATTTATTACCTCATTAAACATTTTCATAATGACTTTATGGTCTCAATCGCTAGTTTCAAGTCTTCAACACAGCGTGATGTTCATTTAGTAAATGATGCTCCCGTTTATTTTACAACCGAACATAAAGCAGGGGATGCTTTAAAGCTGATGCTTAGCAACGCTAACCATGCTAACCAGGGCTTTTAATTGACACCCGCCTACCTGCCAAATGCTGGTTACAAAATATCATTTTGTCAGGGCACATTGTAAAGTTATTAGCCAATTTGGCTGTAGATGAATGAAGCAGATTACTCATTGAAATATTGAAAAAAGCAACCAAACCGTCGCTGATTATGGTGTAACTTGAGTATTCGTAATAACTTTAGTGATCCTGACTTTTCATCTAGCGCCAACATCAGGTCACACACACACACACACATACATAGACAAACACGCACAGACACACACAAACACATGCACACAGACATATACACAGACACACACACGCACACAGACACACACATACACTCCCCCAGTGTGGAATACACTCCAAAACATCTTTATATGTTCAACAAATGTATAAAACAGGCGCCCAAGCCACAGAACTATGTACACTTATGTCTGAATTTAACTTTCTAGCCCCTTACTCGTTTTCTTTTTTCATTTTCTCTTTAATTTTTTTGCTTTGATATTCTTTAATGTAGTTTATTTCGATTTTATTTACCATGGTCATCATCATTCACTGACGTTTTATTTCCTATAGTGGATCATTATGATTGTGTTGTGCTGTTTAGGAGGTGTGACTGTTTGTGAAAGATTTCTACTTGAATTGTGAAAGTTTGTCACTGGTAGATTCTTTATTTGTGTTCTAAATAAAAAATGAAAGCTGCTGTGCCATCATGCGGCTGTGTGTGTGCGTGCGTGCGTGCGTGCGTGTCTGTCTGTGTGTGTGTGTGTGTGTGTGCAGCCGTCACCTTGGAGCACTGACCCCGGATCAGCTGTCACAGCGGCGCTCAGCCTGCCCGTCATTTGATCACAGTGGAAATGTGTCCTTGATTAAAGGACTAATCAGAGGGTCCTCGCCCAGGAGGATCATGGGAAAGCCAGGTGGTTAGCGGTATTGTGTCACCTTCGAGGATCACAGAGAAGGTTGTTCAAAGTGCTCTTATATATTTAGGGGATAGTAACTGCTGCAACACACCATCAACTCTTTATATATGGTTTCTTTTGAAGTGGGGTTATAACCAAAACCCCCAAATATTCTCTGTACACATGTATATATATATATATATATATATATATATATATATATATATATATATATATATATATATATATGTGTATATATATATATATGTGTATATATATATATATGTGTATATATATATATGTGTATATATATATATGTGTATATATATATATATGTATATATATATATGTATATATATGTATATATATATATATATATATAAAGCTCCAAAAAAACATGAACATTTCTCGCAAATGAGAAGCTGGAAACAATACATATTTGGCATTATTGTTAGAACTCTTTCAATCATCAGAAAGTTGCAAATTTAATATATTGATCAACTAATTGATTAACTGATTTACTGTTTTATATCTTTAGATTAAAATGAATAAATATTCAAATTATACAACAGAAAATCTCAATAAAGTCGGTGTAAACAATTTTTTTATGGGAAAGATAATAATTCTGCTACGACTCCAACTCCCAGCATACCTTGCGTGTTTCTCTTCGCGCTTGCCTTACTTTGACAAACAGGTTTCTTTCGACAGTGTTCAGTCACTTTAACGTCTCACCGGTTAAAACTCGTTGCCGTCGCTCAGTCTTTCACTATGTGACTTATGAGAACATGACAACTCCGTAGAAGGTAAGAGTAGATTATTGTCTGACTGTAAAACACACATAAATTACCGACAGTGAATTTATGTTAGCATGCTAACATGGAAGCTAGTCGTCCGTGTATCTGTCTCCATGGCAACCGGCTCCCTCCGCCGGGGACTAGCCTTTTATATATACTGTCTATGGGACTAGCTAGGCTTGTCTCTTTGTCAATATAACCGTTAATAGCCGTTGGTTAACCCTTAATACAATGTTAAAGTATGTGTATTTTACTGGGTATGACTTCATATGTTGTTTTTATAACTGACTTTTTAAATATGTGGGAGAAAAAAGCTCTTCATCAAGATAAACTTTTCTTCCTTTCTTCCTTCCTTCTGATATTTAGCACTCCATTTTTTTAAACTGTGCATATATGGGGGCGGCCTCCAGCTCAGCGCGCGCCCCATGTAGACTCAGTCCTCGCCAGCGGCCTGGGTTCAATTCCGACCCGAGGCTCTTTGCTGCATGTCGTCCTCTCCCCCTCTCTCCCCCATTTCCTGTCTGTCTTCACACACACACACACACAAATCCGAAAATACAAATAAATATCAAGTGAATCTTTAAAGATGCCATATTATGCTCATTTTCAGGTTCATAGTTGTATTTTACGGTTGTACCAGAATAGGTTTACATGGTTTAATTTTCAAAAAACACCATATTTTTGTTGTACTGCACATCTGCTGCAGCTCAGCTTTTATTGTTGGGGGGGGGGTGCGCAAGGCGCGGGTCAAGTATTGGTAAACATAATGACCACTCACCACTGTCAACGTTTTGTGTGCCTCTGATTCATGTCTTCATGTCATTCAAAGTAGAGCTCCACCAGAGAGCCTGCAATCGTTGCGGAAGGTTATCTGATGTGTTATAGGAATGTTAAACGTGTGGGACAAACTATTTCTTTCTTAGCTGAAGCCGACAATGGGACAATACTTTTATTTTATTTTATGTTGGCAATGTAAGCTGGAGCGACATATCAGATGACGTTGAGAAGTTGCAGTGAGGTAGTGGCCAGCACTAACTTTAGCTGTAAGCGTTAGCTAGCTAGCTATTTGCTTGAGCCGGGAAACATGGCTAAAAAGTCTAAAAGCGAACAGATGTGCTGGGCGAGCCGTCAGTCGGTGGAAGCTAACAGAAGCTAGCTGGCGTAAGGCTAAGCAGACAGCTGACCAATTGTCTCAAAGCTACCAAGTGATGCGCGGAGACAGGGAGTACATGTACTTGAAAGAGTCCGGCAGTCGTGACAGACGAAGGTCCAGTCGGGAGTTTGTATGGAGAGTCCACTGTGGTCTGAAGGGGAAGGGATAATCCTCACTAGCTTCATCACTAGCTAGCGTTAACCGTTAGTCAGGAGGTTGACAGCTAACGTTAGCCAGCTGAAGCTAACAGTCGATCGACGGCGAGTAACACACAGGCTGTCAGCAGCACAGAGTCCAGAATTGATAAGTCAAAGCAGGGGATTGTAGTACTTAATTTACTAGAAAACAACACAATTATTTTTAATATTTTAATATTAATATTTTTTTTGTGAAGTGGCGATATTCACGCCAACGTCCTCACGTTCCAACATAGATTTTTTTGAAATGTTAAATACATGTTTCTGAGTATCCTGAAGGCATATGGACTTTTAAACATGACAATGATTTAAAAAAAAAAAAAAAAACTACATGATTTTATATCATCACGTGAAATTTTATATATAATACCTTGGCCACAATTTCTGTAGCTTCCTTTTCAACTAAAACAGTTCATTTTATTATTTGGTGCTAATGACATTTTTCCTCAGGTATTTGGAGAAACCAACAAAAATCTGTATATTCTCAAATAGTCTGGTCTTAGCCACTATTAGTTGTTGTTTTCCAGACCGAATATTCAGATAGATAAAAATCAGTTTAAAGAGGTTTCATTTTGCCTAAAAACCTACAACTTAAAGTGCCTGTATTTGCTAAATCACCCATCAACGGTACTATTACACATCTCATAAAGAACACATGCTGAGTATGCAGGTCAACAGTCTGGCAGATGCATTCAGTAACTCTAAGCCTTCTAAATTACCACAAAGTTAAAAGAAAACCAAACGATATATATTAGCCTTCCTTAAAGTATAGGTCGGTTTTCAATGTGCACTCTGCACTGTATTTCACTAAATGTACACTACCGGTCAAAAGTTTGGGGTCACTTTGAAATTTGTGTGTGTGATTTTGGTGTGGGGGGGTGCCATATATTTTCCTGCCTTTTCGTCCTTTGCCAATCACACCTATGAGATATGGACTGTAGAAACGGTCGGGTCACGTCATGTCTGAGAGACCTGAACACAGGTTGAGATTTCTGTGTGGCTGGAGGGACATGTAGTTACACTCTCCCGGCTGCTACTCCAGAGTCTGCTCTTGAGACTTTGCTCTAATTTTCTGGACAATAGGCTTTATGCACGGGAGGGCAGGATTCGGGATTCAGGACAACTACTTGGATTTCGGGACGTCTGGTCACCCTAACAGAGACACACACACACATATGGGGCGCCGAAAGTCCGGTTAACTTTTTTAGCTGATAAATCTTCAACATTTAGCTCACTTTCCTCACATTTAGTGCATTTTTCCTCACATTTGAGACATAAATGTATTTATTATATATATATATATATATATATATATATATATATATATATATATATATATATATATATATATATATATATATATATATATATATATATATATATTAAATCTAACTATTATATCTAAATCTAGCTAAATGTTAAATCTAAATGTTAAATATGTCAGGGGTGTGATTCGTGTGTGAAATCTGGCTTTTCTGACCTGAAAATGAGGCTCTCGTAAATCATGCAAATCCGTTTTTTTTTTATTATTGTTGGGGGGACTTTTTTATTTTCCTGCCTTTTTGTCCTTTGCCAATCACACCTATGATGATATCTAAATGTTATATCTAAATCTAAATCTTAAATATATATCTAAATATTATATCTAAATCTATATCTTAAATCTATATCTAAATGTTATATCTAAATCTAAATCTTAAATATATATCTAAATGTTAAATCTAAATGTTAAATTTATATCTAAATCTTAAATATATAGCCTATCTAAATATTATATCTAAATCTAAATCTTAAATATATTTCTAAATATTATATCTAAATCTAAATCTTAAATATATTTCTAAATGTTATATCTAAATGTGTCGCCAAGTGTAAAGCTAAATATTTAGAAAATATTCAAATCCCAAGGAAACCATGCCCACTGCAGTGGCTTCAAATCACGCTGCCATCTTGCAGAGCAATAGCGGGACATTTTTAACCATTTTCACTATCTTATTCATCATTAAAGTCACTTCTGATAATGTTTTAGGCAAGAAATGAACTGTTTGGATTTCGAATGTAGGCAGTCTTCCGAAAATTGTTGCCGAATTGACAATTTGCTTCAGAGTTTTCGGAGTTGAGAAGCTCCATAAAGTGACGGGACTGCCAGCTAGTGGTGGCCGGGGATCGCTTGCTCGCCGGCTGGCCTGTCATCCTGAGATGCCGTGCTGTAAGCTGGAGGTCTCTCAGACCGGTCTCGTAAATAAGAGGCTTTTATTTCGCCGTTGACGGATCGTTTATCACAACACATGTCCATCAGAGAGCTGGCCGTCAGGTCTGTCCGGTTTAGGTTGCTTCTTCCAATTTACTTTCGGGACAAAAAAAAAAAAAAGTTTCCAAAACATCCTTATAGATCAGATGGGGAAACGTCTCTGTATGGGCGAAACAGGCTCTTTTCTAGGGATGGGCATTCGATTACATTTTCTTTGTCGATCGTCGGGAGAATTAATGATCAATTATCGATTAATCATTTATATTGTTATATTAAAATTCATTATTTATTTAACTTTATAAATTAAAAACGCAATTAAAATACAAAAATACAGCGTGATTTTCCTCGATGAGATCTTAATTACAAGAAGAACAACTTGTGGCAGCTAAAGTGGAGTTTAGGCTAAACTTGAAGATATATGCGCTGCGGTGCACTGAAGCAGCAGAACCTGCTGCTGTGAGCCGGCCTTCTTAAACTTGTTCCAAAATAATAAATAAAAAGAATCATGTTAAATAATAACTTAACCAAAAACAAAGTAATACTTAGATCTGACAGGTTTTGTCAAAATGTAACTCAAAACTATCCAAGGCACGGACAAAACCTAATAAAAAATAACCAGTAACTCACATACAACTTCTGCACCAGTCTACTGGTTTTTGTTGAGAACAATAAGCAGGTTAACATGATCTGGGGTCAGACGTGACCGCTACCTGGTGACTGTCAGTCCAGCCGCCGAACACACCCGGGCCGGGATGCAGGTAGCTACCTCCGCGCTAACTTGGCCAGCCCGGGCCGGGGAACCTTATTCCGTTCTTCCTAGTGAGTTTCTACCAGTCTGGTGATGGTACATCGTGACAGAATGTGACATGCTGGTTCCAATATTCATCTCAATGAACTTGCAGATCCCTTGGGTCATTTACTCTGCTCGTTGTGCATCGCAGCTCCTCCATGCTAACACCGAGTTGATGCTAGGTTGAGACTGAGAGCAGGACGCACCGCCACCGACGTTATCCAGGGTCGGATGCACTTTGTGGTACATCATTTGTACGTATACACGGCGTCGCAGTGTTTGCAGTGACCCAAGTCGTTTTTTAAATCAAAATGGTCCCACGACACACTTCGCCGTGACCTCTTCATGTTTACTTTAGAATCAAAACGTAACTCGCAGGTAACTGAGCAGCCTATGGTGCCCCTGGGTGGTAAACTGTTAAATTGCTGCTGCCACACTGGAATTCATTTAATTGCTTCAATCACACTACACAACACAACCTGCATTAGTTTAATCAATGACAAATTAACGTGATCGACGAAATTCTTAATGATCAATCGTCGATTAAGCATGCCCATCCCTACTTTCTTCCTCCGTGGTCATTGCGATACAGTACCCACATGAGCACCACCATGTCCCCGCACGTCGTGGCCTTGAAGCAGCAGTGTCCTGCTCCTCTGTTTGTGCCCTTCTCTCGACAAGATCTTGTGCCAATAACTCTTCATCTGTAGCTATATTCAGGTTTGAATAGATAACCCCGACCATCAAACTCCAAAACCTCCTCCATGTGTTCCACATCGGATTGAGATGAACTATCTATATTCTAAAAACACTGACAGAATGTCGTTATCATTAGAGCCCGACCGATACATCGGCCGGCCGATATTATCGGCCGATATGAGCTAATTGCATTTAAATCGGCATCGGCGTTCATAACGGCCGATGAAACATGAGAAACTCAGTCTCATGCTTCACTCATGTTATGAGTGTTGCATAGTTTGCCCACCAGAGGGCGGTCTGCAACTCCCCAGTTGACACAGCGCCAGAAATCCACTACAGAAGAAAGCTATTAGCCAAGCCAGTGACAGAGCATTACACCCGGCATGGAGATGTACTGTTTTGACGGTGAGTCTGTCGTTCGTCATGTGAAATGATTGTAGATTTAGTTCATACTCTGTATATAAAAACGGTGTGGTAGTTCTAGCTAACGGTCCTATCATTATCACTTCTAAATATTCTGTAACATCACTTACAGCCGCTAATGCATTGCTATATTAGATTAGCCACAAAGCTAACTAATACCATGTTTATCAGTGGAAGAGCGCGAACGTTAATAAGAGGTCAAACTATAACGTTAGCGTTTAACTTATTCTAAATATATCTGCAGTGTTTCCCACATAATGACCGCGTAACTGTGGCAGGGGGGCGCGTGTAGTAAATGACTAGAAGTTATGTACAGCGTGCCTCGAAAAAACAACAACTGTTACGTTATTCTAACGCTAACATAGCTTCCTTTTTAGCAGGCCCCTTACATGCTTGCTATTAACTTGTTTGAAGGTGGTTCTTCTCAAAATTGACAGCGGTGTGTTCATGACACTAATGTTAACCATTCAACTTCGAATTGATTCCGTAATCTTCTCTGAGCTGAAAGCCGGTAACAGTAGGCTAACTTTACGTTCGCCAGCGCATGACGATGTTTTGATTCAGACTGCACAAAGAGAAGAGGAGAAGATATACGGGACCGTTGTGAATGTGTCTGTGAGAGCAAATATAGTTACAGTAACTACAGTAGGTGCGTCAGAAATGATTAAACCAGTGGGGACATGTAAATAAATGTGAGCTGAAGCGCTTTTTTTTTTCTTTTTTTTTACAATACAGATTGTTTCAAAGCAGCTTTACAGACATAACAGGAAAATGTTGTAATAATATTGTTAAATATAAATAGGTAATACCTATTGCTTGACAAATAAAAAAAAAAAATATTTCTCTATATTTCTCATTTTTGCCTATGTAGGAGATCCCTGTTTATTATTATTATTATAATGACGACATGAGTAATGATACATGGTGATAGTATTAATACACATGCTCTCTTTCTGCCCTACAGATGGCTGAAAAAGGTGAACGCTGTAGCAGCAAAGTGTGGGACTACTTCTGCAAAGATTCCTCTAATGCAGTGTTCTGTGTTATTTTATATGTAGCTATACATTTAACTTATTTTAATTTGATTTTCAATTCATTGACATGGTTTTGTAGAATATTGAATTTGTTTGGTATAGCTCTTTTACTTTAACTTTATTATAATGTATTTACAGTACACAGACTGTTAAAACCAGCTTCAACTGGAAGTAAGTAAAAGTGTTAAATGTTTAAAACCAGACTGTTTTTTGATCATTAAAAATATATATACTTTTGATGTGCAATTGTTTAGTCATTGAGACTGTAATCTAAGGCTTTTTTTTAACATCCCTTCTGGAAAATGGTTTATACAGCCCACATACATAGAACAGGCAGATATTTTGCTATTGAATGTTGTGTAAGTGCAGTTTATAGGAAATGGGTCTAATATCCAGTTTATTTTCAAAATCAAAATATCGGCTTATAAATCTGCTCTTTTCAAGTTATTATCGGCATCGGCCCCAAAAAATCCATATCGGTCGGGCTCTAGTTATCATCCTAAAGCTCTGTCTCTTCCCCCCCTCTCTCTCTGCTGACAGTCTGTCTGTTGCCTAGCGACCTGCGCATGCATAGGTCTTGAACTTTTGCACTCTCTGTGGCCGCTCTGCAGCCACAGCTGTGGTGTCAGGTTACAGCATGTTGCTACTAGTCATTACTATGGACTTAACCACGGCAAATCGTTTTTTTCTAGAAAAAATACATTTTGGAAGATTGGATTGTATGAGTTCGGCAATCGATTAGTGTGGGCTTCAACCAGAAATCAGGAAATAACCAGAGGTATGGATTAACACAACTTGTATGCCTTTCTGTCACATCTACTGCAGTCAAATTCGCTGTGTTCACTCGTAAGGAATAACTGCACATGGGTCAGCACTTGTAATGATATTTCAAGCATGTTTAGAGGCTAAAAACACATTTAAAACTTGCCCTGTTTAAGCCTGTTGGGTGCTAGAGCGAGTAGAGGGATAACACGGTGTAGGCAGCACTGATTGTTTTCGTTTTTTTCGCTACTGACAGCACTACAAATTTACAAACAACAGAGCTACGGGTTGAAATTGACCGGAATTCTCCTTTAACGTAAGCTAGGTTAGCCTCCTTGTGCGCGCTTCTCAAATGTACTTTCAAATTCGTGGGATTTTTCCCTTCAATAAATTGTCCACATATTTTACCACTTTCCACTGCAAGGCCTTACTTTTATCTGACACAGTCATAATCAAATAGGACTCTGCTGCTTTCTTCCGACTTTCGGTACCGCTGTGATGCCAGGCGAGGGGCACGGACATGTTGTGTTCAATTTGACATGGAATGTCGGAATTTCTGGGTTCCCAGTCAGAAACTATGTCTGTGGTCTGTTATTTGCTCTGTGAAAGACATTGACAAAGACGAAAATGTTTTGGAGTAGCAGGGAATTGTGGACCCAAATGCAGAGACAGGCAGGAGAAGGTAGTGCTCGAGGATTTATTAAATGAAAATACATACAAACAAAGGTGTCCAGTATGCAGCAGGCAAATAAATCCAAAACGAAGTAGAAGTCCAAAAAGTAATCCAGGAAACAGAGGTACCGAGGCACACACACAGGTAGACTAACACACACACACTATCCACAAACAGAAACAATGATCTGACCAAGAACAAGGGGAACACATAGACTAAATACAAGATGTAAAGAGGAAACAAGGGACAGGTGATACAACAGGTGAGACACATCAGGGTGGGGCAGAACAATCAGACAGGTGGGAAAACACAAGACAGGAAGTAAAACTAGACAAGACCATGAAGAAAACAGAATTCAAAATAAAACAGGAAACAGAACTAAATACAAAACAGACTACCAAAATAAGACAAAACACCAAAACCATGACAGAAAACTAAGGACATTTACTCGATAATTCTATTTCATTTTAGTTAGTTTTGCAAACAGACATTACAGTTTTAGTTATCGTTTTTTTTGTAATGCCTCGTTTTTATTTTTATTTCAGTTATCAACAATGTTTTTTCCCACCTAGTTTTCGTTATATTGTTCGTTTTCGTTAATGATTATAACCTTGGCACGCACACACACACACACACACACACACACACACACACACACACACACACACACACACACACACACACACACACACACACACACACACACACACACACAGGTGTCATCATGGTTAATCATTTTTATAATAATGAAATATTATATATGCACAAATGTCGGTTTGCTAAAACTCCCCCAGTGTGGAATACATTCCAAAACCAACTTTATATGTTCAACAAATGTATAAAACAGGCGTCCAAGCCACAAAACTATGTACACTTATGTCTGAATTTAACTTTTTCTAGCCCCTTACTCGTCTTCTTTTTTCATTTTCTCTTTAATTTTTTTGCTTTGATATTCTTTAATGTAGTTTAAAAAACACAACATGAACATGAACATTTAGTATCAGCTTTTGTTGTTGCAGGTCTTCCAGGTGTTATGAACAACTATGAGGTCATCCGTCAGATTGGAGAGGGTGCATTTGGTAAAGCCTTCCTGGTTCAGGACAGAGGGGGGAGTGGAGAGAGCCAGTGTGTGGTCAAACAGATCAACCTCAGAAAGGTACGTACGACCAGCAGGCTGCAGCTCACAGGCCATACTGCATCGTCCTTTATGAATACAACTATTTGATGAGGTCATTTATGATACATGAACCCTGTGTGTATAGAAGGTATATGTCCATGTTTGGATGTCTAGAAGAGTGCAGTTCTCCTCCTGGTCTGTACACGTTCACAGTCAAGTTTGTCACTTTTCCGATGTTCTTTTACATTTTTTTCTTTACATGCTATAATATTGAATAAAGCACCAATGTTCAATGAAAGTAGTGAACTGATTATTTATTTAACTTGTGAAGAGCGTTGTATGGAACCATCCACATTCTTTTGTTTTTAAATTTGGTTGAAAGAAACCCAAATTTCGGATACAGAAACTTTTTTGAAAACCCAAGGACAATAGGAGGGTTAAAGAAAGTATATATAGGCTAGTACAGATAATTATGCTCCATCCCCAAAACACAGTAGAATGATATATATCAAACCGATCTGAACTCAGCGGGTTCATTCATTGAACCAGCTGTTTTAGGGTCATGTTTACGCGTTAACGTGTTGATCAGAAGTGTGTTCGTTACTCAGATGTCGGCGAGGGAAAAGGAAGCGTCCAAAAAAGAAGTGACGCTGCTGTCGAAGATGAAACACCCGAACATCGTCTCCTTCATCAAGTCTTTTCATGGTGGGTGGGACTCCATACAGAGCATGTAGTCATGCCTTTGTGCTCTCTCTCTCTCTCTCTCTTTCTCTCTCTCTCTCTCTCTCTCTCTCTCTCTCTCTCTATATATATATATATATATATATATATATATATATATATATATATATATATATGGATCAACAAATATTCACATTGTGTCATTCAGGCTCACATAAACGCTTACTTTATAATGTGTATACCGTATATACACACACTGTTACAGTTTTTTACAATCACTTTGCTACTAATTTCAGAACCTTGACGTCATTTTTCAAAACTCCCACAGACACAAACCTCACAACCAATGATCAAAATACACATTTTTCAAAACTCAAACACTTTTTTCAATTGCTTGGATACAATCCACATAAACCAAAGATCATTTGTTCATTTAACAAAGATCACCTGTTCAATATGACACAACTTAACATCAAAGTACTACTATTTCAAAAAGCAATTCACACATTACATTTCAGATGATTGTTTATTCATTTCATTCCAATGATCTAACTATCAATCGATACAACTACTCAAAATGATAAGTAACTGTTGCATTACTCTTAATGCATAGTTGGAAACAGATAAAAAATATTCCATGTTTAGATCATGAAAGTTTCAAGATAATGAGATTCATTGTCACCAATTAGTGTTGAGCATGAACCAATCAGACTACATTATCTATGGATGTAATATTTCATCATCATTCTTTACTGTAATGTACTACTGTTTATCAGACACTGTTTCTATGGTCCCATGTACTACCTTTACTGTAATGTACTGTTTACCAGACACTGTTTCTATGGTCCCATGTACTACCTTTACTGTAATGTACTACTGTTTATCAGACACTGTTTCTATGGTCCCATGTACTACCTTTGAGAGTATCTACAGTATTGACAGTACTGCACTGTATGCATGCAGGCCCTTGGAATTATTTGTCCAATTCTGCCAACTTGCTACTGATGATTGAGATATATACTTTATATAATAAAGTATAGTATAAAGTGCTGTGTATATATATATATATATATATATATATATATATATATATATATATATATATATATATATATATTAGGGCTGTCAAATGATTAAAATTTTTAATCAAATTAATCAGAATTTTCAGTGGATTAATCATGATTAATCACTATTTTTCTGAAATGCATACCAAAAGATACTAGTGCTGTCAAGCAATTAAAATATTTAATCGCATTAATGTCATAGTTAACTCGCTATTAATCGCAATTAATCGCACATTTTTATCTATTCTAAATGTCCCTTGATTTCTTTTTGTCCCATTATATTTTCTCATTTTAATTCTCTTATCAGCATGGAAAAGTAGATTGGCTTGCTTTGGGACTGTTTTTTTATTGAAAACAACATTGTCATATACGTTATGTTCAATTTCACACTAACATTCACACTTGGATCTAATAATCTGTCACATAATGTAACGCTGTTACCTCGATGTTCCATTGCAGGTAGTACTGCAGATAGTCCTGCAGATAGTACTACAGGTAGTACTGCAGATAGTACTGCAGGTAGTACTGCAGATAGTACTACAGGTAGTACTGCCTCATGCCTGAGGCGAGCGTGGCTCGTCCTACTGTCTATGGGCTCATAGCGTCATAGCAACTGGTTTCCCGTGACTCATTTCCTGGTTCTCGTTCTCTTTCATAACCAACGTAAAATCAAGGAGAGGGTTTTCCTGCTCCAGGTTTCCCACCGTGGTCAGAAAGAACAGAGGAGACACTTTGTTTCTCTCACTGACTGTAGAGTCACTACTCGCTCGCTCTGAAGATAATCGCCGTCACGAGCCTACAAGCTACGCGGCTAGCAAGCTAAAACCGGCCGAGGCTTGTGTCTGTTTTTTTTGCGGTCTGCGAAATTACAAGACCCGCCCTTCAATCACTACTATTGGCCAGGCGTCGAAGGTAACGTAACTCCATTTGTTCAGGTCCTATCCCCTGACCAATCCACTATCCTCACCACTCGCGGTGAAATGCCTAAACCAAACCAATCAGCTGCTTCGTAGGGCGGGACATGGCGTGGCCATAGACAGTTAAAGAAGTGGACTAACAGATCCCGTTGCTCTCTCTATGCGTTACTCGTGCGTTAAAAAAATTATCGGCATTAAAATGGGTTAGCGTTAACGCCGTTAATAACGCGTTAAACTGACAGCCCTAATATATATATATATATATATATATATACATATACAGATACAGATACATCTTACCACATTGTTCGCCATGCCTGAAGGTTTTTTCCAAGATGTTTGGCTAATTGCGATGTAGATGAGAACCTGCGGCCAAATCTACAAGACAGAGTTGATGAATATGTAGAAGTACAGTAATCACTTCTTTGTTTTGCTTATTACAGTACAAGCAAGTTGAGGAACACTGCATTTGATGTTTTGCAGTAGAGTCTTTTCTTTTCTATTTCCTAGCTAATTATTTTGCTTTGATTCTAATAAACCTATGTTGTGATTGTACTGTATTGTTTTTCATCAATACATTTCAGGTTTTGTTCAATTATTCCACTGTGTCTGTAGTATTCTCTCTACTACTGCAGTACTTTTACAGGGATGTATTTACATCCAGTACTATATTGAAACCTGTATCACCTATTTTGTACAATATCGAATGATTGTACGAACGATGACCCAGTGAAACTATGGGTAGCTTGTGTGTCTGTGATCTAAAGAAACGTTTCAATGGTATTTCACAATATATTTGTTTTTTGAACCAATGATTGTGCAAGTGCAAGATTTATTTAAAGATATGAATGCACAATGCAATGTTTTGAACATTGGACAGTCTGTGTTACAAGTGATGATCGTTTTGAGTTTTGTGTCTAGAGTTTTGAAAAATGACGTCAAGGTTCTGAAATTAGTAGCAAAGTGATTGTAAAAAACTGTAACTGTGTGTGTGTGTGTGTGTGTGTGTGTATGTGTGTCTGTGCGTGTCTGGGCGTGTGTCTGTGTGTGTTTTGTGCGCGGGTGTGTGTCTGTCTCTGTGTGTGTGTGTGTGTGCGCGCGCGTGTGTGTCTCTGTGTGTTTGTGTGCACGTGTGTGTGTCTCTGTTTCTGTGTTTGTGCATGTGTGTCTTTGTGTGTGTGTTTGTGTGTGCGTGTGTGTCTGTGTGTGTGTTTGTGTGCACGTGTGTGTCTCTGTGTGTTTGTGTGTGTGTGTGTGTGTGTGTTTGTATGTGTGTGTGTGTGTGTGTGTGTGCGCGTGTGCGTGCGTGTGTGTCTGTGTTTGTGCATGTGTGTCTTTGTGTGTGTGTTTGTGTGTGCGTGTGTGTCTTTGTGTGTGTGTTTGTGTGTGCGTGTGTGTATGTGTGTTTGTTTGTGTGCGTCTGTGCGTCTGTCTGTGTGTTTGTGTGTGCATGTGTGTCTTTGTGTGTGTGTTTGTGTGTCTGTGTATGTGTGCGTGCGTGCGTGCGTGGGTGGGTGCGTATAGAGAGGAGCAGCCTGTATATAGTGATGGAGTACTGTGACGGAGGAGATCTGATGAAGAAGATCAACATGCAGAGAGGGGTCTTCTTCACTGAGGAGCAGGTGAGGAGCCTCCCCCATGTTTCTCATTCTAAATAGAAGAATTGGACTCAAACACACTCCCAGAGTAACGCTGATCTGCGTGTTCCTCAGGTCGTGGACTGGTTTGTTCAGATCTGCCTCGGCCTCAAACACATCCACGACAGGAAGATCCTCCACAGAGACATCAAAGCTCAGGTATCTGCCCTGCTTGCTAGTCCAGTCTTGGACTCGAGTCTCGGACTCGCTGGTATTTGAACTTGGACTTGTCTCGGTCTCTGCCACTGGTCTTGCCAAATATGACTTTTGGTCTCGACCGAGTCCAGGTGTCTTTGTTATGTTCATAATAATATTGGAGGGAAAGTGAAACACTGGCCACCTGATAACCAATCACACACTAGATTATCTTCGCCCTGCATCTGCGTGCTCTGCTAATGTTATTGCCATTCATTTTCATTGATTTCTTTTTTTTTTTCTGTCCTGGACTTGGTCTTGACTCGGACTCAAACCTCTTTGGACTCGGTCTTGACTTGGTCTCGACTAGTCCTGGTGTTGGCCTTGTCTTGGACTCGACAAAGGTGATCTTGACTACAGCCCTGATTCCTTGATAGTGAGAAATACCCAGATGGAAGTTCTCAGAGTCCAGGGTGACATCAAACAGCAGTCAAAATAATGAACTGACAACAATATAAAGCAGACAACAATTCACATTTGAGAAGCTGGAAACCAGAAAGTGAGCGCCGGGACGTTCCCCTGTCTGTTACCACAGACTGTACACCATGCATTCCTACTGTAGTACAACGTGTACATGGTAAACAACACCACCCAAATACCCTGAGGTTAAACCTTTTAATTAACAAGTATTATCATTACAGAGCTCAGAGGATTGGGAGGCTGAACTGTCCGGACCTTCGCTCTGTGCCAACTCCCAGAATAATTAACCACACACTGCGTCTTTGTTCATCACTATCTGTCATCAATCATATCTGTTTCCACACGCACGCACGCACACACACACACACACACACACACACACACACACACACACACACACACACACACACACACACACACACACACACACACACACACACACAGGATACATGCACAGTCACTGTTTCTCTGCTGGAACACAGACATGCTTTCATTCCTGCTCTCCCTACTGCAGAATATCTTCCTAACCAACGGAGGGATGAAAGCGAAGCTGGGGGACTTTGGAATCGCAAGAATGTTAAATAAGTAAGTCAGTGTCATCTTCACAGACACACGCACACACACACACACACACACACACACACACACACACACACACACACACACACACACACACACACACACACACACACACACACACACACACACACACACACACAGAGTGCAGCTGTTTATCACTGAGCGCTCTGTAACACATGGAAGACGTCCAAACTAGTCATTATCATTCCCCAAACTGTCGACCAGGACATGTAAACACACCTGCAAGAAAACAACACAAAATATAAAAAATGTCAAACTTAAAAAAAAAAAAAAAACGTCAAAAAAGTGTAAAAGAAAACCCCACATTAAAACACGGTCATAAAGCATCAACAATGTAAAAAAGTCCCCAAAACATTCGAAAAAAAGTAAAACATTGAAAGCACCAAAAGTGGAAATTTTTTTTGGGAAAAAACGTCAAAAGCATTTTTGGCTAACAGCACATTCAAATCATATGATTATGATCCCATGACGCCCGAACTGGCCAGTGGATTGTTCTATATTTACTCCTCCGACATGGCGTTTTACTTGCCCGGGGCCATCGGGCGTTAAACCCTTATTGTTGAACCCTGGACTTCACGTATTGAGCTGTGCCTGACTGAGTGTGTTGTGTTTGTGACTGGTGGCTGCGCAGCACCATGGAGCTGGCCAGGACGTGTGTTGGGACGCCGTACTACCTCTCCCCGGAGATCTGCGAGAGTCGGCCCTACAACAACAAGACGTACGTACAGCCGGCACTCTGCACACCCAAAACCCCAACCAGGCTTTCTTCAGCATCTCTCTCATTCTTAAATTAGCTATCTCGTGGCTTATAGTTAGTCTCCCATCGCCAGACCTTCCTCCACAGTGCTGCGGAGGAAGGTCTGACTAGTCCACACAGCATCCTGGGATGGGAGAAAAATGTGCTCTGGTTTATTGGCATTTCTTTAAACCAATCACAATTGTCTTGGGCGGTGCTAAGCTCCGGACGGAGCCACGGTGCCGCTGCTAAATAGTCTCAGGAAGAAACTTGTTTTGGAGGAATATGTGTACGTTCAAAAGAAGTTTTAGTTAGTTAAAATTACAACACAAAGAAAGAGGAAGGTAACGGACATTCTGCGGAATTTCCGGCAGCGGATCAATCCCAAAAGTGGAACGTCGTCGATATAGACTAGGTTGTAGTCGACAGAATCAGATGTCATGTTTCTGTAAAATACCAAAATCAATAATGAGAGTGGAGAACTGTGGTCATTTGTTGTTTTTTTTTCTTTCTATTTTTTCAAAAGATTATTTTTTGGGCATTTTCGGCCTTTATTTTTGACAGGACAGCTGAAGAAATGAAAGGGGAGAGAGAATGACATGCAGTAAAGGGCTACAGGTCGGAGTCCAACCCAGGCCCGCTGCGTCGAGGAGTAATCCTCTACATATGGGCGCCCGCTCTACCAACTGAGCTATCCAGGCACCCTGGTTTTTTTTGTGTTGTCTTCGGGTCAAATTTTACCCGTTTTCAAAGTTTCTTTATCAGAAATATGGGTATATTTAAACCAAATTAACCAAAAATAACATGGGTGGTTCCCAATGACGTTCTTCGCAAGTAATATTAATGATCACTACTTTCATTGAATTTTGGGTGTTTTATTTAATTTTATTGCATTTGTGGTCTTCCCGGGTCAATTTTGACCCGGTGGTGTAATGGGGCACTTTTGCGTTCAACAGCAGATGAACACACACACACGTACATGAATGCACATGCGGAGACACACAAACACCCCCACGCACATGCACACACATACACCCCCCCCACCCCCACACACACACACACATTCATACAAACAGCAGCTGATAACTACCTCATGTAATTGATCACATTATTATGCTTTCCAGCACATGGAAATGCACCTAAACACACACACACACACACACACACACACACACACACACACACACACACACACACGGACAACAAACGTGTGCGCGCACATGCATTCACACACACACACACACACACACACACACACACACACACACACACACACACACACACACACACACACACACACACACACACACACACACACACACACACACACAACATACTGAAATTGGGCAATGGATCATTATGATTTTCAGGAGATGAACACATACACACACGCGCGTACCTGCTCGCATGCACACACATACACACAAACATACAGTATATACACACACACACACACACACACACACACATACACACACACACACACACACACAGTAGCTGAGACCTGCAAAAGATCACACTATTGTGCTTTTCAGCACATGAACATGCACGCACACACACACACAAACACACACACACAAATACAAACATACAGACACAACTTCAAACTACAGCTTTGTAAACTTGTTGTTATAACACCTTTAATGTGTCTTTTCCTAAATGGAGAAGAGACAATTTTCCGTAAATTAGTTTTTTCCGTTTTGGTAGCTCTCCTTTGTTTGTGAATACAATTGCATCAGTTAATTTTAACGTTGGAATATAATAATTGTCACATACCAGCCATTAATCCAAACACAACTAATGATCTCAACCCATTTTACTCAGAAGGTTGGTATAATTTCATGTAAATGAGGTCTGTTGACCATAAATAGAAAAGAATAAGTGCAAAACTAGTTGAGATGAATTGGAATGAAGTTAAATAAAAGTGGTAACACATAATTGAGTGATTCATTATAATTGTCTATGCTTTATTAACACGCAAAGCAGAACAAGTCAATTTTTCCCCAGGAACACACCAGGTGTGATTATTGGCTGCCATTAAAAATAATAAAATAGTTTCAAAACCATATCCTGACTAATCACTAACATATACCAGTCAGTGATTATCCACAAACATAGGTTCATCTGATCTTAACTATAATGAAAATAATTCATAATTTATGCTTATTTTACCCCAAAAAGTAGGTATTGTTTCATGTAAATGAAGTTTATTCACCATAAATTCCAAAAATAACTGTAAAACTAGTGGTAATGAGTTGGAATTAAGTTGATGAGAAGGTGTAAAATAGAATTGGGTGATAATTTATACTTTATGCTTTATTAATAGCCAAAACAGTCTGGGTCAATTTTGACCCAGGAGGACAACAAGTGTGATTATTGGCTGCCATTAAAAAAATTGAAATGGTTTCAAAACAGTATCTTGACTAAACTTTGACTTATACCAGTCTGTGATAACCCTTCAACATATGTTCCCATTGATCTCAACTGTTAGTCAAAATAATTCATAATTTCAGCTTTTTTTTAACTCAGAAATTAGGTATATTTTATATAAATGCGTTTTTTTTTTACCATATATTAAAAAATAAGTGTAAAACTAGTGGTAATAGGTTGGAAAGAAGTTGCTTAGAAGATGTAACACAGAATTGGGTAATCATTTATACTTCATGCTTTATAAACTGGCAAAACAGACCGGGTCAATTTTGACCCGGGAGGACAACAAGTGCATGGTCGATGGGAGGAGAACACAAGGGTTAAGACAGAATTTTGATGCTCGCACACCATCTGTACAAATAAGCCAATCTAAAAAGTGCCACATGTATCCTGTAACTCAATGTTTCTCAAATGGGGGTATGTGTACCCCAAGGGGTACTCTGGAGGACTGCAGGGGGTACGTGAGCGCTTTCTTTCTAAGTTTTTGTCGCTTTTTGTCACTATTTTCGACCTGTTCTTGCCTTCCTTCCTTCCTTCCTTCCTTCCTTCCTTCCTTCCTTCCTTCCTTCCTTCCTTCCTTCCTTCCTTCCTTCCTTCCTTCCTCCCTTCGAAGTTTTTGTCACTTTTTTCTTTTTTTCCAAGTTTGTCTTCCTTCTTTCTACTGTTTTTTTTACAAGTGTGTCGCTTTTTACAATGTTTTCGTCTGTTTTCGAAGCTTTTGATACTATTTTCCACCTATTCTTGCTTTTACTTACTTCTTTCTACCGACTTTTTCATCAGCATTTAAATGTTTTTCAGTTACATGGCTGTTATTTGGTGAATCTGTCGCTGGTCAGGGGGTACTTGACTTAAAAACTAGGGATGGGCAACGATTACAAATTTTAATCACGATTAATCGCATGATTTCCCCGATTAATCGGATTGTTATACGCAAAATCCAATAATGAATTCAAGTAGTGTATAGCGCAATTTTATTTTAAATGTTCTGCCATATGAACTAAAGTGCCATAACATTTAACATCAGCATTGTGTTCATACAGTAGCAGTTAAATAAAATATTTAGTGTAAATCTCAACTTAAACAATATAAATGCAAATACAAAATGAAAGCTTATTGCCACTGCCAGGGCATTCATGTTATCATGAATAGGACACATTCCACTGCTGTGAAACTTCAATAAAGTGTCCCAGGCACATTTCAGCATAATGTCTCTCCTCTGTTTTCATTACAGTCAGAGCATGTGAATGCAGCGCCCACTGTTCATCAATATAATGTACTGTAACTCTGAGACCTGTAATTATGGTTACCCAGTGATGTCCAGTAGTCCCCAGTGAGAGCAACAGCGGGTTGCACGTTGTAAAGTTGTCACTTTTGTAGTCCTTTCCTTTTCATACAACTCGTGTATTCTTCTTGTGATGGTGCGTCTTGAGGGAATCTCATACCTGCCGTCATTTGTTGCGATTCTCCACATCACTAATCGGCCTGCAGTCTGTAGCTATCCACTTCGCTATGGCATTTGTTAGCTTCTCTTTCCTTTGTTTATCTCTACTTCTCCCACACGCTGCATGTAACATAGTCTGCTGAAGCCTCGCACCACTGTTTGTTTCGTTGAATGATTTGCTGGTATCAACTGTGTGTCTTGCATTTAGGTGATATTTCAGACTGGAAGTACTCCGGTGATAAGAAAATTCAACTTTGCAGTGGTTACAAGTAACTTTGGTTCTGTCGACTGTGCCGTTTGGAAGAACTTTAAAATAAGTGGCCATGTAAAAGTTCTGTACCCTTCTCCATGTTGGTCTGTTCTCTTGATACAGCCATGCTTTCTCTATCACTCTGATCTTTTCCTGGTTCCTGTAAGTGCGGCAGCGGTCAGCAACAAACTTTTTCAAAATAAAAGCTTGTGAACAACATACTTTTACAATAATTAAAGAAATAATAAGAACAGCGTTAATGCGCGATAAAATAATTGTCGGCATTAATTAATTAATGCGTTAACGTGATAATAACGTGTTAACTTGCCCAGCCCTATTAAAAACACAATTCAAATGGCGAACATTATTGAAAAAAGTTTGAGAACCACTGCTGTAACTTAGAATTGTTGGGTATTTGATTCCATTTTATTTATATTATTTAAATTGTCTGATTTTATTTGTCTCATTGCTTCGTTAAATGTTCAAGTGCTAGTTCAAAAGCACTTTGAAAAGTGCTGTATAAATAAAGTTTCATAGAGTTAATTATTACGTTATTAGGTTCGCCAGAGATATAACTGCAGGTTACATTAGAGGACGTAAACACAATGTGAACCCTCGTGTTTTTCACAATGTTTTTGACACTTCACACACATGTTTTTGTCACTTTTTGGTCATTAAACCTAATGACATTATACTTAATTTTTGAGTCAAAAAAGCAGAAATTATGAATTGATATTACTAATAGTTAAGATCAGAGGATGTTGAGTGAATAACAGACTGTTTTATGTCAAACTTTAGTCAGGATATACATAATTCTTTTTTTATTCAAATGCTATAAAATTGAATAAAACACCCAAAATTCAATGAAAGTAATCATTAATTGTACCTGCGAAGAATGTTGTATGGGTTCAATACATCGTACATCATGCATCCATGTTATTTTTGGGCAATTTGGTTGTAAGAAACCCATATTTCTGATATTAAGAACTTTGAAATCGGGTCAAATTTGACAGGAGGACAACACGCGGGTTAAAACAATTCCTCACACATTTGCCTTTGTGTCTGTAGTTTTGGAAAGGAAAGGCTAAATTCAGAATATCTCTGTTATGACAACACCATGCACACTGCTTCACACGCAGCCTTCCGTGCCTAGAAACGGTATCTAAGCTATGACTGGTTAATCATTGTTATGGGGGGGGGGGGGTGTTTAGGTCAAAATGAACCCTATGTGCAGAGACGAGTGAGCTTCCGCTTTTTCATTTTTTGTGGTTGAGATAAGAGCTTATGCTTCTGCAATCGTGCTGTCATCAACTGGTTGCACTGCTGCACATTCACTCAGAGGGGAGTTTCATTTCAACACACACACACACACACACACACACACACACACACACACACACACACACACACACACACACACAGGAAACTCAGACATGCAAACTGATTATCATTCTCTTTCTGTTCTCCTCCGCACTCTTGTTTTGATACAACTGAAGGTCAAAGTTACTTCCTCTTTCCCACACTCACACAAACATGTTTGAATTGCTATACTTATGAGACCCTGTATTTACATAATCCATGCCTGAGCCTCGAAACCCCAACCTTCACCCTAATTCTAAACTCTCAAACAGTAGGGACAAAAATGTCTTCAATTTTCTGAAAATGCCCTCATTCTCATGGTCTAAAACGTTCGTAGGACCTCACAAAGATAGAAGTACAACAGCACACACACACACACACACACACACACACACACACACACACACACACACACACACACACACACACACACACACACATGCACATACTTGATTCCTTGCCAAAAAAGCGAATGCCAAAGCTGTCGCATGACTCCAGGACTGAAAACCTTTTATTTATTAGATGTTTTCTGTCGGTAGCTGCGCTCTGATTGGAGACTCAACTGTTTGGTTTCTGGTGTTTATGTCTTTAGCTCAGGGGGACAGGCGATGATGTCAGGTCCTGCCCCAGAATCCTGTTTCAACAAGAAATATGTCACAAGATGTTACACGAGATGCACAAAACAAGCTGCTTTATATTGACTCCATAGAAACACTCGGATTCTGTCGAGCTTCAAAACCAAATCAGAGAGTTCGTCTGTCAAATTATTAAATTATTATTATTAAATTAAATTAACATTAGATTGCATTTTAAATCCCTCTTCATAATGTTGTGTGTGTGTGTGTGTGTGTGTGTGTGTGTGTGTGTGTGTGTGTGTGTGTGTGTGTGTGTGTGTGTGTGTGTGTGTGCGCGTGCGCGTGCGCGCGTGTGCATGTGTGTGTGTGTGCGTGTGTGTCCCCTCTACAGGGATATCTGGTCTCTGGGCTGTGTCCTGTATGAAATCTGCACCCTGAGGCATCCAGTAAGCTGCACAACACCAAGCACACACACACAGCTAGAAGCTAGATGAACATAACAATAATATATTTTGATGCTGATACTTTTGTACTATTACTTGAGTAAAGTTTTTGAATAAATTAGTTACTATCTGACTGTCTGACTGTCTGTCTGTCCCTCTGTGTGTCTGTCTGTCTGTCTGTCTCTGTGTGTCTGTGTATCTGTCTGTCTCTCTGAGTGTCTGTCTGTCTGTCTGTCTGTCTGTCTGTCTGTCTCTCTGTGTGTCTGTGTGTCTGTCTGTCTCTCTGTGTGTCTGTGTGTCTGTCTGTCTCTCTGTGTGTCTGTGTGTCTGTCTGTCCCTCTTTGTGTCTGTCTGTCTGTCTGTCTCTCTGTGTGTCTGTGTGTCTGTCTGTCCCTCTGTGTGTCTGTCTGTCTGTCTGTCTCTCTGTGTGTCTGTGTGTCTGTCTGTCCCTCTGTGTGTCTGTCTGTCTGTCTGTCCCTCTGTGTGTCTGTCTGTCTCTCTGTGTGTCTGTCTGTCTGTCTCTCTGTCTTCCCCTGCAGTTTGAGGGCAGCAGTCTCCGTCAGCTGGTCAGTAAAATCTGCAGGGGGCGCTACAACCCAGCGCCCAGCCGCTACTCCTACGACCTGCGCCTGCTAGTCACACAACTCTTTAAGGTCAGACACTCATAATTTACTAATTTCTCTTTACTGTGTGTGGATACAAAGTCAGTCAACTGACATTAAGCATGCATTATAAATTATAAATTAGACATTGATGAGCAGGGCCACATGCAGAATTCTGCAGATTTTCCGCCAATAGCATAAACTTCAGGATGTAAACACATCTCCTCCCCAAGCAAAGAAACAGATTTTCATTCTGGATCACCGCTGAAAACTGTTTGTGTTGACACAAATTCAAACAGTTGGACTTTTGATTGAGACGTGCTCATCAGTGTCAGTGACTCAAACTTTTGAACTTCGGTTACTTGAACTATTTGAACTCTAATGACTCGGATTTGCACCTCTGAGGAGGAACCTTAAACTGGAACTCCCTACATTCCTGCAGTGAGTGGAGAACAGTGCGGGAGTATGAATGGGTCTATTTCTGAATTGCAACACTCTCAAGATGCAGAACTTTGATGTGTGGGTTTGTCCTTTTTTGGTTTAAGTTGTATTTATTAAACTTCAGAAACCATTAACTGTTGTCTGTTGTCTGAGGACTGTTGTCCTGTCAAATTTGACCCATTTTCAAAACGTTTCTATATCAGCAATGTGGGAGGGATGTGGGAAAATAACGTGGATGGTTCACTACAATGCTCTTCACAAGTAAAATAAATGATCAGTTCACTATTTTCATTGAATTTGGGTGTTTTAGTCAATTCTATAGCATTTGAAGTAAAAAAAAATGTATAAAAGAACTAGGCCTGTTGGAACGAATGCCGAAATTCGAATATAATTCAAATAGTAAAGAAAACAATACTATTCGAATGCTGAAATTACTATTCGAATGTGACTTTTTTTAATAAATATGTTGGCAAACATTGGCTAATCTCCCTCTTCTCGCCTTAGCCTACCTGCATCTGTCACTCATGTCACGTCTTATGAACAATAACTTAGCGGGAGTGAGAAACACAAGGCATTGTGAGGTCTAATGGGTAGAGGCCATTAGATAACATTACATACCGAGTAACATTAGTACAGCATTACGGAGCTAACGTTACGTACCGAATAACGTTAGTAGGGGGAGTGACAGGCTGCGGCTGGAAATCGTAAGTAGGACAGGAAGTAGTTTTAACACGACTTTAAAATCGACTTCCACCGATAGTGCTTATGTTAACATTAGTTAGCTCGTTCTTGTTTTCTGACTGCGTCGCGAGGTATAGTAACGCTAGCTTAGCTGGGAGCTTCATGGAGAAAGCTCAAGTTTATGTTAACGTTCATGTATGCCCTCACAGCTGTCAGAGTTAGCTTTGACTTCATACCTTCTAACAGCTGTATTCTCAGTAACGAGACAATCTGCAAGAAGGAGGTTGCTTATAAATCAGTAAAATAGTAGTGACAGCACCGTTTGTTTTGGTTATTAATGCAGTTAGCATCGTTTGTTACTTACCTAGTTTATGACAAATGGTTTTGGCTGTGCTTTCTAACATGATGTCATTGTGCTAACTGAGCAACGTTAGCCTTTACAACAGAGCCGCTTCACTACACTTGTTAGATAATGTTCATTCCAGATTTCTCTGTTGATTTGTGTTTGTCTCTGTGTGCTTGTGGTGGAAAATGAATGCAAACAAAGTTGCATGCAGGTCCCCTCAAGGCCAGGCTAATGTTGGAAGCCCCTCTAGTGGACAGAATGTGTAACAACAACCACATGCTTGTAGTGGCATTGACGATGCAAAAGCCTGTGTAGTGTAGTACATATTATTTTACAGGCTGTAATTGAACATTAAATATTCAAATATTATTTGAATATTAACAAAGATATCAAATAGAATTCAAATGGTATTATAGAGGAAGATTGACAGCTCTAAAAAGAACGTTGAAAAAAGTGACAAAAATTTTGGGAAAAACCCACAAAAAGTCGATAAACGTTGAAAAAAGTGACAAGAGCATCGGGGGGAAGCAACAAAAGTGTCAAAAAACACAACCAAAACGGTGATAAAGGCTTTTCATTTAAAATTTTGATTCAGAAAAACAAAAAGTTGCAGGTTGACGGGAAGGCACACAAGGGTTAAGACATTTTCACAATTTCCTAGACAGAGAATTTATAGTATATAGTAGTAGTATATGTAAAGAGGAAAGTGTGAATGTCAGGATGTCAGGAAACTGTTTGAGCAGCTGTTCAGGATATCAGCCTGAGCTGCACATGAGGAAGCTCCCATTGTCTGCTGTAAACACTCTTTTAAATGTTTCCAGGAACTTTTGAATCGAGTTCACAGACCTTTCACATCACCAAATAGGCTAACCTTTGAAGGCCAGTTCACTGCTGCTATTTAATATACAGAAAGAAAATGTCTTATCAAACTTCTTACATATTTCAGTGTGTTACATGTGAAGCCGTTAGTTAGGATTGTGTTATGTATAGTTTCATGTTGTTCAGAAAGTAGATGACACTGTTGGAAGTCTACGTTTTGTCACTTTGTTGATGAGTTTTGTTATTGGACTGTACTAATAATTATCGATTGAATAATTATAAAAGCGTGTTCTGCAAATTATGCTGCTCTTCAGTGTTCATCTTTACTTTCATTGTGTGCGCACACACACACACACACACACACAAACACACAAACACGCACACACACACACGCACGCACACACACACACACACACAAACACACAAACACGCACGCACGCACTGTGTTTCAGGTTAATCCCCGAGACCGTCCCTCGGTCAGCTCCGTCCTCAGGCGTCCCTTCCTGGAGAAGCACATCAGCAAACACCTGGACCCACAGGTACAAATCAATCTGATTGGTTCACTGATCAGTTCAACAGGTATTTTATATATTTCTTTATTTCTTTCTTTATTTAATTGATAGAGACAGAGCACGTTAGTGAACATCAGTATGAAATACAAGATGTAAACATGCCCAGAATTAGTTTTTGAATTTAGTTTTTGAATATTGGTTACTTCTTGGCCACTTTATTAGGTACACATATTCTATTCTATAGTTTGGGGATCATCTGTCTGTTTGTAGTATTTTGTCTATGTTGAGTCTATTGTAACTGGATTTGTTGATTTTGTTAAGTGTCTGTATTCTGTTGTATTCTGTATTTGTCTATTTTGTGTCTATGGTAAATTTTGTTTTTGGTTTGTATGTTATCTGTTATATGTTTATTGTTATCGGGCCCCCTCCGAAAAGTTTTTAGTAGCTTATTTGGGGTTCCCCATTTCATGCGCCCTATATATGATCATTGTACCTTCTGAAAATGTGTTTAATGATACAATAATGACGTGTGAAATAAACGAAACGAAACATATATTTAATGCTAGATCTGCCACAAATTCTACATTGAGGAAGATTATAATACTGCTTCTATAAATGAGGGTCCTCAGAAGTATGGATGTTTATATACATATGTGTGTGTGTGTGTGTGTGTGTGTGTGTGTGTGTGTGTGTGTGTGTATGTGTGTGTGTCTGTGTTCGTGTCCGTTTGTGTGTATGTGTGTGTGTCCGTGTCCGTGTGTGTGTAGATGTTGCAGGAGGAGTTCAGCCACACGGTGCTGCATCGAAACAGAGCCGCAGTAGCGTCGTGTCAGGCAGCTAAAACGAGAGCAGGAGCAGCAGGTAACTCACACACACATAAGCATTAAATATAACACGCACGTAGGCCTGCCACAGACCAGCTAACAACTAGAGCAGCAGTGACACAAACCAACTGGTTTCTGTTCTCGTCAGATGAGTTGGTTGTGGGTTCTGGTGCCACCCAGTGGTCGCTCACTGCTGCTGTCCGTCAACACATTCAGTGCTGGAAGACGTATTCAGATCCTTTACTTCATTAAAAGTACTAATACCACACTGTGAAAATACTCTGTTACAAGTTACAGTCCTGCATTGAAGATGTTACTTTAGTAAAAGTCTGTAAGTATCATTAGGAAAATGCAGTTAAAGGATTAAAAATGAAGAACAATCCTCCCATTTTAGAACATGTAAAGGATCCAAACAGTTGTATGCGTGCGTGCGTGCGTGCGTGCGTGCGTGCGTGCGTGCGTGTGTGCGTGCTAATGGTCTAATCATCTCAGCTGGACTTGTCGTGGACTCGTTGACTTAATGTGTAAATTAACTAGTAACTAAAGCTGTAACAGATGAATGTAGTGGAGTAAAAAGTACAATATTTCTCTCTGAAATGTAGCAGAGTAGAAGTAGAAAGTGGCATGAATAGAAAAGACTCAAGTAAAGTACAAGTACCTCAACATTTGGACTGAAGTACAATACTGGAGTAAATGTACTTAGTTACATTCCAGCGCTGGTCGCAACACATTTCATCTGATAAACTGCAGAGAAACATGACTCTCTTCTCCTCTCGTACCGCTCCATCTCCCCGGGAGACGAGCTGAATCCTCATTGGACCGATAGTGATCGCGCCACCTCTTGGCTCGCTTTGTGTTTTGGTAACATCACAACACAAAGTCTTGAATCATTGAGGGAGTGTCTGTTTTTTTTAACCCTTTTTTAACCCTCCTGTTGTCCTCGGGTCAAATTTGACCCGTATTTAAAGTTTCTATATCATAAATTTGGGTTTCTTTTACCAAATTGCCCCAAAATAACACGGACGGTTCCATAAGATGCTCTTCACAAAGGAAATTAAGGAGCAGATCTCTATTGTCATAGAATTTTGGTTGCTGTATTCAATTTCATAACATTATCCTGACTAAACTTTGACCTATTTGTGATTATCCATTACCTTCATTCCTCTGATCTTAACCATTAGTCCAAATCATTCATCATTTCTGCTTTTTTCTTACACAAAATGAGAACATTTCATATAAATGAGGTTTATTGACCATGAATTCCAAAAAATAAGTGTAAAACTAGTGAAAATAAATGGTGAATATAATGGAAAAAAGTGCCTAAAATGTTGAAATAAGCGACAAAAACAAGAAGCAACATAAATGTAAAAACAGTGTCTAAGAGTGTTAATTTTGACCCTGAAGGACAACACAAGAGTTAATATAATTGCAACTTACTTGTTGATTAATGAGTGGATTATTTTCTGGATGAATGCATTAGTTGTTTGGTCTTTGGCGCGCTGGACAGGAAGGGGAGGAAAAACTGTCATCTATAAAGTAACTAAAGCTGTCCGACAAATGTAGGGGAGCAAAAAGTACAATATCTACTTCTGAGATGTAGGGAAATACTCAAGGAAGTACCTTGAGTTTGTACTTCACCCTTGTGTTGTCTTCTGAGTCAAAACTGAAAATCCACACTTTTTCTGATGTTTTGGTCTTTTGTTTTCAACACTTTTGGCGTCTTTTTCAATGTTTTTGGTGCTTTTTTTCACATTTAATGTTTCTTTTCACTACCATGTATAAACACCACTAACAACAACTTACTACCACTATAGTTTTACACTTATTTTTGGAATTCATAGTCAATTAAAAACCGAATTTATAGGAAACTATAACTAATTCTTGAGTTAAAGGTCCCATGTCATGAAAATTTCACTTGATGAGTTTTTTTAACATTAATATGAGTTCCCCCAGCCTGCCTATGGTCCCCCAGTGGCTAGAAATGGTGATAGGTGTAAACCGAGCCCTGGGTATCCTGCTCTGCCTTTGAGAAAATGAAAGCTCAGATGGGCCAATCAGGAATCTTCCCTTTATGACGTCATAAGGGGAAAGGTTACCTCCCATCAGCTTTGCCTGCCCGGAGAATTTGGCCAACCCATGAGCGAGAGAGAGACATCATGGCTTGTAAACAAGCAAAGTGCCAGTTGCTCAAGGCCACACACCCACACTCCACCTTGCCCCCCCACTCCTCCTCAATAGCTACAAACAAAGGAATGGCACGTTCTGAGTAAAGCTCATTGTGGGACTGTCTCTAGTGGCTGTAATTCTGCACCAAGGCTGAATTTCAGGAAAGAGACTTCAGATACAGTATTAGGGGACCACTAAGGTCTATATAAAAGAGACTTCAGATACAGTATTAGTGGTCCACTGAGGTCTATATAAAAGAGACTTCAGATACAGTATTAGGGGACCACTAAGGTCTATATAAAAGAGACTTCAGATACAGTATTAGGGGACCACTAAGGCCTATATAAAAGAGACTTCAGATACAGTATTAGGGGACCACTAAGGTCTATATAAAAGAGATTTCAGATACAGTATTAGGGGACCACTAAGGTCTATATAAAAGAGACTTCAGATACAGTATTAGGGGACCACTAAGGTCTATATAAAAGAGACTTCAGATACAGTATTAGGGGACCACTAAGGTCTATATAAAAGAGACTTCAGATACAGTATTAGGGGACCACTGAGGTTAAAGAAGCTGAAATTATGAATTATTGAGACTCGTATTAAAGGAAGGATAATCCCAGAAGGGTCAACGTTCAGCAAGGATAATGTTCCGAAACATTTAAATTTTTATTTTTCAAATGCTAAAAAAATTTAATAAAACACCAAAAATTCAATGAAAGTAGAGATCCGATCTTTTGTCGTACTCGCGAAGCACGTTGTATTGGATCATCCATCCATGTTTTTTTTGGGTAATCAGAATTAGGTTGTTAAAAAGAAACTCATATTTCTGATATAGACATTTTGAGAACTGGTCAAATTTGACCCAAAGACAACACAAGGGTTAAGCACAGCCCTAGAGAAAACGTAAAGGAGACAGCATTCAAAGTGACACCAACATCTTGTTGTTAACGTGAGACTCTCCTGTTCAGAGAAGAGACAGAAATCCATTATTTTAAAGGCCATGCTGCAGGTTAACCACCACTGTTGATTAATGGGTACATAAACCACTCAAGAAATGTATATCATTGTTTGAAATGTCTCCAAATAGTGTTAAATAGTGTTAAAGGCCAGTTTTTGTCGTTTTTTGGTATTAGTGTTTTTTTAACACAATTCGGTGATGACGTCATGTTGGGGAGTCGTGCCTCAGCCTAGCACTAGAACTATGGGGACTGACTGAGGTGTTTTTACTGTCAGTGAAGCACCGAGTGTAAGTCAATGTTTTCTTTTTATCTAGTGTCAGTGATCATGTCGTTAGTTCCGATTAGTACTGGTAAACTTATCTAGATCTAGAATATAGAAGGCATCATGCTAGCTATGGGCTAACTTGCCAGTCCCACCTGTGAAATCCCCCGACGGTTGTAAACACATTTTCGATTAGATATCTCACATTTTGATGGTAGCCTACTAGCTAGCTCCAGTAACAACATATTTGCCTAATGTTTATTTATTACTTGGACGGGGGTGCTGATAAGCTTTTCACAAGTTTAGACAGCTAGCTAACACTACGCCGACGTTTTGCTAACGTTAGCGTAGATAATTATTCCTTCCGGGTTTCCTATATCTGCGTCCACGTTGTCAACATAAGACCTGTGGTGCTAGTGCTCTTTTTGTACCATCGTTTTATTGAATGAAATGCTAAGCTTCGCTACTACGAGATGGGTGGGTTTTTGTTACACACAAAGCTAACTTGCGATCGTTAGCATCCCGTATGCTAGCATAATTAGCTAGCTAACGTTGCGTAGCCCGCCAGCACGACAGCTAACACATCCACGTGTCTCTGATGTAGTTACATCCATGCTTTCACCCCAGAGACTGGGGCTTGTTTCCTGCGAGTCATGTTTGCTTTCCCCATTGTTTTCCTTCACCCAGCCGCCCATTGCTGTCTCGCGTCTCCCCGGTCTCTGGAGGACGCGACGCGAATCATGGGAAACAAGCTGGCTGGCTGGCTACGGAACGTGCTAGCTAGCTAATTCCGCTAGCATACATATAGGCTAACTATAGCCTTGTGAGTAACGTAACAAAAAAAACATCTCGTATGAGCGAAGCTTAACATTTCATTGAATAAAAGTATGCTACAAAAGGAGCATTAACGCCACATGTCTTATGTCGACAACATGGATGCAACAACGAAGGCAGTCATAATATTTATGTAGCAGGCTTGCTAGGCTAACGTTAGCAAACGTCGGCCTGGCTAGCTAGCTGTCTAAACTTGTGAAAAGCCGAACAACATCCCGTCCAAGCTGTGTTTCACTTTACCTGCAATATTATTATACACATAATAAAGACACATGGACTCGGTCAAGACCAAAAGTCATATTTTGCAAGACCAGTGGCAGAGACCAAGACCATAGACAGTGAACCGAGACAGGCTTTGTCTATCGTCTCCCCAACGTGACGTCATGCAATGCATTGTGGGGGAAAAACAAACCGATGTAAAATAGTACTACTTTCTCGTGTTGTATTCCGTTTTGTGATACCCAACAACATCAAATACAATGGATAACAGTTTAAATGTTCATTACCAACAAGCAATTAGTGCAAATTTGTTGGAAAATTAACCCTGCAACATGGCCTTTAATGTGAGACTCTCCTGTTCAGAGAAGAGACAGAAGTCCATTATTTTAACATGAGACTCTCCTGTTGTTCAGAGAAGAGAGAGAAGTCCATTATTCTAACGTGAGACTCTCCTGTTGTTCAGAGAAGAGACAGAAGTCCAGAGCAGCAGAGAGACCCGGCGCCGCCGTGAAGAGACTGCCTGCCAAACCCGACTGGAGAGTCCCACTCAGAGTCTACACCCCGGCCCACTATAAAGTAATCATAATAGTAATTGGCAAACAGCACTGATACCATAAATATGAGATTAGATGTGAAGAAGTGCCCATATTATGAAAAAATCACTTTTTCTGGGATTTGGGGTGTTATTTTGTGTTGGTAAAAAAACATCCATGTTGTTTTGAGTGAGATACGGTTTCTGAATGATTCCTGCCTTCAGTCTCCGGGTGAGCTGTTCAGAATCTGCAGGGCTTTCTACGTCACTAGCCGAAACGACGGGCTAACCTTAGCATGCTAGCTCGTTCTCAATGGCAAAACACTGCTACAACACACACTAGTTCACCATAATCTACAAAAGAACTACTTACATGTCCCTCGTCTGCAGGTATTGCATGCAAAGTTGGAAGTGCGCCCTGTTAGAAGAAGTCTCCCTGCTAATCCTGCCTTGTAACTGACTGAAGTTAGAGAAACAAACAGCTATCTAATGTGAGCCTTACCTAGCTACTGAGCATGTGCGACTCACTACATAGATGGTAAAGAAGTACGATGTCTCACTCTGTTGCTAAAACAGAGCTGAACACAGGCGGAAAAGAGGGTGAAAAGAGGAGCTGCAGCAATGTGCAGTACAACAAAAATATAGTGTTTTTTTTGAAAATTAAACCATGTAAACCTATTCTGGTACAACATCAAAATACAATTGTGAACCTGAAAATGAGCATAATATGGTTGCTTTAACAGAATATATTATAAGAAAAACAGAATAAATATGGATATTCAGTATGAACTATATAGACAGATATGTACAGTATGTAGCTACAAACATAGCATGATATTGGCACCCTCTGATTGGTGGGTTTGCTTATGTTTCGGTCTATATGGTACTGGTGCTGTTGCCTTTAAACGTTATTAAATCATGATTTCATAGAGAAAATACGGACTTTTAGTGGGTATGATGTGTACAGTGCACTGCAGAGACTGTTGAGGAGCAACTTAAATGATACATTTATGACATTGAATGTTGGAAATCAATATATATACTGTATATATTTACAGAGTTTTCCCTGGCTTTGCTGAATACTTAGGTGCGCATATTTGGCGGGGGATTTAGGCCTCCTTCCTCAAGAAAATGTGACGTTTTTCAATTTAAAAATACATTTTTATGTCTCTTTGTAGTCATGTTGTGTCTCTTTGTGGTCACTCGTAATTTTGGGTCTCTGTGGTCATTTGGTGTCTCTTTGTAGTCGGTTTAGTGTCTCTTTGTGGTAGTTTTGCGTCTCTTTTTCACTTCATTTTAGACCGTTGGTATCACCATATCTGTGTCTGAAACGTTGGAAAAGCTAGAGCAGATGATAAATAAATAACACTCAAAAAGCTTAAAGACTAAACTTAAAGCTAAAGAAGTTCAACTACAATCATTAGATCTGTTTCATTTATTCAGCTCGGGTGCTCCACCTTAACCGTAAAATGGTGGGAAATCCCTGATATGTGTTTTATATTTGGACCCTCTTGTTGTTTTTGTTCTAACACTAAATGTATTTATGATCGCAGCCTCTTCATCAACGAGCTGCAGAGAGAGAAGCTGCAGCGCAGCAGAAAGAAAGGTAAAATTACACCGACTGTATTAACCTTTTCACTCCATGAATGAAAATCACGTTTTTGAGACTTTTTTGGCCCTGCCAGAAGAATGAGCTAAAACCTCTGGAGTAAGTCATTGAATCAGGTTAAACACAACAAGGCCCTTAAATTAGGGATGCACCAAATCCAGATTTTTGGGGTTCGGCCGAATACCGAATCCACTGGTTAAGATTCTGCTAAATCCGAAACTGAATACCGAATCCTCCTCCCATCTTCATTCCATTAACACAGTAAACACATTAATGAAGTACACAACGTCCACACAGCAGTGTATTTTTCATTTTATTTACCTGAAGTTGCTGCATTTTGGCTGCTGTCTGTAGATTCCTTCATGCACAACTTGTATTCTTTCGGATGTTTCATACCAAATGTAACAGCGGCCATGTTGTGTATTGTTTAGGGTCCTCGCCACCACGAGTCAAATCGGCATTGCAAATTGAACATGTAGCTGGTAGGGGTGGTATGGTTCATGAAAAAACATCCAAACCGTACAGTCCGCCTGTCTCGGTTTGTCGACGCATGCGCAATGTAGCATCGTGCCCATCAGGTGCCCGTATGAGAGTGTGTATCCCTTCCGCGTGAAAGAAGAGGTGTGGACAAGTTACCAACAAAACGTACGGCAAAAGACCGTGCAAAACCTGTATTAATTTTAACAATCATCAATTACGCTGTAACGTTTTTTCACTCTAACACCGCTGAAGCTGCACTGAAGTTGGCAGTTTGATAAATGCAAGTTATTTTCAATTGATATTGTATACTGTAATATTTCAATCTTTGTGTGCTAAAAAGGCACATAAGTTCCTGTAGATGACAATACACATTCTCCTTTTTTGCCAAATAAATGAAAAGCTTGTTGAAATCTTCCCTCTTGCTGTATCAAAATCTCATCTAGCTTTCCGCCGAGATGGTCCCAATAATGGACTTAAATTCAAGTCAAATTCAGTTTGTGCATGATTACATGGTGTAACTATTTTGTAATACTGTATCCTACATTGTGGATAATTAAGCTATATATAATATGCTGAAGTATATTTATGGAGTGTTAAAGTGTTAAATAACAAGAACCGTACAGAACTGAAAACCGTGACCCAAAACCGGGAAACGAACCGAACAATGGGTTTTGTGAACCGTACCACCCCTAGGAGCTGGACTTGAATGGCCTTATTTTGACTGAAAGTACTGCCAAACAACACTTTTTCTGCTCACGAGTTTCATTTTCACTTTCTCACAGCCTACTGTATTGAATGGTCCACCTACGTAAACACCTTCCTGTAATCAACGGCGCCGTCATTACGTCGACCAGTGTAGCGCGCGTAATGCAAGCGTAGGGTTCGGTTTGGTGGGGAAAAAAAACGTCAAAAGCTTCTTCTCTGTAAATATCTTCTCTCCCCATTACTCTGTATGGAACACGTTCAAATGTAGCAGTTTTTTTGCCACTACTGAATTTCCAGTGTCTTTGTGTAATTTATTAAAATCATATAAAAAGTAAAGTAAAATACACAAAGAATTAATAAGTTATCTGTGATGCAGTGGTGTAGTCTAATGTATTGTAGTGGGTATACTGTACTGTATATATATATATATATATATATATATATATATATATATACAACCCCAAATCAGAAAAAAGTTGGGACAGTATGGAAAACACAAATAAAAAAAGAAAGTAGTGATTTCTAAATGTACTTTGACTTGTATTTCATTGCATACAATACAACAGCACATCATTTAATGTGTTCCTCATGATTTTTATTGTTTTAAAAAAAAAAAAAATCCTATTTTGGTTCTTGCAACACATTTCAAAAAAAGTTGGAACAGTGAAGCATTTACCACTTTGTGATGTTGCCATTCCTTTTCACAACACTTAAAAGACGTTTAGGGACTGAAGACACCAATTGATGAAGTGTTTCAGGTGGAATTTTGTCCCATTCTTGCTGCAAACAAGTCTTAAGGTGGGCAACAGTACGGGGTCTTCGTTGTCGCATTTTGCACTTCAAAATGCGCCACACATTCTTTATTGGAGACAGGTCGGGACTGCAGGCAGGCCAGTCAGGTATCCGTATCCTCTTCCTCCGCAGCCAGGACTTTGTAATGTGTGCAGAATGTGGTTTTGCATTATCTTGTTGAAATATGCATGGACGTCCCTGGAAAATATGTCTTCTTGAAGGCAGCATATTGTGCTCCAAAATCTCTATGTACTTTTCAGCATTAATGGTGCCATCACAGAAGTGCAAGTTACCTTTGCCAAGGGCACTGACACGACCCCATACCATGACCTTGGTAACAGTCTGGATGATCCTTCTTTGGTCCGGAGCACACGGCGTCCATTTCTCCCAAAAAATACCTGAAATACTAATTTATCTGACCACAGTACACATTTCCACTGTGTGATGGTCCATCCCAGATGTATTGTGGTACTTGACAAAGGTTTGCCAAAGTAGTCCTGAGCCCATGTGGTGATATCGCTTATAGATGAATGACAATTCTTGATGCAGTGCTACCTGAGGGATCAGAGATCACGGTTGTTCAGCTTAGGCTTGCGCCCTTGTCATTTACGCACTGAAATTCCTCCACATTCCTTGAATCTTTTAATTATGTTATGCACTGTTGAAGGTGAAATAAGCAAATGTCTTCCTATCTTTCTTTGAGGAACATTGTTTTTAAACATTTCAATAATTTTCTCACGTATTTGTTGGCAAACTGGCGATCCACGGCCCATCTTTGCTCCTAAAGGACTAGACCTTTCTTGGATGCTGCTTTTGTACCAAATCATAATTACAATCACCTGTTGACATCACCTGTTTCAAATCACATCATTATTTAACCAGTTTACCTGATTACTAGCCCTAAATTGCCCCTGTCCCAACCATTTTTGGAATGTGTTGCAGGTCTGAATGACAGGAAAGGATATATATTTACAAATGAAATTAAGTTGACCAGACAAAACATAAAATATTTTGTGTTCACATTGTTTGCAATGAAATACAAGTCAAACATTTAGAAATCACTACTTTCTTTTTTTATTTGTGTTTTCCATACTGTCCCAACCTTTTCTAATTTGGGGTTGTATATATATATATATATATATATATATTGGCCAGGGGGGGGGCATATGATAGTGGGGGGGTCTGGGTTTCCTCCCCCAGGGAAGTTTTGATCATCAACGACTTAATTTCCTGTATTCTGATACACTTTTATGCACCTAATTTAAAGTAGAAATACCTTTATTTTGCCTATGTGAAGAAGAAAAACACAGACGACAATTCAAAATATGTCAAAAATATAATGGAAAGTATGTTGTTGCGTGTCATTGACCATTTTTAAAGGGGTATATGGAAATCCTGGAGCTTTCTTAGTGGGTATACTGCGTAAACCTGTGTATCCCGTAGACTACACCGTTGCTGTGATGCTCAATGAGCTTTTTTGACCTAAAACTATCATTGGTGCAGGTTCAATGGACAGCAGCCCGTCGGCCATTATCTGCACCTCTACGCCCAGCCGGACGCCTTTCAGAGGAGGAACACAGAGAATGTCCTGCCTCCTCCTCTTCCTCCTCCTCCTCTTCAGGAGAGAGAGAGGGAGCGATGTGAAGAACACACTGTGGAACCGTACCAGCTGTGAGTGACCGTACACACCTAACATAGATATCCCTAATCATGTTTTTGATACTATTTACAGAATATATTTTGCTGTTAAAAGCTACACTTTATTATTATTTTAATGAAAATAAACCTTGTTTTGGATACTATTTATGGTCAGTATTTTTACAGGAAAGGTATTTTAATGTATCTACATTTTTAATAACTTTTCTAAAGACCCAATCACAATGACTCACAGGGTAAAGTTACATGATAGCCCTCGATAATGAGGGTACCAGCCGCAAGGGGACTAAACACTTGAGAGATGAAAAAACACTGTGACGCGCTGAAGATCCAATTTCAATCGTTTATTCCTCCACATGTACAATATAACTAGTACTGCAGTTACCAAATGCAAAATTACTTTGTGATGTGAATAAGTGTGCGAGTGCGGTCAACAGAAGGTGTTCGCTCTCAGGCTCGCCCCCTCTCTGTCAAAGCCCAAAAACCAGGTGAACAGGTGAAGCAAACAAATATACTGTTATCACTTCCGCCCAAACCCCTGGTGAACACGCCCACCAGACCAATTATCGGCCCTGGCTGGTTATCAGTCTCTTTTTTGGCAGTTTGCAGATGATCTGTATCTGTGTTTTATTTGCCTGATAACCGATAAAGTTAATTAATTTAAAGGACAATTCCGGCGCAAAATGAACCTAGGGGTTAATAACACGTGTACCGAGTCGACCGTTCTCTGGGATATGTTTTCATGCTAATCGAATGTGACTATTTTTAGCGCAAACCAGTAATTAGCTTATAACGCCAGTCGTCGGGGCTGCGAAAGTATATAGATTATAAAGACAGTAGCGTTCAGGTTTACATGCGGGCACCATCTTGGAAAACAGTCATGACCAGTCGAACCATGAACGCCGTGCAACCAGTAACCAGTAACATAGCTCAAACATGGCGTTAGTTGCTACCGTGGAAGTGTGGTGCTATTTTGAGCCTTGTTAGTGGTGTAAAAATAGAGATTTACCCTTAGCGTTACAAGCTAATCACCGGATTGCGCTAGCTTGTTTCAAGCTACAGACACATTTGATTAGCATGAAAACATATCCCAGAGAATGGTTACCTCGGTACACATAGACAGTAACGTTCTCATATACAGGCGGGCGCCATCCTGGGAAAACAGTCATGACCAGTCGAACGACGAATGCCGTGCAACCAGTAACCAGTAACATAGCTCAAGCATGGCGTGCCTCGACTAGCTTTATAAGCTAATTAGCGGTTTGTGATAAAACTGGTCACATTCGATTAGCATGAAAACAAAATCCCAGAGAACGGTCGACTCCGTACCCATGTGTTATTAACCTCTAGGTTAATTTGCGCTACTTTGACTCCACTACAGCTCTGTGTCTGTCCCTCTGCTTCAGTTTCACTGTTTCTAATTTATTAAATATTCGCTTAAAGCATTTAAACACAGTTTTGTGTTGGAGTTTGTAACATTCCTAAAACTTTATTTTGACTTAAAGATTTTTATTTTCCCTGTAAATGCATATCGGCTCCAAATATCTGTTATCGGTTTCATTAACTACTAATAATCAGTATCGGTCACGGCCTTGAGTCACAGCTCTATTGAGCCATCTATTCCTATAGCTCTAAGTAGTAACAACTTCATGAGCTTCTTTGATGATAAAATGATAACAATTAGAGATTAAAGCTGCAAGCAGCGATGGACGGGCCCTCGCGCCTCTGTGCGCGCCGGGGTTAGGGGCGGACGCCGCTCCTTGTGACCGTGTATTTATGCGGCACTCAGACACCGCAAATTGTCAGCAATGAAAAGGGAACTCCCTGCAGAGTTCAACGATACCTCACACAAGACTCTACGTCGTACAGTTCATTAGTTGTGAAAGGGGGCGTGGCCAAAACATAGGGGTCGGGGCAAACCTTTACCAATGAAAAGGGAGGTCTCTGCTGAGTTCATTGATACCTCACATAAGACTACCTTAAACAGGTCACCACTTATGAAAGGGGGCTTGGCTTAAGCATAGGGGGCGGGCCAAACCATCACCAATGAAGAAGGAACTCTCGGCTGAGGTCAATGACACCTCACACAAGACCCTACGTTAAACGGTTCAAATGTTATGAAAGGGGGCGTGGCTAAAGCATAGGGGGCGGGTCAAACCATCATCAATTAAAAAGGAACTCTCTGCTGAGTTCAATGATACCTCACACAAGGGTCTACCTTAAACAGTTCAAATGTTATGAAAGGGGGCGTGGCCTGAGTAAGTGGGCGCCGTTAAAGTATATGGGGCGTCTCAGTATCACATGTAGACCACACATTATAAGTTTCATGTAAATCGGATGATGTTTGTCATATAAGGCAGATTTTGTGTTGCCAGCGGGGGGCGCTGTGACCAAGGCCTGGTCCTCAGGCCTGGACCCTTGTCAAACGTGAGAAGTTTCGGGCGGATATGACAATGTACACTAAAGTTACAACAACTTCTTCGTTCATCGAAGAATGGTCAAAATGTCCGCCACACCCACACCGTTCGACGAAAAGTTTTTCTTTTAACAACTTTTCATCGGTAAGGTGTTGGGATGGTACAGACCAAATTTGAAGTCCATCGGATGAAATCTGTAGGAGGACTTCGTTAAAGTATAGCACCTTGACTTTTAGGCCTACTTCCTGTTGCCACTAGGGGGCACTATGACTTTGAGTAAATATCGGCCCTTATATGTCCTCAGGATTGGACTCTTATGGATCCTGAAAAGTTTCGAGCCAACTGGATAATGTACACTTGAGTTACACCCACTTCCTGTTTTGATGACGAAACGCACAAAATGGCCGCCCCGCCACGGCCATGCCCTATGACCAAAAGTTTTTCTTTTAACAACTTTTCATCTTTAACGTCTTAAGATGGCACAGACCAAATTTGAAGTTGATGATGAAATCTCTAAGAGGAGTTTGTTAAAGTACGACATGTGGAAATGACCAAAATTGCACTAATTTCGAGCTTTCAATTCAAAATGGTGGACTTCCTGTTGGGTTTAGGGTATGGCGTTTTCTGTATGTCTTGACATGCTGTACCAAGTTTCGAGAGTCTACGTTAAACGTTCCGCAGGGGCTCAATTTTTTTAACTTTGTAGGGGGCGCTAGCGAGCCATTTTTGTGCGCCTATTCCCGAAACCCTTAAAATACATAAATTTTCACCAGACTTGACGCGACCGCCAAATTTGGTGAGTTTTTGAATATGATAAGCCCCTCAAAAAGGCAATTCATTGCGCGGAAGAATAATAATAATAATAATTCCTTCAGTTCCAATAGGGCCTTCGCCGCTGTCGGCTAATAAAATTAATCACCTTTTGCCCTCAACTTCTAACGGTTCACCTTTAAACGCAGGACTGCTAGAAGAAACACCAAGAAGAACAAGACCTGACATATACTTAGACTGCTTTTACCTTAGAAACCTTCAACAATTAATGTTAAAGGTCTCTTCAGCTAAGCCATCTACCTGTCTCTTAGACCCCATCCCAACGAGGCTATGTAAAGAAGCATTACCCGTGGTTAACACTTCATTACTAGATATGATTAATATGTCTTTATTAACAGGTTATGTACCGCAGTCATTTAAAGTAGCTGTGATAAAACCTCTTCTGAAAAAACCCACCCTCGGTCCAGAGGTCTTAGCCAACTATAGACATATCTAATCTTCCCTTTCTCTCCAAAATCCTTGAGAAGGTAGTCACTAATCTGTTGTGTTACTAATCTGTTAATGTGATTTTCTACATAGCAATAGCTTATTTGAGGACTTTCAGTCATCATAGCACAGAGACGGCACTGGTGAAAATTACTAACGACCTTCTAACTGCTTCAGACAAAGGACTTGTCTCCATACTTGTCTTACTAGATCTTAGTGCTTTGACACTATTGACCATACCATCCTGTTACAGAGACTGGAACACTTAGTTGGTATTAAAGGAATCGCACTTAACTGGTTTAAGTCCTATTTCAATCTCAATTTGTTAATATTAACGATAAATCCTACAGGTACTGTAAAGTTAACCATGGCGTTCCACAAGGCTCAGTGCTTGGACCAATTCTATTCACCTTGTATATGCTTCCCCTAGGCAATATTATTAGGAAACATTCAATTAACTTTCACTGTTATGCGGATGACACCCAACTATACCTATCAATTAAGCCAGACAAAACCAGTCAGTTAACTAAACTCCAAGCATACATCAAAGATATAAAAGCATTTATGACCTACAATTTCCTGATGTTAAACTCAGACAAAACTGAGGTGATTGTGCTGGGATCTAAACACCTCCGAACCTCATTATCCAAAAATATAGTTACTCTGGATGGTATTGCCCCGGCCTCCAGCACTACTGTCAAAAATCTATGAGTTGTTTTTGACCAGGATATATCCTTTAATGCCCAAACCTCAAGAACAGCCTTTTTTCACCTTCGTAACATTGCCAAAATTAGGAACATACTATCTCAGAACGATGCTGAAAAACTAGTCCATGCATTTGTTACTTCCAGGCTGGACTATTGTCATTCCTTATTATCAGGATGCTCAAATAAAATCCTTAAGACTCTCCAGCTGATCCAGAATGCTGCAGCGCGTATTCTGACAAAAACTAAGAAAAGAGATCATATTTCTCCTGTTTTAGCTTCTCTCCATTGGCTTCCTGTAAAATTCAGGATTGAATTTAAAATCCTTCTACTGACCTACAAAGCTCTAAACGGTCAAGCGCTATCATATCTTGAAGAGCTCATAGTATTATTGTCCCACTAGAGCGTTGTGCTCCCAGAATGCCGAGTTACTTGTGGTTCCTAGAGTCTCTGAAAGTAGAATGGGAGCCAGAGCATTCAGCTATCAGGCTCCTCTCCTGTGGAACCAGCTCCCAGTCTGGGACCGGGGGGCAGACACCATCACCACATTTAAGAGTAAACTTAAAACTCTCCTCTTCGATAAAGCTTATAGTTAGGGAGTGAGGAGTTGCAGCGTTCGCCTAGACCGGCGGGGGAGGGTGTATAGCTGCAGACATAGCAAATCCTTCTTTCTCTGCTTCTCTTCATAGTCGTTAGATTCATCTACCATATAATCAATGACATAATCAAAGTAGAGGGAGGCAGGCCAGTACAGCCCGATCCGGTTGGGGAGAGTTCATAGCCCGACCAGGCACCTCTCTTTAGCCTGTCTCTCTTAGTTATGCTGTGTTTTAGATTGCCGGGGGACTTCCTTTGACACACTGAGCTTCTCTCTCCTCTCTCTTCCCATTTGTGTGCATCCATGTCCCAGAAATGCTTGTTACTAACCTAAACGGTGGCACCAAAGTCATGGTTACAGCTGTTGCTGTGGTTCTGCTGCAATTCCCTGCTATGCTGTGCTGCTCCCTGCTACGCTACTACAACCACTATTTCTAGTCACTGTTTCATTATCTTGACTGTGACTGTTCTTGCCACTGTTCATCACGCTCCCAACCGGCTCCGTCAGCCACCACCTACCAAGAGCCTGAGTCTGTCCGAGGTTTCTTCCTAAAAGGGAGTTTTTCCTCGCCACTGTTACACTGCTTGCTCTTGGGGGAATTCCTGGAATTGTTGGGTCTTTGTAAATTATAGTGTGGTCTAGACCTACTCTATCTGTAAAGTGTCCTGAGATAACTCCTGTTATGATTTGACACTATAAATAAAATTGAATTGAAAACACAGTATTGGTCGACCCCTAGTTCACACAACTGCTGATTGTTTTCATTGTTGATTCATCTGTGGATAATTTTCTCGGTTGATTGTTTAATCGGTTGGCAACGTGACATCATGACTTCGCGTAAACATACACGCCACTTACTAAAGCCAAGTGGCATGTTATCTGTACGCATTTTGAGCGCCATATATAGCGGACGGGTAAGGAAAAGGAAAAGGAAAAGAAGAGAAGAACCGGTTGGGACACGATCCCCGGTCTCCTGTGCTGTTTGACCCATCCACCACCCCGACCAACCTCCCTACGCAGATTCTCGCCCTTTCATACTACTCGCTACAGCGTCAATTCACACGCAATCACAGGGTAATGTAAGTCAATGGAGGCCAAACGGCGTTGATAAACACGCTAAAAAGCAAGTATGCGTCTTGATGATACGCCAATAATGGTGTAATAATCTGCGTTTGGTCTATAAAATGTCAGAAAATAGTAAATAGTATAGTTCAAACTGCTTGTTTTGTGATTAACAGTGTAAAACTCGAATAGATTCAATTCACGATCACATGAGAGAAAAAACAGCTGGAACTTGTCACATTTGAGAAGCTGGAACTAGATAATATTTGGCTTTTTTTTGCTTGAAAAATGACTATGAATGACGATTGCTAATTGTCTGTCGATGGACTAAACCTTTCATCGTTACATCAGCATAACCACTATTATAGATTTTAGTCCATTTAGTTGCAAACTAGTTACCCATCAGCCCCCCTCCTGCAACTAACAACAAGCAGCTAACATGTTCACAGCAAACCAACAATACATGTTTTTATTGTCAATTAATCTGTTGATTGTTTTCTGGATGAATGGAGGAGTTGATAACAACACAAATACAAAAAAATAGTTTGAGATTCATTTAATAGTTGAAAAGTAATCGTTTCATCTTTGCAGCTCGACACTTTTTGTACGTTTTAAGTAAGGAAAGGAAAAAAGAGGAGGGAAGGAAAAAAGGATGAAAGAAAGGAGGCAAGGATGGAAACAAAAGGGAAGGAAGGAAGAATGAGAGGAACGTAAAAGAAGAATAAATAAGGAAGGATGGGAAATGGAAGGAAGGAAAGAAGACGGAAGAAAGGAAGTATGTAAAGGAGGAAGGGAAGAAATGCAGAGAAGGAAGGAAGGATGAAAGGAAGGAGGATTCAGTTCACTGTCACAGAGGAGAGAAGAAACTAGAAGATATTCATATATCACCGATTAATCGATGATCAAAATAGTAGGCGATTAATTTAATAGTTGAAAGTAATGGATTCATCTTTGCAGCTATTGTTTAGTTTGTGATGTAAGCAGAACCACTGTATTATTAACAATATGTCCCCCCCCCCCCCCCCCCCCGCTGTGTGTCAGTGTTGCTGCAGCTCGTGATGAATACCTGCAGAGGAGACACGAGGGCAACCAGTACAAGCTGAGAGCAGAGAAACAGCTGGTAGGATCAAGACTCACAATATATTTCTGATTCTTAGATCAGTGATTTTCAACTAATTCCTTCCAGTTTAGATAACTCTAGTCTCTCTTATAGCCAGACCTTCCTCCACAGCGCTGCGGAGGAAGGTCTGGCTAGTCCACACAACATTCCTGGATGGGAGAAAAAAACAAAAAACATGCTCTGGTTTATTGGCATTTCTTGACCTTTCCTCTCGGACCCTCAGGGTCTGCGTCCGTGTACGGCTGAGCGCAACAGGAAGCCCAGCGGTCAGGAGCAGGATGTGGGACAAACTAAACACCAACATGCACCTCAGGACAGGAGTCAGGAGGGACAGCAGGTAGGACACACAGGAGACACACAGGAGACATCACAGTGAAGAGACAGCAGGTAGGACACACAGGAGACATCATAGTGAAGAGACAGCATATAGGACACACAGGAGACACATAGGAGACATCATAGTGAAGAGACAGCAGGTAGGACACACAGGAGACACACCAGACATCATATTGAAGGGACAGCAGCACTCCTTCAATGATGTCTCTTTGAACCCCTCCCCTCTGGCAGGAGGCTGCGGTACATCAGAACCAAAACCTCATGCCACCAAAACAGTTTTTCTCCTCTGCAGTCAGCCTCATTAATAGTGCGTTCCAGTCGTTCACACAGTCCTGTCCAACTTCTATCTGTGGACATGTTGTTATGCTGTATGCACAAAAAACAGCGTAATGTGTTAACAAACACATTGCTAACAATGGCTTACCTGGCTTGTTAAATGGAATGCAGTGGACTCGGGTGTGTCGTCTTTCCCAGCCCACTGACATTGGCTGCATCTCATGGCCCTTATCTGATAGCTCCTCGGTCCTCCTTATTTCTGCCTTGAGGACCGAGGAGCGAGCATCGAGGAGGGATCATTGAGGAGGGATCATCGAGGAGCTGTAGGCGAGGATACAGAGAGCAGCCTTCCTTGAAGCCGTGCACCAAACAGCTGACAAACTCATGTGACGCTTCAGAGGAAAGGACATCTCATCACTCTAAAACACATTTGCTCCGTTGCCTCTCTCCTCCGATGATTTCCTCGCATCTCTCCCGCTCGGTGGGAGGGACTAAGATGCGAGGAAGGGAGGCAAGTGGAGGAGTCGGGGAGGCAATTTAAGGGCTATGAGATGCAAGGATTAACTCTCGAGGTGGAAAGTAGCTACATACATTCACTAACGTACTGCATTTAGTACAAATGTGAAGTACTTGAGTATTTATATATGTGTGTGTGTGTGTGTGTGTGTGTGTGTGTGTGTGTGTGTGTGTGTGTGTGTGTGTGTGTGTGTGTGTGTGTGTGTGTGTGTGTGTGTGTGTGTGTGCGTGCATGTGTGTGCTTGCCTGCATGCGTGTGTGCATGTGTGTGCGTGCGTGTGTGTGTGCAGGAATACCTGCGTCAGCTGGATGTGATCAGACAGCAGTATCACCAGGAGATGAGACAGATGAGGCTGAGAGCTGAGGCCCAGGTACAAAATCTTTATTTCTCTTCAGGCTCCAGGACAGCAGTCAGGGTTGAAATGTCTCATTTCACAGTTTCTGCATTCCCCCCCCCCCCCCCCCACGTTTTCAAAGTTTTTTATATCTGAAATAGTCCGCCAAATTGCCTAAAAAAATAACATTATATCCTGACTAAACTTAGAACTGACTGACCGATACCAGTCTGTGATCCACTCAACATCCTCTGAACTCATAATTCCTGCTTTTCTAACACAAAAATTTGGTATAATGTCAAATGAATTAGGTGTATTGTCTATGTATAAAAACAAGCATTAAGAAAAAGAGACAAAAACATGTTAAAAAAAGCACCACAAGCATAGAATAAAGCTCCAAAAACATTTTAAATTTTGACCCAGAAGGACAAGAAGAAGTTCATGGTCAAGGGGAAGACAACACAAGCGTTAATAAAACATGACTATATTTTCATTCCAACAGCCTCAGTCACAACACAAACAAGGAACCTTTGTGGTGGAGAAACCCAGAGACCCAGAACCTCCTGCAGACAGCGAAGAGCAGCAGAGAGCTCCTCCTGCACAGGTAAAGACTGACAGGAGTCAGATTCACTCATATCAAAGTGGGGGGGTCTGGGTGTCCTCCCCCAGGGTTATTTTGAGCATCAAAGACTAATATCCTGCATTCTGATACACTTTTATGCACCAATTTATGGTGGGAATACCTTTATTTATCCTATAAGAAGGAAAACACTGATGACAATCAAATTATATCAACAATATAATGGAATACAAAGCAGTAAGGGGGCTTTCACATCAGGGACCTTAAGCCTGGATCACAAAAGTTGATCCCAAAGCAACAAGGATAAAATAAAATAGGCTACTTATATTAGTCGTAAATGTGCGGTGAAGGGAGGATACTGTGTAGGCGGAGCATTTGGGCCTGGTCGCTACGCACACACTACGCACTGCGCTCAGCGGGTCGATGAAAGAGAAGAGTCTCTCTGCATGTTCTGCAGTGCTAGTTTAGTTTGCTGTCACGTTACTCAATCCCGTATTTGTGAATACAAATATCTGAAGTGAAAGTTCTGTCACATAAATATGTTGTTGCGTATCATTGCACATTTTTAAGTGGGTATATGGAAATCCTGGAGATTTCTTAGTGGGTATACTGCGTATCACTAGACTACACCAGTGGCTGGATCTACTCTCATCTTCATCTAAAATGTTTATTTGATTTGCATGATGATTTCCATGGAGTTGGGGAATCCACAACTGACTTAAGTATGAGAATATTGCGTGGCAGAATACCTGGGGGTGTGGCCATTTTCTGGCATAAGAAATACGATCCTCTGATCACTGTGATTAGACTAGAGGTAGACTGGTGTATAGCAATCAAAGTGGAGCATAATGAAAAGGTCTTTGTAATTTTGAACGTGTATACTCCATATGAATGTAGCCAAAATGAAGATGAATTTATGAATAGGCTTGCTTTTATAAGTGCGTTTATAAAGGATAATGTATGTACAAGTATATTTATAATGGGGGATTTGAACGCTGATATATCTGATAATAATTCTTTGTTTGGCCAACAGCTAATCAGGTTCTGCCAGGATAGCAAGTTGGCTTTTTCCAGTCAAATATTATTGCCAGCAGAAAGCTATACATATATCAGTGAGGCATAGAAAACAACATCATGGCTGGATCACTGTATATGTACAGCAGATGCACACGATTCCCTAGATAAACTTGAAATAGTATATAACTTAGCTACAACAGACCACATACCAATTTCAATTATGTTATGTATGGGAAATTAGACTGGGCAAGACTCACAGTAAATGACCTTTGGAGATATAAATTATTGACAGAGGAAAAGCTGAGAAATATAAAAGTGCCAACTGAGACAATTGTGTGTGATAATGCTGGTTGTAAGAAACCCAAGCATAAGTACAATCTATGAAAGATGTATGATGAAATAGTGGACTGTTTAGATGATGCTAGTAGACCTTTCTATCAAAAAAGGGTTAAAAAATATAATTTTAGGGCCGGATGGAATGAATTTGTTTCTGAATTGCATCTGCAGGCCAGAGTTGCATTTAAAAACTGGGTTTTAACAGGTAAAGCTAGGTATGGTCCAGAATTTGAGGAAAAGAAATTGGCAAATGCTAAATTCAAATATGCTCTGCGATATATAAAAAGGAATGAGTTGACCATGAGAGCAAACTCAATGGCCAAGAACCTTCAGCAAAATAATGTCTATGAATTTTGGAAAGAAGTTAAGGCTATCAATAACAGGAAAATACCAATATAAAGTATAAATAAAGTAAAATACCTAGGTCACATCATTAAAAACGATTTAAAGGATGCTGATGATGTGCAGCGCCAGTGCTGCAAATTGTATGGGCAAGCTAATATGCTGGCTCGTAAGTTTTGTATGTGTTCAGATGATGTGAAAATAACTATTTAGAGCATACTGAACTTCCTTGTATACAGCCCACCTGTGGTGTAAATATTCTAAAGCAAAGATGAGAAAGCTTCAGGTAGCATTTAATGATGCTCTTAGAATTTTGCTTAAGGTCCCAAGGTGGACACGTGCAAGCCAAATGTTTGTGGCCAATAACGTTTTGTCTATTGATGTTGTAAGTTTTATATGGACCCATGGGTCTGAAATAAAGAATTAATAATAATAATAATATGTCAACACATATGTCAACATTTTGATTAACGTTAGCTTGAAGAGCTAATGTACCTGTTGGGCCGCAGACTAAAGAAAATGACACCACAATAATCAGTCAGTCCGACCGGCGGGAAGTAACGCTAGGTTTGGTTTATCAAAGAAGACGCAAAGCAACACAGGACAGAAAGTAAGCTCAGCAGAGACCACAGATAGGTCGGACCTCCGTGTTTAGCTTTACTCTCCAGCGATTTGTTTCATAATAAGATATATCCATCCCATAAACTCTGCTGTGTTAGTCTCTAACAGCTTGTCCTTCCTGCGTTTCGCTCTCCTGCTGCAGGACATGGAAGCAGCTCTGAGGAAGATCAGAGAGGAGAACAGCGAACAGAGGAGAGAACTGGAGAGAAAACACAAAGACAAGGTGACTAAACTCAACACTAAACTCAGACAGACCTGTCTTTGAGGTTGCTATCACAGCTTTTATCATTAATTCTACTGCTCTTGTTGCAGCCGTTATCCTTTCCATCCGTTTGTGATTGGCTGACCCCCAATTTATACCGAGTGGGTAACGGCTGCGGAACGGCTCCGGAACATTGGCGGAGTCAATCGGTTTCCATTAAAGTCAATGTGTGTATTTCCACCGGTTGCATAACGGCTGCGTTCCGACTCCGGCACAGCTGCAGCGGTCCTCAGCCCTCCGGATCAGATACGCAGAGCTTCTATTTTTGCCGGATGCCGGAGAGCTCCGCAGCAATTCAGCACAAGGCAAATAGTGCGGGACAGGAAGTTGAGCACAGAAACAAAATAAAACATCCGGTTAATTTTCTAAATAAAATACACCGTGCTCACAGCGGATCATATTTCCCTTCACTACACCTTGAAAACACAGCACAGTTATTTCCCCTCGACTCCTCTGGATGGAAACTAGTGGTGGGCATAGATTCATTTTTTTAATCTAGATTAATCTCACTGTAATCTTGGAATTAATCTAGATTAATCTAGATTAAAATGGCTAATATGAATTCTGCCGAAGGCATTCAGAATATGTGTGCTACCCAAATAAAGACTAAAAGTAAGTCTCTGAGAACGGGTTTCTCAAGCCAGGTGGCGCATTAGACCAGGGGCTCATCTCCTGTTTCCTAAATGCATCACAAACTGCTTGAGAAAGCTGTTCTACTATGATAATTGGTGATGATAACAAATCATGTTCAATAAGATGTAGCCTACTTGTGTTTACTACAGTGTTTCTGCGGTGGTCTTTTTCAGTCGCGGAAAATACTTTTCAATACTCATCTGGGATGAAGCAGCAAACATTCAGTGAAAGAGTAAAAAAATGACATAACATTATTTATAATACATTTATTTGATTCACAGCTGCTACGTATAGTGTTTTGACCTCGACAATCCAACTGCATTTTACCGCAAACTTGCGACTAGTTAACTTTCTAAAGCGGGCAAAATCTCTGGTTTGCTAAGAGTCAGTCGGGACTCTGACATTAACACACTGGCAGACGCAAGTGACAGAGAGACAGAGGAGAGTAGGGAAGGAAATATGCTGCTGAATGAATAGCTGCATGTTTGAAATAGCGGTAAAAAAATTAATAAACGCAAGTGCGCTGGGCGGTGTTGATTGTGAGGCGCACCGCCGCACATTAGTCTATGTGTGGGAAACACTGTTACTAACTGTTTATTCATCCATCCATCGTCGTCCGCTTATCCGGTGTCGGGTCGCGGGGGGAGCAGCTCCAAACTTCCCTTTCCCGAGCCACATTAACCAGCTCTGACTGGGGGATCCCGAGGCGTTCCCAGGCCAGGTTGGAGATATATTCCCTCCACCTAGTCCTGGTCTTCCCCGAGGCCTCCTCCAAGCTTACAGTCAGTAGTAGGGCTGCACAATATATCGTTTTTTTATCGTCATCGCAATATCAACCGGCGCAATATACACATCGCGAAAGGCTGCGACATATCGCTATAGACACAAAACAGATTTTTTTGTTTTAGGTGAAAGAAAATATGAGTAGAAAACTGCACATTCAAATGTAATGGTCATTCTTTTTTAGTGCTGCCTTTTATATTCAATTCAATGTTCAATTTGTTCAATAAAATTAGAAATTATTTAATTTCATTTGTTTTAAATTCAACAAGCAATGTGTTGTATTTTAGCAGAATACTAATAATAATGAAAGCAGCAGCAATGCAGAACTGAGTCCACTTTAATATCTGTTTATCGCAAGTAACATCGTTATCGCGATATTCAACAACGTTATCGCATATCGCATATTTTCCTCATATCATGCAGCCCTAGTCAGTAGGCTGTATACATCCGCGCTAAAATATCAAGGTGAAAGTCATCATAGCTTGCGTAGTAGCCTATAGACCAGCTCCCAACCCAACTTTGAGAATAGATTAACGGCGATATTTTTTTTATCGCCCGATAAGAGTCTCAAGTTAACGCAGCACGTTAACGCCGATAACGGCCCACCACTAGTGGAAACAAACTGGTGGTTTTGTGGTTCTATTCTACATGAATTTGCGAGATCTAGTGGGTCCTCGTGACTACAGCTGTCAGTCATGGCCACAGCCGTGCCGCAACAAATCCGGACCTGGTGGGTATTGACAGACGGCGGAGCACGGAGCAGACAGCAACCAGTATAAATCAGCAGTGAGAGCCTTGCACCCACATGTGATGTGTGTATACAGTCATTACAGTCCTCTATGGAGGCCCAAAGCAACCATAACACTAAATCAGGTTCTTTACAGACAAACAGTTGTGCTGTGAGTCAGACGAAGAGAAAACGGTACAAACCTGACAGAAAAGATGAGAGTTTGATTGTTTTGTTTGTCGTTTCTGCAGAAAGGAATTATGTTTGAGATCCGGTTAGATGAGGAAGGGATGGAAGGGGACGAAGAGAAGGAGAAAGAGGAGGGAACAGAGGAAGAGAAGAAGAAAGAGGGTGATGGAAGACAAACAGAGGAGGAGGTAAGTGACAGTTCTTTATCTCTCCTTCACACCTCTTATCAGGGCTCGAGAGTGCGACCAATTTGGTCGCACATGCGCCCAAATTTTGTAAGGGTGCGACTAACATTTTTCCTAGGTCGCACTGGTGCACCTAACGTCCTCTCCACTGTGTTACATGACCCATCCGCGCAGCCCCGCCCCCATTCACACACACGGCCACCGTGCAACACGGAGACACGGCGTCGGTCCACACTGTGACATTTGTCTACAGTTTTAATTGTTATTAACACAGCTGTATATTGTTAAGCATGAGAGGGAAACCTGTATTTGTACCAGTGTTTCTGCTGGTAACTCTGTTACTGCGGCCGCCGCACGGCGGAAAACACAGACGAAGTTATTGAATGTAACTAACTTCAGACAGAGCCTGCTGGACCTGGGCGAGAGATGTGGCCAGAATATCATAGTTCATAAAATGCAGCGCAGTGACGATACAGACATTTCATACACAAGACGTGTGTAACGCCGCTGACCCGTTCATAATGAGTCAGCCGTCACTCTGTGAGTAGTATACGCTTCAGTCTCTCTCTCTCTCTCTCTCTCTCTCTCTCTCTCTCTCTCTCTCTCTCTCTCTCTCTCTCTCTCTTTTATTTTGATAGGAAAGCTGAAGACATGAAAAGGGAGAGAGGGGGGATGACATGCAGTAAAGGGCCGCAGGTCGGAGTCTAACCTGGCCCTCTGCGTCGAGGAGTAAACCTCTATATATACCACCTGAGCTATCCGGGCGCCCTCTTTCTCTTTTAATCTGTTATTGTTGATAACAAGTGAAGGAGCTTTCTCAGAGATATATATATCTTAAATATATCCTACGCTATTTATTTCAGATAATCTTCATTTATGCTATATAAGACTTTGAGCCATGAAATGTTAGATCTCAGTTCAGGGAAGCACTTATTTTGAAATGTTTTACTTAAAATGTTTTAGTTTGGCAGCTCAGTGAAGCACTTCAAACTTTTTTTTGTTAATATTTAAATTTTTATATGCAGTATGATTGTGCTTCAACTAAAAAGTATTTACCTACACCTTATTCTTGTTTAAAATCATTTACATAATATATATGAATGTGTATGGAGCGTGATAAAAAGGTAACCTTGAAATTGTGGCGTTAACGGCGCCGCGAGGAAAAATTTGGGTGCACGTAAATTGTGTGCTGGTGCACCGAAATAAAAAAGTTAGGCGCACCAGTGCAACCAAGGGAAAACGTTAGTGTGGAGCCCAGGGGCCTCATGTATAAAAGATTGCGCAGCTTTCATACCAGAAGATGGCGTACGACCAAAAACTTGAAAAGTACCTACAAATATTCAGATGTATAAAACCGGGCGTACGCCAGGTCCTGTGCACCTTTCCTTTATACATCACAATCAACGTGAAATTGAGCGCACATGAACGAGCCACCGACCCCGCCTCCTCCCATAAATGAATATGGAAATTACTATAAATGCACCCCCGACGTCATTCTTCGTCCAATCACAACGGGTTATCCCGCTGCAGACGGAAAAAAAATTCACCGACTGTGAGGTGGAGCTGCTGATCGCGGAGGTGGAGGCGAGAAATGTTTTTCTGTCTGGAGGTTTGTCATCTCGGATAAGCAATAAAAGAAAATGCCCAGAGTGACAAATGTTGACCAGGCGGTGAATGCACCGAACCATGGCAGAAATTTTAATAAACAATGTCTAATGTTGAAGTGGAAATCAAGAGAATAGAGGCAGCGCCACACTAGTTACAGAACAACATGCATCTCAGTGACAGTCCAAGTGACGCACAATAAGCAGTTTGAACCCACCGATGTAATGCTATATATTTTAAGTAGGCTAGAGCGCGAGAGAGATCCGACTCAGAGGAGGAGAGGTTAGCGAGGCCAGCGTCTCCACGGCAGGTGACAGTGCGCACGGATCCGCTGCGCCACACATGGATAAAATATTGAAATAGTAAATAGGACTACAGTAACAGAAATATGTGCAGAATCAAGACAGTCAAGACGGCCCAGTGTTTGGTCGACCGGGTACACCTTGTTCACTGAATAGCCTACAAATCATCCACGGGATCAATTACGCATCACATGAGTTTGCCCCCCCGACACAGCGTTTGTTCCTGGGGAGATGGAGCCGTGCGTCCCGCCTCCCGTGTGCCGTGGATGTCTGAGCCTCAGTAACTACAGACTCACAGACACTAACAAAAAGATCGCCACGGAAAAATGTAATATAGGCTATTACATTTTTCCATGCCGATCTTTTTGCTGGACAGTGAGTATGTATTTCATCTATGGGAAATACAGAGGATGACTGAAAGTATTTTCTAAGTGGATTTATCATTCATTTCCCGTCATGTTTAACAGAGGTTAAGTAGCCTGCAGATTAAACAGTTAATAGTGTGAAAGATGTGAAACATTAGCCACATAAATTATCAAACTTTTATGGAGTATCAGCAGACATAAATATGTTTTTTCATAGACAACGTCATAGACATATGCCAGTAAGTGAAGTGGAAACTTTATTTTGTAATGTTTGGTGATTTCCAGCACTTTTAACTTAGAATTCGCCACGTTACAGAGCCAGACAAGACAACCAGCGTACGCAACGTTTATACATGAGGCCCCTGCTTATTCTTCACTTTCTCTCTGTCTCACCTTCTCCCTCCCTCTCTCACTCTCTCTCCCTTTTCTCTCGCCCTTTTCTCTCTCTCCTCCTCTCTCTCCCTCTTTCCCTCTCTCTCTCCCTTTTCTCTCTCTCTCTCCCCCCCTCTCTCTCTTTCCCTCCCTCTCTCTCTCCCTCCCTCTCTCCCTCGCTTTCCCTCCCTCGCTTTCCCTCCCTCCCTCTCTCTCCCTCCCTCTCTCTCTCCCTCGCTCTTTCCCTCCCTCTCTCTCTCCCTCTCCCTCTCATTCTGTCCCTGACTCCCCGAGCAGGAAGTGGACCCTCTGAACCAGACTCTGAGCTTCCAGGAGGGGGAGGATTTGAAGCTCAGGGATTGGTCAGAAATGAGGAGGGGGTGGAGCCAGAGGACTCCTCAGACTCTGCTGGGCGCACTTGCCGACATGGACGTCAACTCCGTTTACAACACCGCCGAGGTCGGGGGTGAACAAGGTGCCGTACACGCCTAAAACAGCTGAGTGAAGAATGAATCATACGAGTTAGTTAGTTAATGATGAATGGCCTTTGTCACCGACTGATAATAAGTACTTATCAGTCAGTGACAAAGGCCATTCATCATTTCATAATAATAATAATAATAATAATGCATTTTATTTATAGGCGCCTTTCAAAACACTCAAGGTCACCTTACAAAATCAACAATAAAACACTCAATCCATTAAACAAACAAACAGAGCAACAAACAGTAAAAAAACATCATAATAGTATTAATAAAATGAACAGGCAAAGCAAAAAAAAGAACGGTCATTGCACAAAAGAAAAAAAAGTTAAAGCGAGTAAGCCTCTCTGAAAAGATAAGTTTTTAGGTGCGATTTGAAAGTGGTTATGGACGTGGAGTGTTGAATGTAGTGGGGCAGGGAGTTCCAGAGGTGGGGGGCTGAGTGGCTGAAGGCTCTAAACCCCATGGTAACCAGACGAGCAGGTGGGAGGATGAGCTGGATGGAGGAAGAGGACCTGAGAGAACGGGTGGGTGTCTTGATATGGAGGAGTTCAGTGAGATACTGAGGGGCAAGATTGTTGATGGCTTTAAATGTAAGGAGTAGGATTTTGTAAATGATGCGGTATTTGAAGGGGAGCCAATGAAGTTGCCGCAGGACAGGTGTTATGTGACTGATGGAGGGGGTTCTGGTAATGATGCGGGCAGCAGAGTTTTGGACTAGTTGTAGTTTATGGATGGATTTGTCAGGTAAACCATAGAGGAGAGAGTTGCAATAGTCTAGGCGGGAGGTGACCAAGGTGTGAACCAGAATTTCAGCACTGTTGGGGGAGAGAGATGGGCGCAGGCGAGAGATATTACGTAAATGGAAATATGCTGACCGAGTGATGTTATTGATGTGGGACTGGAATGACAGAGTGCTATCTAGGATGACACCCAGACTCTTAACCTGGGGGGAGGGGGACACAGATGAGTTATCAATGGAGATAGAGAAGTCATTTATTTTTGAGAGGATGGATTTGGTGCCAATAAGAAGGAGTTCAGTTTTGTCACTGTTGAGCTTAAGAAAGTTTAGGGAGAACCAGGATCTGATTTCCTGGAGACAATTTGATAGAGAGGTGGGAGGTAGGGATGTGGTGGGTTTAGTGGATAGGTAGAGCTGGGTGTCATCTGCATAGCAATGGAACTGAATGTTATGTTTACGGAAAATATGGCCAAGAGGGAGAAGGTAGATAATGAACAGAAGGGGTCCAAGGACAGAACCTTGGGGAACACCAGAGGAGATGGGGGAGGAGTGGGATCTGAAAGTTTTGAGTTGGACAAACTGAGTACGGCCAGAAAGATATGATTTAAACCAGTGCAGGGGTGTATCAGATAATCCAAGGGAGGCTAGTCGGTCGATGAGGATGGTGTGGGAGATGGTGTCAAAAGCCGCGGTCAGGTCGAGGAGGATGAGGATAGTTAGGAATCCAGAGTCCGCAGCCGTTAGGAGGTCATTGGTTATTTTAACAAGAGCTGTTTCGGTGCTATGAAGGGGACGGAAGCCTGATTGGAACTGTTCATAGAGACTATTGTGGGAGAGGTGGTCATGAATCTGAGATGCAACTGTTTTTTCAAGGATTTTTGAGAGGAAGGGGAGGTTGGAAATTGGGCGGAGATTGTTGAAGTTGCTGGGGTCAGCTCCAGGTTTCTTAAGAATGGGGGTTATTGCAGCTGATTTGAGGGATAACGGAACAATACCAGTGATAAGAGAGGAATGAATAATTGCAGTTATAAGAGGGGTCAGGGAGCGAATGCAAGCTTTAACCAGTGCAGTCGGGAGAGGATCCAGTTGGCAGGTTGATGGTTTAGATTTGCAGACAAGGTTGGTTATTTCAGCAGCTGAGGGGAGGGTAAAGTCAGAGAAAGGATGACAAGAAGAAAATTGAAAGTCAGAGGAAGGTTTGAGGGATGAGATCTGGGGGGCTAACCGTTGATGGATACGGTCAATTTTAGTATTAAAAAATGTCATAATGGAATTGCAGGAGTCAGTGGAGTAAAAATGAGGTGGGAGAGAATCAGGTGGGCGTAGTGTTTTATGTACCAGTGAGAAAAGTGCTTGAGAGTTGCCAGAACCTGATCTGATTAAATCTGTATAATAGTTGGACTTTGCGGTGGAAAGAGAATCTTTATAGGAAAGTAAATGGGTATGAAACATTTGTTTGTGGATGATGAGACCAGTCTTTCTATAGAGACGTTCCAGTTGGCGACCTCTGGCTTTCAGTTGGCGATGTTCAGAAGTAAACCAGGGTGCAGACTGGGAGAAGGAAACAGTCCGTGTTTTTAGTGGGGCCAGGGTATCAAGGAGATGGTGTAGGCCACAATTGTAGTGACTGAGCAGTTCATCAGGGGTGGATGTGCAGTCGATGTTGGGAAGATTGTCAATACCAGAGTCTAGAGCTGCTGGGTCAATGGACTTAATGTTGCGGAAAGAGATTGTACGTGGCAGTTTTGTTTTGAACAGTGTCACCTTAGCATTAAATGAGATAAGTTTATGGTCAGAGATGGGAAGGTCAAGTGCAGTACAGTTAGAAGGAGTGACACCAGAGCAGCAGAGTAGATCCAGGGTATGGCCTTTTGAATGGGTGGGGAAATTAATAAACTGCTGCAAATCAAAACTATCAAGGCATGATATAAAGTCTTTTGTGAGGTAGTTATCACCATTGTCGATATGGATGTTAAAGTCACCAAGGAGAATAACATTAGGGGAGAGTGGTGAAATAAATGTAAGAAAAGCAGAAAATTCATTGATGAATTCTGAATTGGGCTTAGGTGGACGATACACGGTGGCTACAGTGATAGGGGATGGACCATTTAGTTTAATGACAAGACACTCAAATGACTGATAGAGTGGCACAGAGACAAGCGAGACTTTCCAGCTCTCGCGATAGATTATCGCGAGACCTCCTCCGCGACCTGTAGCACGGGGTTGACAGCTGTAAACAAACCCGGCGGGAGTTGCTTCGTTCAACTGGGAAAAGTCATTTGGTTGCTGCCAAGTCTCTGTCAGACAAAAGAAGTCATACTTGCGGTCATTGATGAGATCCTGGAGAAAAGGTCCTTTGCCCGAAAGTGAGCGGATGTTGTATAATCCAAAGTGGAGATCACTAAGATTATTCTTGTGGGCGACAGAGCTAGCGTTAGCCGACCTGGGTAGACTGGCTAGCACACTATGGTCCACCCTCCTGCTGGAAGATCTCGGTTGACGGCGAGATGAGGACCAGAAGGAGTTGATTGAAGTGGAGTCATCGATGTTGAAACTCCGTCGGGACCCACGGTGAAGATATCTCCGACGAGGCATGCGAGCGTTTTCCGGGCCATGGTGCAGCGTTGATTGTAGAACTGCTGGGGTAGTCGGGATGAAGCGGAATTTGAGAAGCTCAGCAGCCGAGTATTGGAGCAGGGCCGACGAGGAACTTGTCAGGAGAATCACAGCAGTCCACATGAGTATCGCCGACTTGCTGATCCACATTTTGGCTCACACAGCAAGGCCAGGTAGAGAAGCAGTGTGTAAGCTGGTATGAACGCAGCAATCGGTGACAGGCAGGGCGTCAGACAGGTGAGCAGAGATGGGAAGTAACGAAGTACAAATACTTCGTTACTGTACTTAAGTAGATTTTTCAGGTATTTTTACTTTACTTTACTATTTATTTTTGTGCCGACTTTTTACTTTTACTCCTTACATTTTTAACACAAATACCGGTACTTTCTACTCCTTACGTTTTACAAAAGTGGCTCGTTACTTACCCACTTACAAAAGCGCGATGATACGTAACAACATTGTTTGTGACAGAACGTTCTCATTTTCATTCATAAATTCACCCCGTCTGTGTTGGGAAGCTCTGACATTTGGACCTTCGGGGCTTCCGTGGCCCTGATTCTGACGTGAAGTCACTTAACGTTACTAAGCAACAACAAGTTGCATTCTTTGCGCGGTCTTTCCTTTCTCGCAACTAGTTAGTTACCTAGAGTTTGAACAACATTTTATAAGTAACGAGATATGAAACGTTACTAAACAGACTAAATAACACTACTTCAGTGTTTTCTGAAGTCTGTCCCTGAAGCTGCTGCCACGTCGGGTGATACTGCAGCTGCCACCAACGTTAGCCTACTGTTACCTGGTAAGTGAGAGTAGCCTAGCTTATATGATACCGCGTGCGAGCGCGCGCGTGCGTGCGTGCGTGTGTGTGTGTGTGTGTGTGTGCGCGCGCGCGCGTGTGTGTACGTGCGTGTGTGTGTGCGTGCCTGTGTGTGCGTGCGCGCCTGTGTGTGTGCTGTGTGTCTATGTGTGTGTGTACCTGTGTGTGTGTGTACAGCAGTAAACAGAATACAAAGTTTATATTTCCTTGTTTCAGATGATGAGAGAGACAGTGAGAACTCCTGGCCTTCATAAGGTCAATGACTATGCAACATTAGAGTAAATTCTTAAATCTTAAATATGCATTGCTTTACACAATTAAATGACTATATGGTAATGTTAGTTAGCAATGGTCAGATAATTAACTAAAATAGAAAGAGTGGAGCTTTTTTCTCCTTTCGTCTGCTTTTTATGCATTTGTTAGCCATGGTGTTGAAGATTGTAAACCGTTTATTAAATACTTTTGAGTAAATGTAGGCCCTTATCAGCAGATTTTACTGCTAATGGATACAAAAGTTGTATGATGATGCTAATTATTAGTCATGGTTTTGTGTGGCAGTGGGGGGGTGTCGGTTAAATGGCTTATTTGTGTGATGTGATGTCCTGTTGCGTTCAGGTTCGGTTGCGTTTCTCAAAAAGTTAAATCTGTCTCATCTTTTCTCAACTCTAAGTGGTGTTTTTCCAGGACTTTAAATAAACGGCATCAATACTTAAACGTCAGTTGTCCGTGTACAGTTCGTATTCAGAAACGTCACAGTACCGACTGTATGGGGTGTCGCTCTGGGACAGGTGAGTATGAGGCTGGGAGGGGAAAATCACAGTATTCTCACTACAAAAAAACAGACTACACCACTGGTTGTACTCTAAAAGTATGCAGAACTTACATGTAGATTACTTTAAATGTTGATTAAAAATGGAACTGGATCTGTGAATTATTACAGAATCACAGTTGAATTCATATCTTGCTACTCAGTCAGAATCTTATTAACCTGGAGTCCCAGTCTCTGTCACAATAATCATATATGTGATGTTTTAGGCCTTTTGGCAGACATCCATTTAAAATGTAGACAATGGCATATATACATAAAGAGCCTTTTCTCCATGTCTACTGAAGTTTCTCAGCTTGCACTCTAGTAACATTTGTGGTCCAGGTAGCTTTGCATAAAAAATGGTTGTCATTCGCAAGGCTACTTTTACATTTATACTTTAAGTACATTTCCAAGCCTGTACTTTGTTACTTTTACTTGAGTAAATAAGTTAAATCAGTACTTCTACTTTTACCAGAGTATTTTTTAACACAAGTATCTGTACTTCTACTTAAGTATGAGAAGTGAGTACTTTTCCCATCTCTGCAGGTGAGCAGCTATAAACTGAGCTTAACTGATAGTATAACGTGATAACAACACCAGTATATCAGCAGGGCAATAAACAGTTAAAAGTTCAGTAAAAGCCAAGTTAAAAAGTTAATAAAAATCGGACAAACAGACAGAGAGCAGCGGCAGCGAGTCGCGCCAGCGTTCACTCAGCGTCCATTAACGATAATCAAAGATGCTCACTGTGAAGGATTTAACACTCTTAAGGCCCAATGATTGCCCTGAGGAATATGCAGCAAGAGCTACAGATGAATCAATCAACACAACATCTGCACTCTAATCTGCAGAGGGCCCCTGCACTGGTAAAAGCTCCCATTAACACATTTCCAACTGGACACTGTCACTAAGAGACACTTGTAAATACATACAGTACACACACGCTAATGCACCATCTCCTATTTCATCTCCTATTTCATCTCCTATTTCTTTACCTAACTGTTTACAACAACAACACAGATTTAGTGATTACTTTCATCAGATACTTTATTTTTATTTCCAGTGCTTTCATTGAAGTAATTGTTCAACATTTTCATATACTCTTTTATTGCACTTCGTTATCTTCCATTTGATGCTACTTTATATTTCAACTGCACTACATTTCAGAGGTAAATGTTTTTTACATATATATATATATATATATATATATATATATATATATATATATATATATATATATATATATATATATATATATATATATATATATAAATATGAAGCCAGCAGCTGATTAGCTTAGCTTAGCATAAAGACTGTAAACAGGGGGAAACCGCCAGCCTAGCTCTGTCCAAAGTCAACAACAACAAACAAAGTCCATCTAGTTTGTTTGGTAAGAGCAAGACTATTTGTCAGACAGTGACAGTGCAGTATGTATGACTCATGTATGCGCCCCCCCCCCCCCCATCCCCCCCCCTCCCCAGGTGGGGAGGCGGCAGGTCGCAGGCAGTGGGTCGACGGCCCCCCCAACACCCTGCTGAACGCTCTCGCTCAGGCTGGACTCACATCATCAACTCTGGACTCAGAGCCCGCAGGTCAGACTTCACTCACTCTGACTTGGACTGATCCACAGGGAACCTCAGTGTAACTAAGTACTGTACTTGTACTGTACTACTCCAGTACTGTACTTAAGTACCAAATGCTTGAGGTACTTGTACTTTACTTGAGTCAAATTCTTTTCATGCCACTTTCTACTACTACTCCGCTACATCTGAGAGAAAAATATTGTACTTTCCACTACATTCATCTGTTACAGCTTTAGTTACTAGTTACTTTACACATTAAGATTCCTGCACACAAAACAAATCTGATGTTTTATTCTAAAGTAAACTAGCCAACAATATAACGGCCTACAAGTCCAGCTGAGATGATTAGACCATTAAACACACAACTGTTTCTTCTTCCAACCACTGCACCACAGTTAGTGAATAATGGTTTAAATCATGAAGTGTTCAGTGAAATAATTTGCTACAGAAAACCTGAGGAGACACTTAGACAAATCTGAACTGTGTTTGCTCTCCGATTCAGAGGCAGAGAAGGACAGAGCAGAAGAGGAAGAGGAGGACTCTGATGTGGAGATGGACGAAGACCGTCTGGAGCCGAGATCAGACGATGACGACACGTAAGTCAACAACCACAACCAGAGGCCAATTTAAATTGATCTGAAATATAATTCAACAATCCAGAAAAGTAGAGAGGAAGGTTAAGATGGCTGTAGAACTTGTGATTGTAAATCTTGTACAAGCAGAGGAACTGAAGAGCATCCTGAGCCACCTCGTCAGTACTAATTCCCCCAAAATGTTGTCACTTTAGCCAAACATGGATGCCCCGTGCATCAACAGCAGTGAAAGCTATAGTAACATACAGTTATTATCCCTTCTGTCTTATTTGTGTCTCACTAAATCAGACGTACACACAGAGCTGTCCAACTTCTATCTGTGGACATGTTATGCTGTTTGTATGCACAAAAAAACAGCGCAATGCGTTATCAACTGGTACTGCTAACAGTGGCTCGCCTGGCTAGAGCTAATGAAAACAATGAAAATCCAAGTTGTAAAATGGAACACAGTCAACTCGCCTGTGACCTCATTCCCAGCTCTGGCTTACTAATTCCGAGGTAAATGAAACACACTATAAGATTTCAGGCTACATTTGCTCTGCTACGCTTTGGTTTAAAAATAAATATCTTCTGCTACGTTCCCCCCCTCTCATTCCCCCTGCTCTGGTGTTACCCCCTCTCATTCCCCCTGCTCTGGTGTTACCCCCTCTCATTCCCCCTGCTCTGGTGTTCCCCCCTCTCATTCCCCCTGCTCTGGCGTTACCCCCTCTCATTCCCCCTGCTCTGACGTTCCCCTCTCTCATTCCCCGTTCTGGCGTTTCTCCCTCTCATTCCCTCTGCTCTGGCGTTCCCCCCTCTCATTCCCCCTGCTCTGGCGTTTCCCCCTCTCATTCCCCCTGCTCTGGCGTGTCCGAGCCCCTAAACCGGAGACATTTGGAAACACTTCTGACCCGTTTTGGTTTGGAATCTGCGGGGTTGTTGCAGTCTCAACGGCTGCCAACAGAGACCTTTGGCAACACCGACACTAACGCCAACGTTTCTCCTCCTGATTGGGTCTTATCGGTCACAATCAGTGGTTTAATTGGGCCGGGGCTCTCCGGGGCTCAGCCCCAACACATAAGCCTGCTCGTTTGTGTCCGGATGTGCCTGCTTGCAGTCAGTTGCCTACTGGAAATATGTCACATAAAATTTGATGAAAGTGATGCTTATGAAAACATGATATTTCTGACAGTAAATAAAAGATTTTTGAAATGGCATGTCTATTTTGTCTTGGCGGAGCTGAGATAAGAACAATCGGAACACAGCAACAACCCGTGCAGCACTGCTGACAATTCACCACTGCGGGTCAACTGTCTACATCGGTAGGATTAACAGATAAAAGCTAAAAACCTCGTTTGCAGCGGTGGAAGCTCGGTGCTCGGAAGCTCCAACGGCCGCTATGAGTTCATGTCGCTGACCAAGCCGTTGAACCGGTCTCCTCCAACAGCAAGGCTCTGAGCCATTCGGCGTGTGTGTGTGTGTGTGTGTATTGTAGTAGTAGTAGTAAAGAGAGAGAATGGGAGAAGGAAGTTTGTGTGAGGTGCACCTGGTCACCACAGACCCAAATCTTCTCAGCTGTTGCTACTGTCATATGCTGCACTGTCTCTTCAAGTGGCACATTATGTTTGGCACACTGTGCCTTCTAGGGCTGTCAGTTTAACGAGCTATTAACGGCGTTAACGCAAACCCATTTTAACGACGTCAATTTTTTTTCTGCGAGATTAACGTTCTTTCGGATCTAGCTAGACCAGAAATAAAACAGACACGCCGAGGCCGCACACATTTGTTTGGGCTTGCGAGCCGCGTAGCTAGTAGGCTCGTCACGCTGATTAGCTTCAGAGTGAGTAGCGACTCTAGAGTCATAGTGAGAGAAACAAAGTGTCTCCTCTGGTCTTTCCGACCACGGTGGGAACCCTGGAGCAGGAAACGTTAACCCTCTACTTGATCTCATGTTTATGGAGAAGGACAACCAGGAAATGAGTTGGGGGAAACCCAGGCGACGACCAGGCATGAGGCAGTACTATCTGCAATGGAAAATGGAGGTAACAGTGTTACATTATGTGACAGATTATTAGCTCCAAGTGTGAATGTTAGTGTGAAACTGAACATTACGTATATGCCAATGTTGTTTTCAATAAAAAAAACATTTGCACAAAGCAGCTGATCCACTTTTTCATGTTGATAAGAGCATTCAAATGAGAAAATATAATGGGACTAAAAGAAATCAAGGGACATTTAGAATAGATAAAAATGTGCGATTAATTGCGATTAATCGTGGGTTAACTATGACATTTTTGCGATTAATTGCGATTAAATATTTGAATCGTTTGACAGCACTAGTCACTTCCTATATCATAACAAGGTAATCACTGATTAACAGTAATGTAAATGCTAAGGCTCTTAACCTTGCAGTTTTGCACATATCATGTAAGACTCAATTTCTCCATTTCTTTGCACAAAACTCTCCAGAAAGTGCCATTTAATGGTTTGTTTTTCAAAATGTTTTCAGTATACCAGAATGATGATGAGATATGAGGTTTGGGCGTGTTAGTTTAAACAGAGTGTTTAAACAGTTCTTCTACTGGAGATAAAAACACTTGGTGCACCGAGATCACTTTAGGCTCAAAACTTAAAAACCAAAATGTAGCAGATGTATCTATATCCCAACCCATCACTTTATGTCTGCATGAGATCAGTTTATTATTGTTTCGTTTGTCATCAGGAACTTTGAGGAGTCGGAGGACGAGCTAAGAGAAGCGGTGGCCGACTCCATGAACAACCTGTTTGTGATGGACGACGAGAGCTCCGACGAGGTAGAGCGCACGAAGGAGAGGGCGGCGGTGGCGGCCAACGCGACGGAGGAGACTGAGGGCGGAGGCGCGGCGAGCGCAGCAGACTCTCAACAGATCCAACAACAGAGGGTCGAGCATTCACGGGTAGACGTCGTTTCCTCTGAGCCTGAAGAACGAGACGCTCAGACCGAGAGTTCAGACGATAACACGACTAAAGTAAAGGCCAGCTGATGTTTGTTTCCATCCTCTCCTGTTGTTAGGTTCAGGGTTGTAGTCGAGTCACCAACTGTCGAGTCCGAGTCAAGTCTCGAGTCCCCAGTGTTCGAGTCCAAGTCGGAGTCTCAAAGAATAGTCCGAGTCGAGTCACCATTACCTGAGTTTGAGTCAGACTCAAGTCACAAGTCCAGACAACGACTTGAGTCAGACTCGAGTCTGAGTCCAGACAATAACGACTTGACTCAGACTCGAGTCTGAGTCCTGACAATAACGACTTGAGTCAGACTCGAGTCTGAGTCCTGACAATAACGACTTGAGTCAGACTCGAGTCACAAGTCCAGACAACGACTTGAGTCAGACTCGAGTCCGAGTCCAGGACTCCATCGCTGCCCCTGCATGTTAAGCCGCCTGCACATGATAAGCAATTTGCTCTTTGTGTACGGCTAGGTAGAGCACAGAGCAAAGCACAGTGCAAGTAAACGTCAAGGGTGGCAAGGAAGCTATTTCCCGTTGCTAGGTAACGACATGCTGTTGTCTCATTGGTTGCGCTTTCGAAATGTCAGCGGCAATTAGGTCACAGTTGTAATAATTTGAACTTTGAGCGCAAATCCGGCGCCAAGGGTAACGCAGTTCATAGTTTGAACGCTCAAGTCCAAGTCACAAGTCCAGAGAATAGTGACTCGAGTCGGACTCGAGTACTCCATCACTAGTTAGGTTATAAGCATATTACATGTCTGCCTCAATACTTTGATTCTCGGTCGTTCACAGAAATAATTGTGTGACGACAGAAAAAAAAAGCTTGAGGGAGAAGTTGACCAATCACTGTGTGAAGTGGGTGTAAATGTTTGATTCAGCCGTTTTAAACCCTTTAAATGATCAGACAAGCATTTAATTTGAAGCATACTGAAGCTAAAAAAGTACGTCTGAACAAATATAAAGTCTCCAAAAACAGCTGCTCACTGTAGTTTTTTAAGTTACCCTTTAATATGAAGTGTTTAATGTTTGCATTTCTTGCAGAATTGTTATCGTAAGTGGAGTTTAAGTTTATTCTACACACACGAATAGTAACAAGGCCTCTTTCAAAATAAAGATTCTTTAATATTTCACACTTTATCATAAGTCCGTGCCCGTACCTCGTTACAAACAGGAATGCAGGAAGTGAAACAACGTTTAAATAAGGAGATTTGACCATCATCTTAACTCAAACACATCTTAAAGTTCTCCTTCGACGAGCACAGAAAACACCACAAAGAAAAGTCTTCATTCCCGTAACTTCATCAGGAAAAAACAACATTGCAAACCCTTTTATATATCTTCAGGAGTCAGTCTGTGATTAAAAACCATCAGTATTAACTCAATATAGAACTCACTTCCACTGCAGCAAACATTTGAACTTGAGCTGTTTGGAATGTAACTACTCTCAGTTTGACTACACGCCTTAAAGGAACATTTTGGGAAATATGCTTCAAAACATTCAGTTTCATTTCTGTGCGTCCAGTTTGTCTTAGCTTAGCACAAAGACTGGAAGCAGGGGGAAACTGCTAGCCTAGCTTAGCACAAAGACTGGAAACGGGGAAACTGCTAGCCTAGCTTAATACAAAGAGGAAGAAATACTCCAAAAGCTGATTTACAAGCTGTATCTCTCGTGTTCTTAAAGGAACCCGCCGACTTATTGGGACTTTGTCTTATTCCCCGTATCCCCCAGAGTTAGAAAAGTCCATACATACCCTTCTCATCTCCATGTGTGTCGTAACTCTGTCTGACGCACCTACCGCTAGCCTAGCTTAGCACAGATCCTGTAGGTAATCGGTTCCAACTAGCCTACTGCTCCCAATAAGTGACAAAATTACGCCAACATGTTCCTATTTACATGTTGTGATTTGTATAGTCATATTGTGTACAAATAACAAGGTCACATGAGACACAGCCATCTTCTAACGGTATACAAACTGAGAACTATATTCTCAGAAAGCGAAGCACTGCTACTTGGGCGGAGTGATTAGCACAACAACCTGAAAAGCACCGTTGTTACTCTCTGCTCCTCACCACGGGGCTTCTCAGGTGCTGCGAGCAAATCACTCCGTCCAAGTAGCAGAAGTAGCAGTGCTTCGCTGTAAATAGGAAAATGCTAGCGTTATTTTGTCACTTATTGGGAGCAGTAGGCTAGATGGAGCCGGTTACTTCCAGGATCTGTGCTAAGCTAGGGTGCGTTAGACAGAGTTACGACATGCACGGAGATGAGAAGGGTATGGACTTGTCTAACTCCCAATAAGTCGGCGTGTTCCTTTAAACACGTAGACGTAGAAAATGAGACGGTGAAGTTTAACGAGGAGTTAGCCAAAGTGCACGAGCTGTTTCTGCAAAACAAAACTCCGGTGATTCCAGGACGTATCGGAGCTAACAAGATAAAACGATTTCAGAACAAATGGAAGACAGACCTTTTCTCTTTTTAACGCACGTTTCCTGAGACTTTAGGTCTCTTCTAAGCTAACCTCACATCGAGATAAAGGGTATAGTTGAGATGTTTGTTCAGTGCGTTTGTCTGAGCTACTTCTCCAAGGTCAGTGTTAGCTACAGTAGATGGCAGTCGGCACAACAACAGTTTGGAAAGCAGGCAGGAGTACACACACACGGAAGCTAAGCTAATGTCCTGCTGTGGACAGAGGCACCTAAAACACACCTTTATCAGTTTGAGTGGACGCTATATTTAGAATATGCAACGCACGGCAGTAATCATGACCGGTCTGCATACAGTAAATTACTCTGTGTTACCTTATTTAACAAAAATCTATGCAGTTATAAAACTGATTGGGTAAATAAAGCCCCTATTAACAAAGCTCAAATCATATAAAACTGAGATTATCTCTCGTATTCAAGTTCATGTTCTGCTTGTTTTATTCTCAATTGTCATTTTGGAGCTGCTGATTTTCCTTTGGGGCTGGCTAAAACTTCTTTGGGGAGGGTGCCAAAAATTCCTCTACTTTACTGACAGCGTTGGAAGCGTAGCTTGTTCTAAACGTAGCTTGTTCTAAACGTAGGTACGACTCTCACCGCTTTGTATCTGTGTCGCACAACTCATTTCAAACAAAGTCCCGGTCCCTGGTGGACTTGTGTGTTCCTCCTCATCGCTCCAGAGCGCTCATCAGAGACTCCATGGCGGCCAGGAAACACGCCTCAAACTCCTGGTCCGAGAATCGTTCCACAGAGCGGCGGGCGTTCTGTCGGATCTCCAGTCTGGCCGCCGGAGACAGTGCCAGGATGGTTTCCATGGCTGCGGCGTAGCTGTCCTCGCTGTCGGCCAGGAAGCCCGTCTGTCCGCCTTCGTACGGCACCACGATGTCCAGCTTCGGACCGCCGGACTTATGAGCCAGGACGATGGTGCCTGCAGCCATACACTCCACCACGCCTGGACAGAGACACAGGAGGAACGTAAATACACTCCACCATGCAGGAGGAACGTAAATACACTCCACCACGCCTGGACAGAGACGCAGGAGGAACGTACATTGGGATCAAGTGTTTCTGTGTGTGTGTGTGTGTGTGTGTGGGTGTGTGTGAGTGAGTGAGGCAATCGTGTGTGTGTGAGTGAGTGAGTGAGTGAGTGAGTGAGTGAGTGAGTGAGTGAGTGAGTGAGTGTGTGTGCGTGTGTGCGTGTGTGTGTGTGTGTGTAAAGCAATCGTGTGAGTGAGTGTGTGTGTGTGTGTGTGTGTGTAGCGATCGTGTGAGTGATTGAGTGTGTGTATGAGTGAGTGAGTGAGTGAAGCGAGCATGTGTGTGAGTGTGTGTGTGTGTGTGTGAGAAGCGATTGTGTGAGTGAGTGATTGAGTGAGGCAATCGTGTGTGTGTGTGAGTGAGTGAGTGAGTGAGTGAGTGTGTGTGTATGTGAGTGATTGAGTGTGTGTATGAGTGAGTGAGTGAAGTGAGCGTGTGAGCAGGGCTTAAAGTGAAAAAAAAATCCTGAGCCTGAAACTTTTTTTTAGAACCGGGGGGGTGTCACAGTGTAACGTTTCAATATGTACTCATTAAAGTTAATTTGACTGGCAAAACGTCATTCTTACATTCATACAATAATAAAAGTCATAATTTTTAAGAAGTAAAAGGTTTTGGATACATTTTTACTTCTTCCAACCATATGTTAAATTAAGAGTAGATTTACATATTGCAATAATATCATAATCCTACAATGAATCACTGTGAAAACAGAACTTTCTAGATGTTGGGTTGTTACTTTGGCCAGGTCATCATCAAAACAGTGAATTAGTACATTCATGATTTTGTCCATGTTGACATTAGTTGCTTCATGTACATTTATTAAAAACTTGGCATTGTTTATCTTTTCATATAGCTAGAGGTCTAAACTCTGGGACGAGGCTGTTATGTTTGAATAACTGCCATGCTGATTCCAAACACACAGCTTTGTCAAGGCAGTTTGGGCTTCAGAGAGCTTTTATACAGTGGCTATGAACGTGCCACACGTATCATAAACACGGTCGGTCAGTGAAGGCGCAGTCGCAGCGGTCGTTGCCGGTAACGTACTAGTATGAGAGTGCACGGACCGAAGCTTTGTGACTAGCATCTAATGACTATCAAGCTGCCAGTCTCTTCCTTCATCACACGCTGCAGAAGCACCCGGCTCCTCAATCTGAGGCACCAAGTGCTAAACGGATTCATGTCCAGCGCCATTTGTTTGTAACTCCTTTCTCAACTAAAGCTGTATCTACATGCTCCAAGTTTGATAAACTTTGACTCCATTTTTTTTTAGCCGTGTTACCACGGAGACAGTCTCCGGCCCACACCGCACTCTCTCACTTTTCAGCAAAGACCCTCCCTACTTTGCATCTGATTGGCTAGAACTTGTTTCATTGGTAGGTGGAAGTTCGATGATTGGTTAAACCCAGCGCATCAAAAACAAAACTTTTTAATTTATTTTTCTAAAATAGTCATACGCCAGAAATCCAGCACCAGGCCCGAGTAATTTAAGCCCTTTGTTAGTTAGAGCTGCGTTCCTGTCATATGATTGGTAAGTGAAATCAATTGACTCAAAAATATTAAACCGTGTGCAAGTTCCAAAATATTATTTATTTATTTGTTTCCTCACGGCCGCACGCCGGAGATCCGGCACAGTGCCGGAATACTTTAAGCCCTGTGTGAGTGAGTGAGTGAGTGAGTGAAGCGAGAGTGAGTGAGTGAGTGAGTGAGTGAGTGAGTGAGTGAGTGAGTGAGTGAGTGAGTGAGTGTGTGTGTGTGTGTGTGTGTGTGTGTGAGTGAAGCGAGCGTGAGTGAGTGAGTGTGTGTGTGAGTGAGTGAGGCGAGAGTGAGTGAGTGAGTGTGTGTGAGTGAGTGAGTGAAGCGAGCGTGAGTGAGTGAGTGAGTGTGTGTGTGTGTGTGTGTGTGAGTGAGTGAGTGAAGCGAGAGTGAGTGAGTGTGTGTGTGTGAGTGAGTGAAGCAAGCGTGAGTGAGGGAGTGTGTGAGTGAGTGAGTGAGTGTGTGAGTGAGTGAGTGAGTGAGTGAGTGAAGCGAGAGTGAGTGAGTGAGTGAGTGAGTGAAGCGAGAGTGAGTGAGTGAGTGTGTGTGTGTGTGTGTGTGTGTGTGAGTGAGTGAGGCGAGAGTGAGTGAGTGTGTGTGTGTGTGTGAGTGAGTGAGTGAGTGAGTGAAGCGAGCGTGAGTGAGTGTGTGTGTGTGTGTGTGTGTGTGTGTGTGAGTGAGTGAGTGAGTGAGTGAGTGAAGCGAGAGTGAGTGAGTGAGTGTGTGTGTGTGTGAGTGAGTGAAGCAAGCGTGAGTGAGGGAGTGTGTGAGTGAGTGAGTGAGTGAGTGAAGCGAGAGAGAGTGAGTGAGTGAGTGAGTGAGTGAGTGTGTGTGTGTGTGTGTGTGAGTGAAGCGAGCGTGAGTGAGTGAGTGTGTGTGTGTGTGTGAGTGAGGCGAGAGTGAGTGAGTGAGTGTGTGTGAGTGTGTGTGTGAGTGAGGCGAGAGTGAGTGAGTGAGTGTGTGTGAGTGAGTGAGTGAGTGAAGCGAGCGTGAGTGAGTGTGTGTGTGTGTGTGTGAGTGAGGCGAGAGTGAGTGAGTGTGTGTGAGTGAGTGAGTGAAGCGAGCGTGAGTGAGTGAGTGAGTGTGTGTGTGTGTGTGTGTGTGTGTGAGTGAGTGAGTGAGTGAAGCGAGAGTGAGTGAGTGAGTGTGTGTGTGTGTGAGTGAGTGAAGCAAGCGTGAGTGAGTGAGGGTGTGAGTGAGTGAGGGAGTGAGTGAGTGAGTGAGGGAGTGAGGGAGTGAATGAGTGAGGGAGTGTGTGGGCGCCGTCCTCACCGATACCAAAGTGTTCGTTCCACATGGTGTGCAGCCCGATGGTGGCGTTCACCAGCTCTCTCTTCAGCTCGTCGAAGGTCACATTGAGTTTGAAGTCGACGCGGTCGGACACGTCCAGCTCCTGGCAGAGGCCGCGCAGCATCAGCACGCGCTCCTCGTCCTCCGGGTTCCTGCATCCACCAATCAGCACCAGCCGCACAGACTTGCACCCGCCGGGCTTCTCCGCTCTCCTGCCCAGCAGTTTGTGGAACGCCCGGATCTGCAGCCGGTGGTCCTTCTCCGGCCGGAACTGACCCACCGACACGATGGAGTGGCACTTTCTGTCCGCGCTGGCGTCCTCTTCCTCGCCGCTCGCCAGCTCGCGCCCCAGCTCCTCCCAGCCCTCCTCCTCCTCGTCCTCCTCCTCTCTCTCCTCCAGCGGGACGTCCAGGAAGGCCCTGACGTCGCAGGGCGGGTACACTACGCCAGTGCGGCTCGGTGATCGCCACAGCGACAGGATGTGCCCCAGCGTCCAGGTGGAGTTGACCATGACAACGTCGCTGCAGGAGCCCGCCAGGCCGTACAGCAGGGCGAAGCAGCAGTAGTACACCACCTTCACGGCGCTCAGCACAGGGTTTCTGGAGATCACGTCTGAGTTGTTGAATCTGGAATCCAATGAGGAAGACAGAAGGTTGGTGTAGTTTTATACGAGTACATCCACACCGAACTGATCACATTTACAAACCGTTTTCCCCTCAGTTTAAGCTCTCCACTTTTCTCCCGCCAAAACTGATCTTTTCCTAAACGTCATCCAGACTAGGGTTTAATCCCTGGAAACGGGATTCCCGGGAAATCTGATCAAGACTATTTCCTGATTCCTGGGAAAGGTTAGGACGGGAAACGGGAAATAAAATAAAAAATGCAAGGAGTGCGTGTCTATTGTTGTCATACGGTAACGTTGATGCAGGCGATGGTGCCGTACCGTAGCTACGGTAATACAGGCTCACTAAATCCATTCACCTGCAACAGTTGTTTGAAGCTCTTAGTGTTATTCAGGATACATCCGTGGAGGCAAAGAGAGCATTTTCTATCTGCGGCCAATTTGTCACGAAAATCCACCTGAGTGCAGAGTCTATCAACGCTCTCTGCTTTTTGAAAGCACACTTCCAGAAGAAAAAGAAAGAAGGGCAGGGTGAGAATTCATTGTAAACTAAAAGAACTATGTAACCTAAGTAGTCACGAGTTCAATGCAATGCTGATATTGCGGCAGAGTGTTTAGGCATTTTTTCTTTTCAATTCAGTTTTACATATGGCCCTGTCTTTTTCCAGTGCACAGTTGTACATTTCTGTGGGTCGTTTTCTTTAATTTAGTTGAACTTGTATGTGTTTAAAAGAGAAATATGTCTGCCTTGCCCTAAATATTTGGTAAACTTTGAGTGATTATTCCCGTTTGCAGCCGCTTACACATCTCAACAGCTACAGAATGGATTTCGTTTAAAAATGGATTAGCTAAAAAAAAGAAAAGAACAATGGCTTAGGATTTGGTTAGTTTTTATAATGGAGTTCTATAAAATATTGGTGAAAAAAAGCATTATTTTTATTTGTATTCATTTTATTTTTATAATTATTATTTACATCAACTCAATACATAGGCTACATACTTGTTGTTTTAGTTGCTAGTTGTGTAAAGGTAAGTAGCCTAACCCAAAGAGCAGATACACTCTCACTCACTCACTCACACACACACACACACACACACACACACACACACACATACACACACACACACACACACACTTGAAGCTTATTCATTAAATGATTACCATCATTGTAGTAAGTGTGAGTTAAGTTCATTTATACACCACATTTAAACACAGCTTAAGATGATTGGTCATCTTAAGCTGTGTTTAAATGTGCTATAAAAGAACTTTAAAATGAAATTAAACAGTAAGTACAACACACACAAATATATTTGTCAACAATAACTGAAATGGGACAAAGCACAGAATATATACATGACTACAGATTGAAAAATGAATGGGCCAAAAAAGGCGAGTAGAAAAGTCTTGCTACTATACCTCTGCTTTACTACTGTTATTAACGAGCTAACGCTAACTTAGCTAATAGGATTCTGTAGTGACTTTACCCTGCTGTTGACTTTGTCGACTTTGTTTCATTTAGTGTGAAATGCTCCCACACCTTGGATCAGAGGCGGAGTGGCAATCGGGAGTGTCGGGACTTTTCCCGGTGGGCCGGTAGTGTTTCGAGGCGGCGAGGGCCGGTCTGATAATACTGTACATTGCAAGTTCTTAGCAACTCCATCCGGCGGCCTGGTGTGCTGCGGCCGCACCGCTGCCCGGCCGCTGCCCGGCCGCTGCCCGCTGGTGTGCAGCCTCTGCTCAACCCGTACGGCGGGCCGGGTCTATCAAAGGAGAATTCCGGCCAAATTTTACATTAATCTTGCTAAATATAACTATGCGAGACCTGTCTATAGCAAAAACAGTTAGCGCAATAGCAGCTACCTAGACGGAGCTGCTGCAGCTAATGCTCACCGCTCCCACTTAGCTAAACGGCAGTTATTGGGGCATAAATTAAATAGTGCCTTTGTGTATCTTAAAGGTCCAATATGTAATATTTTTACTGTAATAAATCCAAAAATGACACCAATGCCTCATCAGATATTAAGGAAACATGTTAAGCTGAAATACTATCTTTTCTGACAACAATGCTAAAGTCAGTATTTTTTCTTTTTGAAATTTACGATCCGTGACGGAATTTATGTTTATGTTTTGGTTTGTGTGTTGTTATCAACTGCCCAGTTTGACAGCCAGGCCGGGTTGCCAGATATACCTGTAAACAGGTAAACCAGCGCGCTGCAGCTGTAACGTTAGTACAGCCATGAATGCACCAAACAAATGAATGGGATCAACAGAGATAGATTATACCCGACATTAAAAAACAGCATGTTTCTAACAGTTGCTTGACCAGAGACGTAACAAACCCTGGGTTAATATTGGAGATGTATTTGAAAGATGGAGACAGCTTACAGCCCAAAAGGACGCTGAGTTGGCTAATTTCCTCCTGTACAGGTAAGCATTAGCTTCAGGCTAATTTATCACAGCTACTAGGGACGAGCACTTTGTGTCATTTCAACATTCGTGTAGCTACTTCCATTGAATTGTATAGCTAGAGTAGCCACGTTGGTTACTCGCAAAAACAACTGAGACAGCCAGTAAAGTGATTCCGACTGGTCCTGGCTAACGCCACCATGCTAACCCTGCTAATTGCTAACGCTACCGGAGGACCAGGCAGGCGGGCCGCGGCTGTTTACACCCTTTAGCCTGTTCAGCGGCCGTAGCTAGCCGACAACGGTGAGTTATGTGGAGCCAAGAGGGGGGGCTGTAGCTCAGTCCGAAAGAGAGGACCTTGAGTTTGCAGTGTGTTTAGCGATTGTGTAATTCTAAGGCTAGTAAAGTGTGTATTTCAGTCGGGTGGAAAAGGAGTGCAAGGCAGTGGTGTTTTTAGCGGTTCCTATCATAATTCTAAGCCGAGGAAGTGTGTCTGTTTGGCGTGTGGAGAGGACGGTGAATTTCGTTGTATTTTTAGCGGTTCCTACTGTAGCTAATTCTAAGCCGAAAAAGTATGTGTGTCAGTTGGGTACAGAGCTCCGTGTGAGCACAGGCTTTTATGACTGTCAGTATAGCCAGCATCTAACGTTAGCTACTCCGCTGTGCTGTGGAGTAATGTCTGGTTATGTGAGACAAGCGTCTAGCAACATTGTTGGATGCTCCGGTCTCAGCCTGGCAACCAACGTGAACTTTGAGTCTGGGGAGGAGGGGGCGGGGGAGACGACTCTCTCCAGTATTTTGAATTTGTACTGGAGTAACTATTTTAAACACTAGGGGCCCTATTTTAACGATCTGAAACGCAAGTATCAAGCGCGAAACGCAAGTAGCTTTGTGGGCGGAGCTCGATGCAAATCTAAAATGGGTTGGTCTGAAGTAGCTAGGTGTGGTTTGGGCGTAACGTGCAATAAACCAATCAGAGCGTCATCTCACATTCCCTTTAAGAGCAGGCGTGCTTGTTCCATGGCGGATTGCTATTATGACCTGGAATTTGCCTGGCGCACGGGTTCACAGTCGAGGAGACGTTCTCGTCAGGGCTGGAGCGGGAGCTGTCCAGGATGCAGCAAAGTAATAAATGCCCGTCTTGATCGGGTGGAGATGTTGCTGCGGCCTCTCGGGCGCATCTCCTCAAGTCTGGAGAGGATTGCTGCAGCCATGGAGCGTCGGCCTCCAAACGCACCACCTGCTCCTGTTGTGCCCCTTCCTCCTCCCCCCCACTCCACCTCCGTCCACCCGCTCCACCAGGAGCACATCACGCATTACCACTCCCGGACCCTCAAGTGTCCAATCCCGCTGTAGTTCAACATCACGTCTCCTTAAGTCCTCTAATATTTCCTCATTTATGTCATCAACACATCCATGATTCATGGAAATGTAAAAGTGTAAAACACAACAAGCCACAAAGAATGCTGCGACTTTTTGAGGACTGTACTGAGAAGTGCCTCCTGACCTATCCAAACACCTGAAGCGCATTTTCACTAATATTTTTCCTTATAATTATGTATGGCTTGCAAAAATGGGAACTGCTGCGTCCGTGTAGATGAGAGAAGCAAAGTGTGTGCGCGTTGTGTACACGCTACATTATGGCCAAGCATGCGCCCCTAAAATAGCATCTGAATAACGCACCACTGACTTTAGACCAGTTTTTTTCTGGTCAGTGGCGGAATTGTTTTCTGAAACTGCAAAATAGCAGCAGGGAACATTTGCGCCGGAACACGCCTCTTCTTTTCGCTGAACCGCCCCCAGGAGCGCAAGTTCATTTCCTAATTTACCAACGTGCATCTGTGGAGGGAAAAGTCCGCCGTGCGTCGGGTGCAAAATAGGAATGACACATGCGTCGGTGTACAAAGTCAATTGCGCTGGGTGCAAGATAGGGCCCTAGCTGTCAGTATTACATATTGGACCTTTAACAGACACAAAATACAATTAAAATGTCTGTGTAACATGAACATGACAACAAGATGCATTTTCAACATTCACCTACCCTGTTAGCTGTTAGCTAGTTAGCTGTCGTCTGGGACGAGAGAGTGTTCAGTCAGGCTTCCTAATAATCATCATGCAGCAGTCCTGTGTGTATTTGTAGCATATATATGGATATATATGATATATATCCATTTTGTGTGCGATCCATCTGGCGTTGGAGAGTAGGATTTTCTCTGTGGGGATCGTTGTAGTAGTTTCTGTCTGGCGGCCGTGCTTCTGCTTCCTGCCCGCCGTCCTCGCTTGCTTGCGGCGGACAACAATCGCGAGAGCGCCCGCTGGTCGTGGCTGTCCTCCGGAGGACCGGTGATGCCTTCGCAGCGAATTTTTTTGTTTATTTCCTCTCAAAAATAGGCAATTGAGCGCTGTAGTGGTTATGAACATATTATTGACTATGTAACTACATGGAAACGGGCAGAATTACCGAATTATGCCTGTGCCTTGTTCAGTAAAAAACTAACAGATGGCTAGTGGCAGTCTCGTGCTGAAGTCCCGTGTGCATTCAGTTGTAGCAAGATAGATAACAGTGTAGGACGGCGGGCAGGAAGCAGAAGCACGGCCGGCAGTCGGAAACTACCACAACGATCCCCACAGCAGAGAATACTACTCTCCAACGCCAGATGGATCGCACACAAAATTGATATATATCATATATATCCATATATATGCTACAAATACACACAGGACTGCTGCATGATGATTATTACTGAAGCCTGACTGAACTCTCTCATCCCAGACGACAGCTAGCTAGCTAGCTAGCAGCTAACAGGGTAGGTGGATGTTAAAAATGCATCTTGTTGTCATGTAAGGGCCCTGTTCATGTTACACAGACATTTTAATTGTATTTTGTGTCTGTTAAGATACACAAAAGGCACTATTTCATTTATGCCCCCATAACTGCCGTTTAGCTAAGTGGGAGCGGTGGGCATTAGCTGCAGCAGCTCCGTCTATGTAGCTGCTGTTGCGCTAACGGTTTTTGCTATAGACAGGTCTCGCATAGTTATATTTAAGAGATTAACGTAAATATTGGCCGGAGTTCTCCTTTAAATTTCCCAGTAGATTTTTTTGGTCCTACTCCGCCGCTGCCTTGGATGAGGTCATAGCCTACTGATTTCTCTCCCGCCGCGATGAGTTCAGAACGTTACGGGTCTCTCTGATGGTATTTCCTCTACCTCCGCTCTGCTCTTTTTCTCTCTCTTGCTCCGCTCTGGTCTGTTCTGCGCTCCACTCAATTTTTTTATACTCAAACATCTACACGACTTATTGATTGGCTTAATAATCGCGCGACACAGCGAATCGATAATGAAATTCGTTGACAACACTTTTAATAATCGATTTTTATCGATTTTATCGATTCGTTTTAGAATTGATCGTTGCAAACTATGTTGATGATGGACATAAACTGTGTTCTTTGGCCCTAATAATGATACAAATAATATACAAAATGTCAGTTTGGGATTTGGGAATGCATATTTTAATGATATTGATACATTACTTGGGCTAAAAAAAAAACAGCGCATTTCCCGGAAATGCGTTGTCTTTTCCCGGGATCTGATTCATCTAATTTTCAGGAAAAATATTAAACCCTAGTCCAGAACGCATACATCTTAAAACTCCACCTTGGTGTTTCAGTGTATATTAAGATATACATATTCTTTAGAACTAAATAAAATAAAGGAATAAATAAATACGTGAATGTGAGTGTGTGTGTGTGTGTGCATGTGTGTGTGTGTGTGTGTGTGTGTGCGTGCGTGCATGTGAGTATGTGTGTGTGCGTGCGTGTGTGCGTGTGTGTGCATGCATGTGTGTGTGTGTGTGTGTGTGTGCATGTGTGTGCGTGCATATGTGTGTGTGTGCGTGCATGTGTGTGTGCGTGCATGTGAGTATGTGTGTGTGTGTGCGTGCGTGCATGTGTGTGTGTGTGTGTGTGTGCATGTGTGTGCGTGCGTGCGTGCGTGTGTGCGTGTGTGTGTGTGTGTTACCTGGGGTTCCTCTCTCTGACCACAGACAGCATGTCGGTGCTGACGGTGGGATAGTGAACGTAGCTCGCCACCTTGCAGCCGCCCAGGTAACGGAAGATCGGCAGAGTGAAGGCGTAGCCCATCGAGTCCACGTAAAGGTCGGGGACGTAGGCCGTCAGCGCCTCCCAGCCTGCGCATGCACACACACGCGCACACACACGCGCACACACACACACTCTCCATGTAAGTCATAAAAACAATCATGCTCTACAGACAATTTGAACAATCTGACCTATGGTTTCTGAGTCAAAAATGTGTTTTAAAAAAGATAAAAAAATGGCGGACCTTTATGGTCCAAGAGGCTTTTTTGTAGAGCACATTGTGCACATTGTGTGTTGAATTTCAAGTCAATCGGACCTACGATGTGAGGGGGCGTGGCCTTTCCAAAATCCCTTTTTTAAGACTTCATTACAGCCTTAATTGGGCAAATATTTCTTGGGAACCAAATGCACATAATTCCAACTCACGGCATAAGACAAAAAACCATAGTAAACCTGAGCACAACCAACTAGACGTGATCTTGGTGTTTACCGAGAAACATGGAGCCGCCGCTCTGTCCCAGCAGGGTGAAGTGCGGGTACGAGCCGGCCTCCACCAGCGACCGGTGACGCAGGAAGATGAAGGTGACTGGCCGAGGCAGCGTGATGTTGAAACGCTGTCGGGCTCCCTCCAGAATCTGCTCGCTGGTCACTCCCTGGTCGCCCGTGTAAACCACGAAAGAGACGGCGGGGTACCTGGGGAGAGGAGACGGATCTTCAGGGATTTATACAAGTTTAGATATTTTGGGATTTCTACTTATTTCTGTTGCTTCTTAAGCAGATAACCGTCCACCAAGAGCCAGGGTCTGTCAGAAGTGTCTGACTGTTTAAAGGAAGTTTTTCCACGCCGCCGTCGCACCAAATGCCTACTCTTGGGGGGGGTTGTGTCTCTGTAAATGATAGAGTGTGGTCTAGACCTACTCAATCTGTAAAGTGTCCCGAGATAACTCCTGTTGGGATTTGACACTAATAATTCAATTGAAAATTGAATGAATCAATTTTAGCTGAGTGACTTATATCTTTAATTTCAGTCCCACTGGTATCTGCACTTTCATAGTGTGTATGTGAGTGAGTGTGAGTTTGTGCGTGCGTGAGTGTGTGCGTGTGAGTGTGTATGAATGGCAATGTGAGTGTGTGTGTGTGTGCGCGTGTGTATGTGCGTGTATGTGTGTGTGTTTGTGTATGAATGGCAGGGTGTGTGTGTATGAATGGCAATGTGAGTGTGTGTGTGCGCGTGTGTATGTGCGTTTATGTGTGTGTGTGTGCGTGTATGAATGGCAGTGTGAGTGTGTGTGTGTATGAATGGCAGTATGGGAGTGTGTGTGTGTGTGTGTGAATGGCAGTGTGGGAGTGCGTGTGTATGTGTATGGCAGTGTGTGTGTGTGTGTGTGTGTGTGCGTGTGCGTGTGTGTGTGTGTGTGTGTGAATGGCAGTGTGGGAGTGTGTGTGTATGTGTGTTCTTCACCAAACTGGGGAAACCAGTTCTTTATGGAGCCGACTTTGAAAAATGAAATGGCTCGAGTTGAATATATAATTTTGATTAATCAATAAGTTGATCCACTGGCCAATTCATCTGCAACTATTTAACATGTAGGGCTGCCCCCTCTGAGACGATTCATCGACTAATCGGTCGTTCTGGTCTCAGGTGACTAAGAATTAAGTCATTTTTTATACTTTTCCATGCTGAATGATTTACTTCCAAGAGAAACTTACGAGCATATTTCTGGTAAACACAAGACTTAAAGTGTTGCTTTTTGCATGATTCTTTGTGGGTAAACTGTCCATCAATCAACAAAATCAGTGTTAGAGTGTTAGTCTAAGATTCATACAGAGGTGGAATGTAATTAAGTACATTTACTGTATTTTACTTGAGTCTTGAGAAATATTGTACTTTTTACTCCACTACATTCATCTGTTACAGCTTTAGTTACTAGTTACTTTACACATTAAGTTCCCTGCACACAAAACACATGTAGTTTATAAAATCTGATGTTTTAAGTAAACTAGCCAACAATATAACGGACTACAAGTCCAGCTGAGATGATTAGACCAGTAAACACACAGCTGTTTGGACATGGTCGATGGGAAGACAAGACAAGGCTTAAAACAGACAGACAGCTAAAGCCTTTGTACCGGTGCATGAGAGTCCTCAGCGAGCACCAGAGGACCCGCTCCCCGCCTCCTCCAGCGTTGCTGTACGGGTGGAAGAAGGCCACCGCGGGGCCGGCGTCCCGAGCCCGGCGGGCCGTGCGGCGGCCCTGCAGCCACACACGGACCCCCAGCACGAGCAGCAGCAGGCCGAGGGTCAGGACCAGGCTGAGGTACACGCAGGGCACAACCAGGGACCCGAACAACCTGGGGAAGGGGGACACAGAAGGCTGTGACCGCCGGAAAACACCGAAATTTACCGAAACACCCGATGCGTAACTGTTAGTTTTACTTTCAGATTAGCCACTTAGCTGCTAGTTAAGGCTAAAGCTAGCTGCACACTCGTGTTTACGAGTTCATTTCTGATTATTTTTATAAAATTATCAGCTGAGAGAAAGAGGTGTACCTCATTAAGTCGCAGAAACACGGAGAGAAGTGGTGGTGGTGTTCGTGTCCTGCCATCTTGACCAGATCTTAACAACACAACAAGACGTCACTGACGTCACACTCTCAGCCCGGAAGCTGCTGTCAGCTGACGAGCTGCCTCTCTCTGATTGGCTCATCGTTTTGTTTACCAACACGTCATCGACGCATGACAATAATAAACATAGAAATAAAATATATGTATATTTTATATATATGTTATATTAAAAATATATATATAAAATTAAAAATATATTTATTTAGTATTTTCTTAATCTTTATTATAATTTGTGATGTAAAAATAATTACGATAAAATAAAACGTTATTCATCCAGAGGGACATTGAAATACAAAGTGGGAAGATTGCAAATATAAGTCCAAGTCCAAGTTATAAGTCCAAGGTAACAATAAGATGCAAAATCCCAAACATATACAATATATCCAATGCTCACAGTAGTAATTCAGTCCATATAACAATTGTTCAAAAATAATCATGCGTTCATGGACATCGGAAAAACATTTTTCCGAGTGAAAATGTCACCATTCACGTCACCTCCTGTGGGAATCACAGGTGGGAAACTGGGGCTAGATTTTGCTAACAGAGTTTCCCAGTTGGTGACGTGTTGTTGACAGCTGACGTACAAAAACGTGGCAGACGATCGTTAAAATGCGTTGAAGGGTTCGTTGTTCTGCAGATAATACACACCTGTCCATGGGCTGTTTGAATGCTCGCATAAGAAAACAGCAGCAAATATTTTGGCCTCCATGTTTTCACACACCTGGGGTCCGTTTCAGGTAGGAGGATTAGTGGAAACTCTGAGTTTGTTAAGCCTGAGATGAGGGAAACTCTGGGTTTTTTCAGAAAGAGAGGTAACTTAACCTCAGAGTCAGTTACTATGGTAACTGAGCCTATGAACCTAACCTGGTCGGGAGCAGGTTTTCTTCAAGAAACCTCAAGTTTCTCTCAGACTCCTCCCCATGGATGTATGAAGAGAATTAACGCTCCTCCCTCTGACACAGAGCTCTTCATTTCCTCATTCATTCATTCAGTCTGTATCAGGCGTATTTCAGCGCAGTTTGTTATATCGGCATGAATTAAAAAAAACATTGTTGGTTTATTAACTGTTAGGCAGACTTTAAAACATTGTTTTTTCTCAAAACATGACATTTCCTTTTATCGATGATCCCGTTGATGAAGAAGCTGTATGGCAGGGAGTTAAACACACGTCGGGAGATGATATTGACGCATTTTAATTTCCAGATATCTATTTGAGAGCTATGGTTTTTCTTCCCAGTCTATCAGTTATGTAAGCTACATAACCTTATCCGTCCTCATATCACTACCGTCACCCATCGTGGACGTGCTCTACATCCCAGCACATTCTATGTGTTGTATTACAGTTGTCTCTACAACCTTGGTGATGCAGAGCATTTTAATAAAGCGCCGTCAGAAGAGATCGCTCTGAAACGTTGTATAACTGCTATAAATCATCTCATGCTTTGTGTTTGGGCTTAATTCAATCCTGACAGTCTAAGCTTTCAATAGATGTGCTGCATGACCATATATTTAGAAGATTTAATGCATCAAATTTATAACAAAGTTTAAGCAGCGTCCACTGAGCGTGAGTGTCTACGGGTCAGTGAAAGTAAAGAGTTTAAACATTTGTAGTGTTCCTGGACACAGACCAGTCAGAGCCATTAAAAAGGAGTTCCACAGTATTGCAGGTGAATGATGTAAACCCTTTGAAATAAAACATTATGAATTATAATTCTGTTAATGATGGTGCTGCAGCCTCAGAATGGGATTAGTAGGCCTAGGACTTTTTCGCCCGCAGTATTGCATCTAAATGAAATAGATTTTCAGTAATATTAGCTATACTTATGATTAAATATGATATTCATTATATTGGAATATAAGCATTTACTCTAGCAGCAATTTTCTCCAGCGCAAATTCTCTCTCTGTTGCAGCAGCCGCTGTGTTGCTTTTTTAACTAAATACATGTTCAAACTCGCTGTATGTGCGCATGAGTATTTCAGACCCGTTTGTTTGTGGTTGTTGCCATGGTGAATCGTAGTATCATGGCTCCATTCATGCTGTCTTTGGTGCACGTGCGTAACCCTGAGTCAACCTACTCCGAGTTGATTGAACCAACTCGAATCAGCCGTTGTGAAACCGAAAACTCAGAGTTTCCATCTCAGGATAAATCAACTCAGAGGTCAGGCTCAGACTCAGAGTTTGTTGAACCTCCTACCTGAAACAGACCCCTGATGCTCTCGGCTACACCCAACAGCTGGTGGCAGTCATGCAACAAATTGTTATGCTAAACGCCAATATAACAGAAGAAGAAGAACACGCATCCCGACCATGTGAACACTCGCAGTCGGAATAACAACGTAATCACGGGGGCGGTCCCTGAATTTCCCAGGTGGCATGAACGCAGCATGAAGCAAATAGAAATGAATAAATAATAACAAGGCATTAAAATAAAAGGAAAACAAAACATTTTGACCAGATTTCAGAAAACGGGTTTAGTGAGAACTCTGAGTTTGTTAACCCTGAGATGAGGGGAACTCTGGGTTTTCTGTTTCAGAAAGAGAGGTAACTTAACCTCAGAGTCAGTTACTATGGTAACTTAACCTCGGAGTCAGTTACTATGGTAACTTAACCTCAGAGTCAGTTACTATGGTAACTTAACCTCAGTGTCAGTTACTATGGTACAGGGCTGTGGAGGAAGGTCTGGCAAAGTGAGACTACATCTATCTATATGTTTTCTAACCGTTACCTTTGTTTGGTATTTGGAGGTGCTAATATTAGGTGTAGTTTTCATTTCAGCAAGAAAATAAACAAGTGTTGGATTTAGATTCAGGAATTTGAGAGAAAGTGAGATAAATTAAACAAACTGACATTAAACAACCATCTTAATGTTTGATCACAAGATGGAGGACAACACAAGGGTTAAAGCTTAGTTTCAAACTACGTTTAACCATGTGCCAGCTAAAGACAAACAGAGAGAGAGAGAGACTGTATAGATTGTATATATTATTATCTTTATTTGTTCTATTCTTTTATTTACTTGTATTCCTTTTTTTGTTCTTTTTTATTATTGTTTCAACGTACCCTTAGAGGGACACGCACAGAATTTGTTTAGTATCTGCATTCATATCATAATTGTCCTGTTTACTTGTATTATTATTATTATTATATCAAATGTATGTACTCCTTGTTTTTGTTTATATGTATGTTTGTTCTTATGCTTTGGCAACACAGATGTATTTTTTGTTATGCCAATAAAGCAACATGAAATTGAAAATTGAGAAGAGAGAGAGAGAGAGAGTTATACAGACACAGAGAGAGAGAGAGAGACACAGAGAGAGTGTGAGAGAGAGAGAGACAGAGAGAGAGAGAGACAGAGAGAGAGACCTTTACTTTTAGATAAACCAGAGAGAGCTGCAAAGATGAATTGATTAGTCATCAACTATTAAATGAATCGCCAACTATTCTGATAATTTGATAATCGGTTTGAGTCATTTTTTATAAAAGAAACTTCTCTGATGTGAGCTTCCTAAATGTGAATATGTTCTAGTTTCTTCTCTCCTCTGTGACAGTAAACTGAATATCTTTAAGTTGAGGACAAAACAAGACATTTGTCATCTTGGCTTTTGGGAAACACTGATCCACATTTTAGAGACCAAACAACTCATCCATTCATCCAGGAAATAATCAACAGATTAATCGACAATGGAAATAATCGTTGCAGGGCTTCAAACCTCTGTTTGATTTGCACAAATGTCCTTCGTTTTTGGCTTTGTTGAGATATTTTCAAACCATTTTTCTTCAAACTGAGCTTACAAAAGAACTCCAACACAAACTCAAGGATAATCAGCACTTCAATATCACATGTAAAAATGTTGAAAATGTCTTTAGTAGGACAAACATTAATAGAAGTCATGGACCCGATAACATTTGTGGGCGTTTAATTAAAACATGTACAAGAGAGCTGAGTCCTCAGAGCGAAGCCGCGATGGCGCCATTTTGCTAGCCCTGTTCCCATCACCCCCGTTAGCATCCCATTGACTGCAATTCATTTTGGCGTCACTTTGACAGACAATAACTTTACATCTGAAGCGTTTAAAGACTTGATTTGTCCGTTGTTTATTTCTTAAGAAACACGACAATGTACACAAAGCTCCATTACCTTGTACCTCATGTTATGGCTCCGTAGCAGACGTTTTTATATAAATAGGCTAACGGTTGGGTCATAACCACGCGACTTACTGTCGCATTGTAGAGGAATTACCGTATAGTACAGGAGAAGCTCGCAGGCAGTTTCGACGTACATTAGCTGTTTAGTTTAATTACTAATGTTAACTAGCATTTTAGTTAGCAATAATTAGCCTGTGCCTATGTTATCTCCTTACATATACCTACGCTCTCCGTCTCTGATAGATTGGGAATGATTGAGATTTCTCTTGGCACAGCTACCAGAAGACTTACAACGTTCAGACACGTTGCTCACGTCACATCGGCGGCGGGAAGCTCAGTTTGCAGCTGCGCAGTAACGCTCAGTAACACTTTCCCATCACCGGAAAAGTGCTGGTAAGAGGCTTCACTTGACTCCGTCAAAAACAGCGGGATCGCTGTGTCCATTTTATATACTGTCTATGGTACAACCCCGAGTACCCCGAGTTCAAAATCCAACATGGCTGCTCCCTGTATCGACAGTTGTGAAAGCTGTGGTAACATAGTTATAAGCACTTCTGTTATTTGTGTCACACTAAATCAGCCGTACACGCAGCGCTGTCATCTATCTGTGTTGTCACGCGGTTTGTATGCACACAAAAAACAGCGTATACGTTGTTTAAACTAGCATTGCTAACAATGGCTAACCTGGCTAAAGCTAATTAAAACAATGAAAATCCGACTAGCAAAAAGAACGCATTCAACTCGTGTGTGACGATGGCGGTCCCTGAATTTCCCAGGTGGCATGAACGCAGCATGAAGCAAATAGAAATGAATAAATAATAACAAGGCATTAAAATAAAAGGAAAACAAAACATTTTGACCAGATTTCAGAAAGCAGGTTTAGTGAGAACTCTGAGTTTGTTAACCCTGAGATGAGGGGAACTTTGGGTTTTCTGTTTCAGAAAGAGAGGTAACTTAACCTCAGAGTCAGTTACTATGGTAACTGAACCTCAGAGTCAGTTACTATGGTACAGTGCTGTGGAGGAAGGTCTGGCAAAGTGAGACTGCATCTATCTATATGTTTTCAGATACAGTATTAGGGGACCACTAAGGCCTATATAAAAGAGACTTCAGATACAGTATTAGGGGACCACTGAGGTCTATATAAAAGAGACTTCAGATACAGTATTAGGGGACCACTAAGGTCTATATAAAAGAGACTTCAGATACAGTATTAGGGGACCACTAAGGCCTATATAAAAGAGACTTCAGATACAGTATTAGGGGACCACTAAGGTCTATATAAAAGAGACTTCAGATACAGTATTAGGGGAACACTGAGGCCTATATAAAAAAGACTTCAGATACAGTATTAGGGGACCACTAAGGTCTATATAAAAGAGACTTCAGATACAGTATTAGGGGACCACTAAGGTCTATATAAAAGCATCCAAAAAGCATGTCATAGGACCTTTAATGATTTTAGTCGACATTTTGAAAAATTGATAAGGTCACAGATTTTAAGGATCACTGAACATGCATTGGATCCCATGCAATTTGCCTACAGGCCTTGCAGGGGAGCAGAAGATGCCACTCTCACTCTGCTTCATTTGCTTTTCAAACACATTGAGGGAAGTGGGGCCCATGCACAAATTCTTTTTATTGATTTTTCATCCGCTTTTAATACAATCCAACCTTATATTTTAGCCAACCACCACTCTCCGTTACAGCTGAGAAGGGAATGGTGTCAACCAGGCTAGGCAAGGGTATCAGTTAAGCACAAGAATCGCCTAAATCAAATTGTAAGATGGTCAAGTAAGCTGACTGGTGAGTCCCATAGCTATGGTCATCTTAGAAGATAGCCTACACCCTTTGAATAGGGAATTCCTGTTTCTCCCCTCTGGATGGAGGCTAAGATTTAAAAACAATTTTGTCCCAGCAGCAATCACTTTGTTAAAAAAACTGTAGAATTACTCGCACAAGCACCTTGGTCATACCCTGGAAATCCAGAGTTCTTGCGAGAGCACAATTTGAATTTGCTCAGCGAGTCACTCTGTCATTGAGTAATGATGCTCATTAACTATGCCCTTGTAGCCGAGCTGCACCAATCACATCGCTGTATCTGATGTAGGCAGGCCAGAGGCGAGCTAAACATATGACGACAGTTACGATACGTCACCCTGTGTATTGTTGTGATTGGTCGTAGTGTTATCCAATTGCGTGCAGTGAGATTTTGAAATGCATGCTTGGTGCCGCCCCTCGAGTTGGGCCATTTTCATTACTCGATGCCAGACCCTTAATCTTTTGGATTTGGGTCTGGGTTTCCAGGCTACCTTGGTCATGTATTAGCTGTAGAATTTCTGCATATAACTGCACATGTCAATGTGGTCATGTGCTGTTTTTTTATCCATGTTCTACTGTTCTACTTCTGTTTTATATGTTTTAATGTTTTGTGTGTTGCATGTTATGTGGTGGTCTACAAAGTTTTAAGGATGTCCTTCCTCTTAGACTGTAAACCTAGTTTACCTACAGGTAACAATAAAGTAACCTGAACCTGACCTTACTTTGAATAAAGTTACCATTCCTGTCCACCTTTTCTCTAAAAGTCCTGCTGCAGACCTCATTCTGTGGGCTCTGGTTGGGGGGAGTTGTTACCGCTCTGGAGGAAGTCACTGAGGCAGAAAGTGGGCGGAGGGGCGAGGAACCGCTTATCTGCCAAAACACAGGTGAAAGTTATTATAAAAGTGACATCTTCAGTTTGGGATGTGACTACATTCAGTCAAAGATCCATACTTAAGATCTTTCTGGCAGCGCCAACAGTATGAAACGGTCCACACTTCCTGTCTCCTAAAGGGGCGTGGCCTCATTTGAACGTGTAATGAACGTTGTGTGGATGGATTAAAAGTTATATTTGTATAATTTCTTGTTTTCTATTGCTAACGTTAGATATTTACACAGCTAAAAGACATATTTAGCATCTGTCTGTCTGTCTGTACATTATTGAAAAAAGTTTGAGAACCACTGGTATAGACGTATCCGTAGTCTCACCTGTCTGAAGGAGTGCCAGCAGGGGGTTGTTGGGGCAGAGGTGGAGCCGTTTACAGGGGAACCCTTCAGTGATGGTGTCTGTCAGAGGGGGGGAGGCGTTGGGCTGCAGAGGGGTGGGTGGGGCTGCCCTGGGCGCGGGGGTGTCAGCTTCCTGTCTGCTGGACACCCGCACACCTGCAACCGCCTGATCCAGGACCAGTGATGTCATCTTTACACCTGCTGAGGAGAAGAGTTGGAGGTTATACATGATACCTGCAGTCATATACTTCAATTTAAACGATTTTTCTGTACACCCTGTTTTCCCATCAGTTTGTGTCTAAGTGACTGATGGGATCTATTTGTGCTTAATCTGCATTAATCAGAAGTGAGTTCACCTGAAGGTCTGGGAGCAGGACAGGTTTTCACGACGGGAGGGATCCTTTTGGGGGGCAGGGGCCTCCGAAGAAGCCAGATGTGGTTCGAAGACATGATGTGAAGGTTTCTGCTGAGTGTTAACAACATGTAGGTCCAGCGCTGGAATGTAACTAAGTACATTTACTCCAGTACTGTACTTCAGTCCAAATGTTGAGGTACTTGTACTTGAATCTTTTCTTTCCATGCCACTTTCTACTTCTACTCCGCTACATTTCATGGAGAAATATTGTACTTTTTACTCCACTACATTCATCTGTTACAGCTTTAGTTACTAGTTACTTTACACATTAAGATTACTGCACACAAAACACATGTAGTTTATAAAATCTGATGTTTTATTCTAAAGTAAACTAGCCAACAATATAACGGCTACAAGTCCAGCTGAGATGATCAGACCATTAAACACACAACTGTTTGGATCCTTTACACTTTCTAAAATGGGAGGAGAGTTGTTTACTTTCAATACTTTTACTACATTTTCCTGATGATACTTACAGACGTTTACTGAAGTTACATTTTCAATGCAGGACTTTTACTTGTAACAGAGTATTTTAACAGTGTGGTATTAGTGAACAACCTAGATATTGCCATGGTTTGATTTCAGTTAGCCTAACAGCTGGTTTGATTTGTATTGAGAGATGATTTTATGGAAAGTACCCCATGCCAATCTCTAGGTATGGTGAAGGTATGTAATGATGTGGGGGCCAAGGGAACTTTATCAGGATGCATAGTATCCTGGATCCATGAAATAACTGGCCTTTAAAAATAAACATCTGCCTGCCCCTATGGGAATTTAACATAGGGGTGTGTATACTTATGCCCCCTGTATTTTAAGGATGAACATTTATTTATTTACGATACATTATTCATTCACAATGAAAATTGTTGTCGTTAAAGGTTGGACTTCTCCTAATTTTTTTAATTAAGGCATTAAGATCAATTTCCAAAAGAGGATTTTTTTATTCCTCTTTTTAGTAAACTTGAATATAAACTTATGCTGAGCACTGTAAAACCTCCTCAAACTACAGCTTTAGCTAAAACGAATTTATATTGTATTAAGTAATGGCTGCAAGTTTAAAATCAAATAGAAGTAAATTAAAAAGACAATATAATAACAATACTATCTTACCGTGGAGACTTCTACTTTTCTTTTCGGTGTTTGGTTTCCTTAGCAACGGTCATAGCAACAGTCAACTCTTATTTGACAGACTTGACAAAAGCGCTTCTAATAGACTTCACTGGTCTCCGCCCAGAGCAACGGGATTACTTAGTCCATTTCTTTAACTGTCTATGGGTAAATGTAGTAACTACTAGTTTTACAGTTGTAGTCGCAGAAGCTGCTATCATGTAACGTTAGCCTACTGGTGTGAGATAACGTTAGAGGGTTTGTGTAACGTTTACGTAAAAGTAGACTATGTGGACCCCACCAGTCTCCCCACTAACACAGAACGTTTAGGGAACGTTGGGGACTTCGGTAAAGTTAGACAGAAATTGGCAGATTCGCAAGATTCGCGTGTTTGCGGTTCAATAGATCTTAAAAGAAACGTGTTAGCCTACTTACACAATAGGCAGCTCTATCTAACCGTAGTAAAGTAGACAACAAGCTACAACCCGGTTTACATACCGTCTACATATGTGGATAAATACAATGCATCCCTCTGAGCGTCTGCTTTCAGCCGAGCATCTAGGGACCGTCTACAAAGTGCAAAACCGAAAGTGGATACAAAGAAAGAATTCAACAGCTTCACTGTTATTGAGCCTAGTGCTTCCAAATTTACTCCACACCTCTAGGGCCCCCATCTGAACATACCACACCCGCCACTTTTTGAAAATCTGGCACAGCCTATTTTTTTTATTAATTTGTATTGTTAGAAAATTCAGTACCATCAATGCTATTGAGTCTAGCTCTTCGAAGATCTCTACACACATTTAGGGCCTCCCTATGTGTAGGCACTAAGTAGTCTAGTGACTACTACAAGAGTGAGAGTCATAATATGTTAGGATCATTTTTGACAGTAGACTATTTTTATTTCCTCCTTTGGACAGTTTGTGTATCTGAATGCGATCTGAATTAGTCACTCCCTTATATATTTTGTTGTTATTAGTATTTATATAAAAAAAAATAACTGCCATAGGCCACAGTTAATTTATTGACATATTAGCAAAATATTGTGAATTCATCATATACAACAACCAGATAATAAAAATGTTAATGAGCGTTAAACATGTTATATATATCATATCATAAAAGTGTAACTGAAATGATCAGAATGTAATTGTATGTTAGACATTTGTAAATAAATCTTTGGCCTATATATTTAGGGCCCGAGCGGCAACAGGCCCTATTGAAACTGAAGGAATTATTATTATTTTCTGCAAATGAATTGGCTTTTTAAGGGGCTTACCATATTCAAAAACTCACCAAAATTGGCGGAGATTTCATCCGATGGACTTCAAATTTGGTCTGCATCTTAAGATGTTAAAGATGAAAAGTTGTTAAAAGAAAAACGTTTTGTCAAACGGTGTGGGCGTGGCATGGCGGCCATTTTGAGTGTTTCGCGATGGACAAGAAAGTAGCTGTAACTACAGTGTACATTGTCACATCTGCTTGAAATTTCAGGTCCAGGTCTAAGGACATATACAGGCCAATATTGACTTTTGGTCGTAGCGCCCCCCGCTGGCAACAGGAAATAAGCCTTACATGACAAACATCATCCGATTTACATGAAACTTATGTGTGGAAGAAGTGTGATACTGAGCCGCCCCATATACTTTAACCACGCCCGTTTACTCAGACCACTTCCACTTTCATAACATTTGAACCGTTTAAGGTAGAGTCTTGTGTGAGGTGTCATTGAACTCAGCAGAGTTCCTTCTTCATTGGTGATGGTTTGACGTGCCTCCTATGCTTAAGCCTCTCCCCCTTTCATAAATGCTGACCCATCTCAGGTAATGTCTTGTGTGAGGTATCATTGAACTCAGAAGAGAGTTCCTTGTTAGTTGGTGATGGTTTGACCCGCCTCCTATAATTTATCCATGCCCCTTTTCACAGCTAATAAACTGTATGATGTAGGGTCTTGTGTGAGGTATCATTGAACTCAGCAGGGAGTTCCCTTCAAATTTGTTAACAAAACAAAAGATGGCGCCTGTGTTTGGCTATGGTCACCTCTCTGCTCTCTCATACATTTGTAATCTTACTTGGGATTTTCCTTGTGTCAACTCTATCAACTACCAGTTATGTCTCTGCAATCATACAGTATGATCGGGCCGCGTTGCTCAGTATGAAGGCACATATGCAGGACTTTTGTATTACCTGGGACAGATTTTCTGAGTTTTTCCCTCCAAAACTGGAGTGCCACGCGTCATCGCCGGAATACCTGTTGCTTACCCGGTGCCATGGCAGGAGAAGGAAGCGGGGATCCAGGTCTGGGGTCCAAGTCTGGTGGAGAAAGTGGTGATGCCGTGGATTTTCATCTGGGCCGAACGGATCCAGTGCTCCTGGGAGTGAGCGGTGCCTGAGACCGGTTCCGGTCTGGGAGTCAGATCGGGACGCTGTCCATGCGTCATCGCCTGTGCTAAGCACCGCCGACTGGATCTTCCCCACCCGGCCTGCTTGCCATCGTCACACACGAGTTGAATGTGTTCTTTTTGCAAGTGGGATTACCATTGTTTTCATTAGCTCTAGCCAGGTTAGCCATTGTTAGCAATGCCAGTTTAAACAACGCTGTTTTTTTGTGTGCATACAAACCGCGTGACAACACAGATAGATGATAGCGCTGCGTGTACGGCTGATTTAGTGTGACACAAATAACACAGAAGTGCTTATAACTATGTTACCACAGCTTTCACAACTGTCGATACAGGGAGCAGCCATGTTGGATTTTGAACTTGGGGTACTCGGGGTTGTACGAGTTCCGAGCTCGTAAATACGAGGTCAGGGGGCGTGTTTACGACTTTGACCTCGTAAAATACGAGTTGTGAGGCAAAAAGAACGCACCATTTGTAATGTTGTAACACAAAAACGCATCATTAGTGAGACATCACCTAGTGATTTCTCTGCCTCTTTTGACTCTCGCTCCTTTGTTGAATGTGATGATGTTGATTCATTTGTGCAAAGTTTCAACAACCACTGTCTGTCGGTTTTGGATATGGTAGTGCCTATTAAAAATATTTCAGGGTCACAGAAAAAGGCCCTCCCTTGGATAAATGATAACATTTGTAGTTTTAGGAGAAAATGTCGGAAGACAGAGCATCTGTGGAAAGCCACTAAATTAGAGGTACATAGACTCCATTTAAAAGACATGATGCTGGATCTGAATGAATTGATAAAGCAGGCTCGCTCATCTTATTTTTCTAACCTTGTGTCAGGAAATAAGAAAAATCCAAAAGTCTTGTTTGACACCATTGAGAATCTTACTGCACCTTCAGCTCCTTTTGTGCTGGTGTACACACATGAGGACTGTAACAACTTTTTGTTGTTCTTTTTGAACAAAGTACATGACATTAGGGCCAGTGTTAATTCTCCACTCATTAGTGTTTGTTCTACTGAGTTTTCACCTGTGTCATCTTGGTCGTCCTTCACTCCTGTCAGCCTACAGGATGTGAAGACTATAACACAAATATGAAACCGTCTTCGAGCCCCGCCGACATTGTCCCAACAACTCTATTGTTGAAAACGTTTGATATTGTCGGCCCCTGTGTGGAAAAAATAATTAATCTTTAACTTAGATCTGGCTCAGTTCCCAGCTACTTCAAACATGCTGTGGTAAACCCGACCCTTAAAAAGCCCAATCTTGACCCTTCAGAACCTAAAAACTACAGGCCCATATCAAAACTTCCATTTATCTCCAAAATTTTGGAAAAGGTCGTGGCATGCCAGCTGACCTCCTTTATGGAGCAGCATGACTTGTTTGATACTTTTCAGTCTGGTTTCCGAAAATTACACTCCACTGAAACAGCCCTTATCAAAGTCTCTAGTGATGTGATGATGGCAGCAGACTCTGGCCGCTACACTGTACTTGTACTACTTGATTTGACTTCTGCTTTTGACACTGTGGATCACAGTATACTGATCAATCGGCGTCATAATGAGATGGGACTATCAGGAACTGTCCTTCAGTGGTTCTCTTCCTGTATACATGACAGAACCTTTAATGTTGCTGTAAACAATTTACAGTCTGATGTAACCAGTTTGTCCTGCGGAGTGGCACAAGGGTCAGTTTTGGGTCCTATTTTGTTTTTACTGTACATTTTGCCACTTGGTCAAATTATTGGTTGTTTCAAGGATGTATCATATCATTTCTATGCCGACGATGTCCAGTTGTATTGTTCTTTTAATGATGCTGAGTTCCATCGTTTGTCTCTGTTCCTAGAGTGTGTGTCCTCCATCAAAGACTGGCTTGCCAATAACTATCTGCAGATAAATTCAAACAAGACTGAAACGCTGATCTTTGCTCCAGACCATAAGATCACGTTGATCAAACAGCACCTTGGCTCCCTGGGCCCCTCTGTCAAACCCAGCCTCAGAAACCTGGGGGTTATGTTTGACCAGGCCATGTCTTTGGAGACACACTCAAAACAGCTTGTCCAAAATTGCTTTTATCATCTTAGGAACATCTCGAAAATTTGCAAAATGTTGTCAAAGAATGACCTGGAAATGATAATTCACGCTTTCATATCAACAAGACTTGACTACTGTAACTCTCTGTTTACCTGTCTGAATATGTCTGCTTTGAACAAACTGCAAATTGTTCAAAATTCTGCTGCTAGACTTTTAACAGGTGCCCCTCGAAGGTCTCGTATCACTCCAGTCTTGTCAGCTCTCCATTGGCTCCCTGTAAAATTCAGGATCGACTTTAAGATTTTAGTGCTGACTTTCAGGGCCTTAAACGGTCAGGCCCCACAGTATATACCGAGACCTTTTGAAGCCGTATTTCCCTAGCCGGACTCTTCGGTCCTCTGGCCAGAATTTGCTTGCAGTCCCTAAGACTCGTTATAATACCCGAGGGGACCGGTCTTTTCAGTCTGTTGCTCCCAGACTGTGGAACGCCCTGCCCCTGTCCGTGCGTCTGGCTGACTCTGTTGTCTCTTTTAAAAAGGATCTGAAAACTTGCTTATTTAGGAAAGCTTTTGGTTGATGGGTCTCCACTAGTGTCACTTTAATTTTACATATGTATATACATTTTATACTGTTTGTTTTACCTATTCTGTAGTACAGCACTTTATGATTTTATCTGTGAAAAGTGCTTTATAAATACATTTTACTTACTTACTTATCATTGGTGACGATTTGCGGTGTCTGAGTGCCGTGCAAATGCATGGTCGCAAAGAGCGGCGTCCGCCAGGAACCCCGACACGCGCAGAGGCGCGAGGGCCCGTCCATCGCTGCTTGCAGCTTTAATTATTTTTTATAATTTATCACAGTGCATAAAAATCTTTTATTCATCCACTTCAAACCATTTGTTCATTCATCAGACTATCTACCTATACATATCCATTCAACTATTTGTCTAATAACATTCATTAAACTATCTGTCTAAATATCTAAATTCATCCATTAAACCATGTCAACATAGAAACCAACATGAGTACCACCCACTCACACATCACAACACCCTCCACCCTCCACGCACACACACACACACACACACACACACACACACACACACACACACGCACACGCACACGTACAACTACTTGTACTTAGAGATTTTATACACAGCAGTTCAATATCAGTTATCAGTGACAAGTAACACATTTAAACAGTATAAATACAGATATATATAGATATATGTATATATATATATATATATATATATATATATATATATATATATATATATATATATATATATAACCGCAAATCAGAAAAAGTTGGGACAGTATGGAAAACACAAATAAAAAAAGAAAGTAGTGATTTCTAAATGTCCTTTGACTTGTATTTCATTGCAGACAATGTGAACACAAAATATTTCATGTTTTGTCTGGTCAACTTAATTTCATTTGTAAATATACATCCTTTCCTGTCATTCAGACCTGCAACACATTCCAAAAAAGGTTGGGACAGGAGCAGTTTAGGGCTAGTAATCAGGTAAATTGGTTAAATAATGATGTGATTTGAAACAGGTGATGTCAACAGGTGATTGTAATTATGATTTGGTACAAAAGCAGCATCCAAGAAAGGTCTAGTCCTTTAGGAGCAAAGATGGGCCGAGGATCGCCAGTTTGCCAACAAATACGTGAGAAAGTTATTGAAATGTTTAAAAACAATGTTTCTCAAAGAAAGATAGGAAGACATTTATTTCAACTTCAACAGTGCGTAACATAATTAAAAGATTCAAGGAATGTGGAGGAATTTCAGTGCGTAAAGGACAAGGGCGCAAGTCTAAGCTGAACAACCGTGATCTCCGATCCCTCAGGCGGCACTGCATCAAGAATCGTCATTCATCTATAAGCGATATCACCACATGGGCTCAGGACTACTTTGGCAAACCTTTGTCAAGTACCACAATCCGTAGTTACATCCACAAATGCCAGTTAAAACTGTACTGTGCCAAAAGGAAGCCTTATGTTAACAGTGTCCAGAAGCGCCATCGACTTCTCTGGGCTCGGAGGCATCTGGGATGGACCATCACACAGTGGAAACGTGTACTGTGGTCAGATGAATCAGTATTTCAGGTATTTTTTGGGAGAAATGGACGCCGTGTGCGCCAGACCAAAGAAGAAAAGGATCATCCAGACTGTTACCAGCAACAAGTCCAAAAGCCAGGGTCTGTCATGGTATGGGGTTGTGTCAGTGCCCTTGGCAAAGGTAACTTGCACTTCTGTGATGGCACCATTAATGCTGAAAAGTACATAGAGATTTTGGAGCACAATATGCTGCCTTCAAGAAGACATCTTTTCCAGGGACGTCCATGCATATTTCAACAAGATAATGCAAAACCACATTCTGCACACAAGAACCAAAATAGGATTTTTTTTTCAAAACAATAAAAATCATGAGGAACACATTCAATTATGTACTGTTGTATTGTCTGCAATGAAATACAAGTCAAAGTACATTTAGAAATCACTACTTTCTTTTTTATTTGTTTTTTCCATGCTGTCCCAACTTTTTCTGATTTGGGGTTGTTTAGCTCAAAAACTAATAATTTCAATTGAAATATCAATTGTACAGAATTTATTATTGTGTTAATCCTTCAAGACAAGAACAAATGTAACTGACCGATCCAGGCAGTAAAGAACAAAATAGTTAATAAAGACCTTGAATATTTGGGCGCCCAGATAGCTCAGTTGGTAGAGCAGGCGCCCATATATAGCCTAGAGGTTTTCTCCTCGATGCAGTGTGCCCCGGTTCGGCTCCGACCTGCGGCCCTTTGCTGCATGTCATTCCCCCCTCTCTCTCCCCTTTCATGTCTTCAGCTGACCTGTCAAAAGTAAAGGCCGAAGAAGAAAAAAAAAGACCTTGAATTTTTAACCTAATCAATTCATTTCAATATGTATACAGCAAATAGGGAATGCAGGACATAACAAGGTAATTAATTAGCCATTATAACTGTTCTAGTCATTTAACCTGTAACTTGTAATCTGTAACTTTGTAACACAGGTCTAAGAGTTTATTCTCACCTTTTTTGACAAATTATTCTATATTTGCCAGTGTCCCCTTCTTTAGGTTAAGAGGCAGGCAATTGGAATGAGATGGGGAGGTTCAACAAAGGAACTAGAGGCACAAGGAAAGATTTATGGACAGTGGCTGGTGGAATTGAGACAGTTGTAAAGTCAATGAAGGATGTTAACATTAAAGAAAGGGATATAGGCTACTCATCTGACATATGGTCAGAATTGTCTACAGCCATTTTTGGTGAAGACCTTAAAAGAAACCGTCATTGGCTGTGGGTTATTTGGAAAAAATTTGGTGAATGAAGGAAATTCATCATTTGAAGAAGACAGAAAATCGTCTCAAAACTTAAGCAGCACTGACGAAGAAGGACATGCATCCTGTAAAAGTGATGCTGAAAAACACAGAAAATCGTCCCGAAATTTGAGCAGCACTGACGAAGAAGGACATGCATCCTTTAAAAGTGATGCTGAAGAAGACAGAAAATCATCTCGAAACTTGAGCAGCACTGATGAAGAAGGACATGCATCCTTTAAAGGTGATGCTGAAGAAGAAAAAAATTGTCTCAAAACTTGAGCAGGACTGATGAAGACGAAGGAAAGCCTGAGTGGAGAAGGTTGCCAGTTACAGCGAAAAAATTCACCATTTCGGTGAATAAAATGCAGTGGAGCCAAATTGTTCCACTGTGTGGTAGCAAATTAAGGCAACCATGGACCATGGTGTAATAGTTTTCGAAAGAAGAATCCATGCTGTACTTTATCTTTCAAAAGCCAGCACGTGAAACTTCCTCATAGCAGGAAAAAAACTGCCCTTATTTAAACGTAACAGCAAAATGTACCTTTTCCTCATGCAATGCAAAATATGTATTTAAAAGGAAAAAGGAGCCAGCAAAAGGCAGTGAGGATAACCGTTGAACAGATTGGGCAAATAAAACACAAAATAACGGAAAGAAAATTCAGGACAGCAAGCAGTACAAGAAGAGGGAAAATAGCAAGGGCTGTACATAAAGGAGTAAGCCAACTCTACTACAGAAGACTGAGAAAAATCTCAAAAGAAGAAATGATGGCAGGAAATATCACCAGGTGTCTCAACAGAAATGTCCTCAAAACTATCAAATCAGAGTTAAGTAAAGGCAAGCAATTACATGATGATATGTTTATGGAAATGTATCTCACACAAAACATGAAAGAAAGCGATGTCAGATTTCACAAGATGGCGGGATACATTCAACATTTCCAAGTTGATCCATTTGGAATCCATATGTACACAGAGACCGGAGTTAACATTCTTGTCCAGCACCTAAGAAGAAAGGCCCCCCTGACATTACACCTTGATGCCACAGGGAGTATTTGTTGTAAGGTACCAATTCAGAATAAAAGAGTCCTCTACTATCCTCTGACTCTACCTGGTGGTGAAAATGCACCCCCACTCCAAGTGTGCGAAATGCTGACAAATTACCATTCTATTCCATCAATAACATTTTGGTTGATGCAGTTTGTCCGAAAACTGTCGCAACACACCAAAATGAGGGTGCACCAAATAGAGACAGACTACAGCTGGGCTCTTCTCCGGAGTGTTCTGATGGCCTTTAACAGAGAAAGTATTGTCAGCTACCTTGACAGTGCTTCCTCTATTTGCCGGAAGCAAAAGACCTGGAGAGAAATAGGAAACACCACTGTTCTCCACATATGTGCTGCACATATCCTGAAAGCTGTCGGACAGCTAATTACTAAAAAAACATCTGACCAAGGATTAAAGGATTTTGCAACTTTTGCCTTTGCAAGGTTGCAAAACACAACAAAAATGGAAATTGCACAGGGGTTCTTCCGGTCCTTCTGTATAGTGCTGACTGGCAACCATAATTCCAGCCTGGTCAAGGAAAACCTGAAGGCCTTACAGAAGTCAATAAAAGAAGGCAACATTGCTGATTTGGAAGAAGAAGATGAGGAAGACAGGGCCAAAGAGCCAATGGATGAGGAGGAGGACAGAAGAAATGGTAAAACAATTATTCAGAGATCTCCCTTCTCGGCTGAATTTCAGAAGGTGTTCGAGGAGGTTCAAGAACAACTTGCAGAAAGCGATCCAGATTCACAGACTTCAGAGGACAATCCCTTCAATTCTAATTGAATTTCTTTTTGAACATTATTTAGAGATATTCCCCCTCTGGAGTGGAGTGTTGCTGGGAAATTTGAAGAGATATGCTACAGACAAGACTGATGACTCTTTGGGGTCCGGCAAAACCAGAGACCAACAGTCATGTTGAGCGATGGTTTGGCATAATAAAACAGTATATTCTAAGTAAGAAGAGGGGACTGAGGCCAGGAATGTTTGTTAGAAAAATGTATGCATCTTTACAAAGCCAATACAGAGAGCACATTATGTGCCATAACTTGTCAGATGAGGTACTATTTGAACCCATAAAAGAAGACATCAACCTATCTCAAGAGGGTTGGGCAAAGAGAGGTGGGACAAAAGCAGCCACAGCAGCGAAGTTCAAATCTTTCTCTTCCCTGGAAGCAGTGCCAGCTCCAAAGAATGAAAAATCAGCTCCGAAGGCCAAGACGAGCTGCACAAGTAAAGGATCTCTGCCTGACACGGAGGTACTTATTCCTGACCATTACAGTGAATTCATAATATAATGAACCTTTAGTCTTTCAGCACTTAGCTGGGCAGGGCTATGGCAAACATTGACAGTATTCACACAACAAGACACAGTTAAGGTTGAAATCATCTTTCCTAGATTTCACATTAATAACTCCTATTAATTTATTTATAATGTGAGAAATATTCATCAAAATATTCTAATCAAAATGTGTTTGTTTAGTGTAATGTCAGATTTCTGTATGGAAGTATAAATTACAGTGTGGACAATATGATAAATTGAAAGTTTTTCTTTATGTTGTCTAATATATATTTTTTGTTTTTTTAGGTTAATTCCCTTTGGACAACTAAACCAACTGAAGTGGTTGTGGCTGTATTAAGACATGATGATGACAAGTTCACCCTGCGGCACAGAGAATTTATAACTTTGAGGCCTGATGAACTCATAATGGCCGAGGCAAGTTTGTCATTAGAAGTGGCTGTACCACACCAGTATATTAGATGCATCTGTGTCATTGTACAACACTTTTGATAAACTTGTTTAATGAATGTGATGATGCATCAATGAATAATTGATTTGAAAATGTTCAGGTGAAAGTTATATCATTTCTCTGTATAAAACATTGTTCATGTTTATAGCCTTGCTATCTTCAAATATGTTGACGGTGGTTTGGTTACAGAGGACCTAACTTAAGCCTCTAGCACATTGTCAGACATTACAATTTCTCCAAAAAGTGATAGAATATTACATCAGAGCCAGAGGTGTAGTGGTAAAAAAAGAGGTGGGTAAACTATAAATTCTGGTGGACCACGACGTGGTCACCTTTTAAGGTGGGCCACTGCCTACCGGTGTATGTGTATCCTGATGACATCGCTATAGGCTATCATTTGATGGTACTACCAAGGGTATCACTGGTTGTTTCCTCATCATAGGTCACACAATCACTATTCAATTCATACATTCATCTAAGCTCTTGTTAAAGAGACTCAAGAAGGAATAATAGGGTTGAAATCTATAAAGTTTACTAAATGACAAAACAGAGAGAACAAAAATATTTAAGAGATAGACTAGAGAGGGAGGCTTATATCCAGGGCTTCCAATGCAATGCACTTGTACATAATGATTAGGGATTTGGGATTATTTTCATAGTCGATTAATCTGTTGAATATTTTCTCGATTAATCGATTAGTTGTTTGGTCTATAATATGTCAGAAAAATGTGGATCAGTGTTTCCCAAAAGCCCAGGATGACATCCTCAAATGTCTCATTTTGTTTCTGCTCCTGTAGAAGCTAGAGGTCTGTATGAAATCAACCTTGTTACTAGAAAAACATGTTTTTAGCCGCAATCTTATGGAGAAAAACTACACTACCCACAGTCGGCGAGTTGATTGGTTCAACTCGCCGTTTCCATAGAAACGTTTACCGTACCCGCAAAACCGCGAACGGCTATAGCGATAACATTAACTAGCTAGGTGACTAGCAAAGAGAGCTTGTTGTCACAAACTTCCAGTGGTTTAAATGTCAGAGAATGCATAATTACATCCGGTTATTTATCTGATAATGTATCCTGAATTTTACTTGTAACATGGGCTAATGGGAACAGGTAGAGGTGACTTGTTGAGTCAGTGGCATGAATCTACTGTGAACCAAATTAACCTAAAAAACATGAAGTTTAGTACTGTTTTTCGAGCTCACTCACTTTGGGCTTGTAGCCGAGGCCGTTTGCTGGCATCAGGAGGAGGGCTGCTGTCTTGACGCCGCTTAAAAAATTGCCGGACATCTATTTTTACAATTTAATACATGAGACATGTAGGCTAGTTTGGGCTAGTGACCATGGATGTATTAAGAGAACTGATGAATCTTGATGCAGTCTGCTGCTTCCTGCTGGCTACGCAAGAGATGCTCGATGGTGTTTTAAGCCCCCGACGTTGACTTCAAGGCAGCGCTGCGACCATTGACTTAATTCAAGGCACCTATAACTGTTGCCTAATCCTAGTGCCTTCCAGACATCGCTGCCTGGAAGGCGACGTTGTGGGCTTTAACAAACAAACACCGCAAGAGATTGGTCAACACTGAGAGTAAGCAGCGCAATATGAAAGACTTTGTCTTAGGTTTAACAATATATGAAACTAATAATGAAAAATATGAAACTAAAACGACATAAGCTTGATTTAAAATGGCTTAGGAACTATAGGCTATTTAGAGGTGGATAAACACAATTTAGAGGTGGATAAACGCACTTTGGAGGTGGGTAAACGCTATTTCCGAATTTTGGGAGGTGCGTAAACGGCGTTTACGTGCGTTTAGCCTCCACTACATCCCTGATCAGAGCCATCCTATGTTCCACGGACACAGCGAGCAGACTCTACCCCATGAACCACTACACCATGGGTGTAATTTTACATGGCACACAAGAACAGATGGCCAGGCAAGGGTTACGTAAGGTCAGTATAATCTAGCCATGTGTTTGATTCATTCATTCATTGTCTTCATTTTGGAGATGCATCAGTAAGCTTCAGAGACTCAGTTGAAATTGTGTTTGGATGTAGTCTTTTGATCTTACAACCCTAAATGATGTTTTGGAAGAAGTTGTTTTTTACACATTAGGAATAGCATCTTCCCTTTTGGTTTGGAAGTCATAAAATGGTGTACATGACTTACTTGTTTTTCTTCTGTGTATTACTATAAGCAAAAATTATTATTACTATTATTATTACTATTCCACCACATATATTGATAGCTCACATTTGACAGCTGGAGTCATAGGATTTGTGAATATAGACAATGTGCACTGGAAGTTTGTGGTGAGTATACTCAGTACTTGTACAGTATTTATGTGCTTTGAATGGTTACCATTTGTCCATGCAAAGGTTACCCATCTTAACATTACTAAAAACACTTAAAAGTCAATCTGTCATGTAATAAAGATGTAATGTATGCAGGGGCGGATCTAGAAAAATATTTATGGGGTGGCGAAAGAGGGGCAAGAATTTTTGAGGGGTGGCAACATTTGGCAGACTGAATTTAATCACAGTTATCACAGTTTGATGAGAAATAGTATGTACACACTACAAAAGGGCACAGGCTGCCATTTACAAACTCATACAGACAAACTTAATCTCATGCAATCAATGTCTTGCATTTGAGGTTCCATGTGAAACAGTTCATATTAGGAATAAGCAGTGCTGGTCAAGTTACTTGGAAATAGTAATTAGTTACTGGTTACTGATTACTTCTCCAAGAAAGTAATCCAGTTACTTTACTGATTACTTATTTTCAAAAGTAATTAGTTACTTTACTAGTTACTTTACTAAGTAACTTTTCAATAACATGATGCACGACCTGTGAACTATACACCCATAAAACTTTAGTTATTTACCGTCCAGATGTCAGCAGTGGTGGAAACAAAGTCTACATCTCCGAGTGCAGCCTTCAAATTAGCGTCCATTATGTCGTATTCTCTCTCAAGGTTTCCTGCAAATTACTTTCTCTGTGGCAGCTTGACACCGTGTTTGGTCGGTATTTTTTCTACGATGCGTCGGAACAATAGGGCTTGGGCGTCGTGATGTCATTACTTGGCGTGGCGACATGTTGGCAGCCTCCTTTACTGCTACTCAGACTACTGCCCACTGTTTATAGACGTAACATCCCTCTTAGTCGTGTGTCTTATTTACTATTTCAACCATGGTAAACCGTTGCTGTATTGTGGGGTGTAACAGCAACATTCAACATTCATGTAACATTCATCTTTCTGTTGCTATCCCTCTGCTGACAGATACAATTCGTACTACAAAACTGCTGCATTAACTAAGCGAGCTATGTGAAGCTAGATCTAACGTGACTTTGCTTACAGATTGGCGTGAAATGGTGCTCTCACAACAACCACGCTGTTATCTTAAAGAGGCCAACATCACACTAAGGCTGCTTTCAAGTCAGCAAAACGATGCTTAGAAAACATCTGTTTGGCTGGAAGGGCAACAGGACAACAGTACCGAGACTGGCAGGTCCGATGGAAGGGCTAACGTTAATGTTATGAGAGGATTCAAATACGGGATATTTTACAGGAAAATACTAAAACAGGAAGACAGCGGGAAAACAGCTCAAATACGTGAGAAACCCGGAAAAAACGGGAGGGTTGACAGCTACTAACTACACTTTTGAGGCACATAGTTAAAAGTATTACATGTGTGAATGGTTGTCGGTGCTCCAATCTTTGTTGGGGAGTTCGTAGGGATCCAAACCTTTAATAGTGCCGATTTTGTCCACATACCGGACCCTGGCTTCCCTATTTAAAGTATCCCGGTAAAGTCCACATCCTTTTCTGGATTTTTACATGTTTGTTTTCCTTTTTTCTCCCAACTCTGCCTTCATCTCCTCATTCGACTTGGTGTATGTTTACATTCGCAATGCTGTCAATATGGCCGGCATGTCCCAGAATGCAACGCGGCGCCCAAGCCCTATTCAGAGTCAACAGTGGAAATTGGCAGCATGTCCTCGACAATATAGCCAGCGACGAGCTTCTCCAGTTCAGCGGCACTAAGTCCTGTCGCTTTTAAGTCTATTTTCACCTGTTTAGCAGGAGAGGGGGGGCTGGATGTAGCCCCAGCGGTCATGTCAGTCGGGGGTTCAGGGTTTTTTTCAGAGAGATCCACATTCCTGTGCCGGCTTGCTAGCTGCTTGCTCAGATTTGAGGTGGAATGTTTCGCTGTAGATAAAGTTTTCTTCCCACGCAGAGTGTACAGCGGACGCTGATGTTTTTGTCACCTTTAACCGAGTCAAACTCAAAGTAATGTCGGTACTTCCAAGCATTAAACGCTGCATGATCCTGCTCTCTCCCGCACTCCATGTTGTCTCCAACACTACACGTCGGTGTTTACACTGATGTCACGGCGCTCATACGTCATTGTCTCACCAAACAAAATCACGGTTAAGTAACGCAGTAACGCAGCCTGCTTACGGGGAAGTAACAGTAATCTAATTACTGTTTTTGCAATTGTAATCCCTTACTTTACTCGTTACTTGAAAAAAGTAATCGGATTACAGTAACGCGTTACTTCTAATGCGTTACTGCCCATCAGTGGGAATAAGTGACCATACAATGTGATCTCACTTAAGCAGAGCTGTAATGCTTTGATTTGTCCTTGAATTTCGTGGTCATCTCTGATTGGTTTAAGTATCGCATCTAAACAGCTGATTTGATTTACGGAGAAAGAGTAATGATTGGGTTAATGACGTCTTCCTGAAAGAATTTGCGCTGAGCTTCATTAGAAAAAATAAAATACATGGTATTTTGATATAAGAAGAAAATGCCAACATAGCTGATGCAAATATATAACACGATTATTGAAAGAGTAAAAAACTTTAAATTCTTGGGAATGTGGTTAGATGAAAGGCTGATTGGTCAAAAACAAATTTTGCAGAAACACTCAAATCTATGGCAGATGAAATTGGTGTTGTGAATTTAAAGTTATGTCCACCAATATGTCGTTCAGATGTACCTTTGTGGTTGATTCCAGATCCCATTGTTGATTTATATTATTTGAAAACAAGCAAAAGAAAGATGTCAGAGGATGTAGTGGAGGAGATAAAAGTAAGTAAGTAAGTAAAATTTATTTATAAAGCGCTTTTCACAGATAAAATCACAAAGTGCTGTACAACAGAATAGGTAGAACAAACAGTATAAAATGCATATACATATATCAAAAGAAAGGGACGCTAGTGAGAACCCATCAACCAAAAGCTTTCCTAAATAAGCAAGTTTTCAGATCCTTTTTAAAAGAGACAACAGAGTCAGCCAGACGCACGGACGGGGGCAGGGCGTTCCACAGTCTGGGAGCAACAGACTGAAAAGACCGGTCCCCTCGGGTCTTATAACGAGTCTTAGGGACTGCAAGCAAATACTGGTCAGAGGACCGAAGAGTCCGGCTAGGGAAATACGGCTTCAAAAGGTCTCGGATATACATAAAATAAATAATAATAATAATAAAAGCTCAGCAGTGTCAAATATGGGGAGGTTACTGTAGTGGAAAATACCCAGGGTGCAGCAGGTGTAGATTAATTAACTGTTTTAGAATAATTGAAGATGAAACAAGTAACAAGAAATAGTAGACTGAAACCAATGTAGGTTTTTGTAATTTATTGAAGTACATATATTCTGCGCAGAATAGGAGAACTCGTTCACAAGATGCACGCAGCAACATGTGGAAGAGTCTTCAAAGTTCACACATCAAGAACATCAGCTTAAATACACAGATAAGAGAGAGGGAGTGACATCGCTTTAAGCACACAATTCAATCTAATAACAAATGAAGATGAGACCTTCTGGTCTGTCTGGTTCACAGGGATGTTATGTCGTATAACCTGTAGAGACCTTGTGACTACGGTTGTATCTCAGTAAACCTAGGTTGGCTATTTTCTCACAGACAAATGTATTTAACTTCTCCTTGGGGGAGACATAACAAGAGCACATACAGAAAAGACATAATTAATTTGGTAAAATATAATTTTGCCATTACATTACCTACAAATTTATACTGACGGGTTGAAGGATCCTGAGAGCGGTAAAGTGGCTTTTGGTATTAGCATACCTGAAATAGGTTATAAAAAAGGTTGTAGGATTCCAGATCACTTATCAGTGTTTACTGCAGAGTTGGTGGCAGTTCTATGGGCAGTAAGGTGGGTTGAAGATAACAAACAGGAACATTCTGTCATATGTAGTGATTCAGCTGCATCCCTAATTACAATTAAAGGTACAAAACTAAGTCCAGGCCTGATGTGCTTGTGAAAATGATGCAGGTGTTGTATAGAATTCATAAAGCAGGGTATGAGGTGGGGTTTATGTGGGTTCCGGCACACATGGGTGTGGAGGGTAATGAGGAGGCAGATGAGGTGGCAAAGAAAGCAGTGCAGGAGGAAAGAGTTCAAATTAATGTGCAGTATGGGTCACCAGATTATACTGAAATATTTAATAGGTCAGTAAAAGAAATGTGGCAAAATTCATGGGATTGTGAAAGGAAGGGGAGAATTTATTATTCAGTACAAAGAATGGTAGAAAAAGAAAGATGTGATTATAGATGTAAGAGAAGAGATGCAGTAGGTTTATCCAGATTGAGGCTTGGGCATTGTGGGCTGAGGAGTGGGCTGGCTCTGATTAGTAAACATCCTGATGGAAAGTGTGAATGTGGAGACAAGGAAACAGTGAAGCATGTCTTAGTGCAGTGCAGGAAGTATTCTCGTCAGAGGAAGAAATTGTTCAGAGAACTGGGTGCAACTGGAGAAACTGTTTTTACTTTATGCACTTTATTGAATTTTGACAGTTGGAGCAAATTGAAGAAACTGATGGAGTACTTCCGACATATTGGAGTATATAATAAGATATAGCTAATTACTTCTAATTAAGGTGTGAATAGCGAGTAGAGACTAGCAGAGGGCAGCAATACGCCACAGATGCATCTAGCCTGCCGGAAACAAGAAGAAGTGTACAAAGCCAACCGTTACACCCCCACGCCAGTAGGGAAGGCAGTCTGCTTTCAGGTGACCGAAGTTCTGTCCTAACTTCCGTATGTACATACATTCATCCCTCGGATGTATCATAAGTATGCTGTAAAGCCTTTTACATGGACGTAACGTCATTAGCGCTTCCCCATACTGCCGGGGGCTCAAGCTAAATAATGGAGCTAGGTAGCTAGCTAACGTAGCTAATATCTTATGTGTCCCTAAGAGCCGATGTGGGTTTAGAGTTTAACACTCATCTTACGATACATCCGAGGGCTGTATGCTGTAAAGCCTGTAACGTGGATAAGAGATAAAGCCATGGATGTTTTAAGAGAAGCTCTGTTCACAAAACTGCAGGTTAACTAGCACAACATAAAGATTACACCTCCTTGGTTGTCTAAATACATCCATCGTTTATTTAGATAATGGTAATAACTCTTAAGTACAGACTACATTATTTACACAATTCAAATATTCGTTTTGCAATCAGTACAAACTGTATGGTCTTTTATTTCAGATGAATCCGTTCCACAAGGAAGAAAGCATTCCAGGATGGAGCGTGTGTCTGGTAGCCCTGTCTGTAAGTTAACATTTATGCATGCATTTAAGAAACCAGAGTCATATTTCCAACCATGGAACTACTGACATTCAACTTGGTGCATATCACGTTGTGTTTGTCTCTTCCTGCCCTTTTTCAGGTCAGATGTCACCGCCTCCACCACCTGCATGTAAGTTTTTTTTAGCGATTGTCTAATGTATCAGCATAGGTTCATCTTTTGCAATTGCATGTACAAGAAACCTACCATAAATGACCTGACCAATATTCACATCTACTTTATTTTTAGATGAGTCAACACCACACAGGGAACCTGCCGGTCGCCCAGAGCTGGAGGGGTCTATTGTAACACAAGCTCAGCCTGCCCCGGTCAACAGGAGAGGAGGAACAAAATGGTATTTAAGTGCCCTAAGATTAACACTATATAATTGCATAACTTCAAATATCATTATAACTGAACTGACTTCTCTTACAAAATGAGATTGTACAAGCTCTCCACTTTGTTCTACATGTATAATTGTATTTCTATATGTTTTACAGCAACTTTTCCTGACAACCCTTGGAGATTAAACCAGAGGTGCTGCCATCCGTCACATGCTACGGCGAGGCAACCAATGACGTTCTAAAACAGTGTAGCCTGCGGGACAGAAAGGCAAAGAAGGCCTTCCAGGACCTGACAATCTGCAGGGTTATAACAGGCATGTGTTATTTTATTGTTCACATCAGTATTATGCTTAGCTTGGCTGATAAGAGGACTTCTACTCTAGCGGCCTCCGAGAAAAACTTCCCCACGCTGACTAGGGATGGGAATTGATAAGAATTTAACGATTCCGATTCCATTATCGATATTGCTTATCGATCCGATTTCTTATCGATTCTCTTATCGATTCTCATTGGGTGAGGAAATAAGTAGAAATTTGTTTGTTTGTATTAACTCGCTTTAATATCTGATAAGAACACTGCACATACTCAGGAGTATACACAAATTATGTGTAGCAACCTCAGAACAAACCTAAAAGTAGGTGAGCTACAAAGTAAAGTCCAGGGACCTATAGATTTTTTCACAGCCAAAAAAATAAATAAAACTGCCATTTAAGTGCCATAAAAACAAAAAACACAGACTGTAAACAGTCAAGGAAGAGCTTGTGCCTTTGGGAATATTCAACCTGAAACTAAATTCAACTCAACTGACATACAAAATAGAAAGAAGTCTTCTGTAAAGACGACAACTATCAACTTGGGCAAATTAACAATTTTTGTGCAGAAAAATGGTCATGTTTGCCCTCTCAGGAAGGATACAAGATCTCTCTGGACTTAGGGTGTCTCCAGCAGTGGAGAACACCCTTTCAGAAGGGGTGGAGGAAGCTCGGACACAGAGATACTTCTCAGCTAGAGCTGACAACACTGGCAACGCGTCACTCTTCTTCCACCACCAGAAACTGGCGCTGTCTTTGGTTGGAATGGGCGGAAGGCTTCTATAAAGCTGGATTTTTTCCGTATAGGTAAAGTTTACACAATAAAATGGCGCTCACATTAACTAAATAGACAAGTTACCTTTGGCATTAATAGCAGATGGCGTCTCGTTAGCTCCGCTGCTGCTTGACTCACTTGTTGTTGCTGTGTCGCTGAGTAGTAGAGAATCAAACACGCGACAGTCCTGCAAACGGATTGCGTGCTGTGTGGCCAAATGCTTCTGCATATTGGAGGCAGTTTCCCCCTTTGCCGAAATTAAACTTTTACAACTGTTGCAAATGACTGCATTGGCGTCTTTTCGAGTGAAATATAACCACACTTTAGATCGCTTCTGCCTCGATGACATGTTTGCTGCGTAACCAAAAGAACGCAGCGCGTGTGTGACGGTCATGACACATTTGCAACGAGCGGAACCGTTAAGCGGAATCGTTAAGCAGGTACACTAACGGTTCCAAGGAATTGATTCACTGGGAACCGGGTCTAAAGAAGAACCGGTGCTCGATTCCCATCCCTAACGCTGACTGCAGCACACACGGAGGACTTGATTGGGAAAACGCTTAAGTTTGCCTCACACAGACGGTAAATTTAAATTTTTCTATGTGATGTTCATAATAATAATGTTCATAATAATCAAACTATCAATATTTGTGATCAGAAAAAAACAGGGTTGTTAGTAAAGGCTGTTTTACAGTCGTGTGAAGGCTCCATGCAGAGCTTTCGCTGTAGCCTACATAATGTCGTTTTTCCACTGCTAGTACCAGGTCTACTCGGCTCTACTCGGCTCGGCCACGTTGCCCCGTCCTTCTGTTTCCATTGCAGCATTAGTATCGCCTCATGTGTGAGGCGAGCGTGGCTGGTCGCCTTAGCAGTGCCACAGGAAACTGCCGTGACCTAACGTGACACACACACAGAACGTGGAAGGTGTGTTGTTGTTTCCACAGCCAGAAGACAAATTTTGTTTCAAATGAAGCTGGAGGCAACAAAAACAAAACACCGCTGGTTAAACTATTTAAAAATGGCGGGTTGGTTCAGGACGACCGTCTGTCGCTTTCACGTCACCTTTTGGTATCGGCTCAGCTCGTTTGGAACCTTGACGGAGGTAGGACTAAAAAAAGTACCTGTTAGCAGGTACCAGGGACTTCTTTTTCATAATGGAAAACCAAAAAAGGCGAGTAGAGTCGAGCAGGTACCATGTACTGGTACCTGATAGAGTGCTGTACTGTGATAGAGTGAGGGATCAGTGAGAGAGTGACGGCGATTAGCTCTGGAGCGAGTAGAGTCATAGTGAGAGAAACAAAGTGTCTCCTCTGTTCTTTCTGACCACGGTGGGAAACCTGGAGCAGGAAAAGTTAAAAGTTAAAAGTTAACCCCAATTTCATGTTGTTGATGGAGAAGGAGAACCAGGAAATGAGTCGGGGATAATCAAGGGGGCAAGCTTCTCTCCGCAGAGTAAAGCCTCCTATGGCGCCATTTTGATGCTAATAATCACCCCCCGTTAGCATTCCATTGACTGCCATTCATTTTGGCGTCACTTTGACAGCGAATAACTTTACATCTGAAGCGTTTAAAGACTTTATTTGTCCGTTGTTTATTTCTATAGAAACACGACAACGTATAAAAGGCTCCATTACCTTGTACCTCACGTTGTGGCTCCGTAGCAGACGTTTTTATAAACGTGGTCCAGTTTATATACTGTCTTTGGGGATAATGCAACGCTACCAAGCCACGGCCCAGCGGCGTGCGTCACCGCCCAGCGCCGTGCGTCGCTGCAACATGTAGTTAGTTTTTTCGAGAGGTGCACGCCAGGCTACGCCGTAGGGTCTGGCGTCGACGCGGAGGGGTCTGCGGGGGTACGCTGCCGATTTTACGCACGACTGTAAAACAGCCTTACTGCAATTTGTCTTGCTTTTGTCAACGTGTTCATTCTTGGTATGACATATCAAACTTTTGTTTCTTTCTTTTTAGGCCAGCTGAAAAAGGACTGAGCCTTCAAAACCATGGAGCTCTATGTTTTATTGCGGAAGCATAGCCTCCTACAAGAGCTGTTGGCCATCTTCTACACTGCTGCCATCCTCCTGCCTCCTCTCCTCTGGCAGGCGCTACAGATCCCTGCACACAAAAACATCCAGACACAAGAACAGCTTCTTTCCCACTGACATCACTCTCCTGAACTGCTGATGAGTGGGGTCATCCCACCTACACGTTACATACTTTATCATTCCAATATGCATCTTGGACACTACATTTGCACTATTGTGTCTATATGGCCAATAAAACTGATTCTGATTCTTGTATATATATATATATATATATATATATATATATATATATATATATATATATATATATATATATATATATATATATTTTTTTAGGCCTTTTATATTTTTTGTATTTTGTTAATTTTATATTGTATATTAAAGTTTGAAATCCCATCAAGTTTGCCTGTTCATTCATTCCTGCTAATATATAATAATTAATTCCTGCTCATGCACAGGATACCCACGGTCCTTAAAAAGCCTTAAATAAAAAATTTAATTTTGAAGGTCTTAAAATGTATTAAAATCTGGAATTTATGATAAGGAGGTCTTAAATTTCATGTGAGATCCATTTTTTCTTTTGTTCAACCGCAATTTGACCAGCGCACCATCTTGCGACATGGACATTATTTTCAGAAGTTTTTTACGTTGCATTGAAGCGAGCTGTCTCGTCACTGTTCCCGTCATTGGTGTAGTGTACGTGATACGCAGGTATACGCCGTATACCCACTAGGAAAGGTCATGGATTTCCGTATACCCACTTACAAAAAGCGTGACGATACGTAACAACATCGTTGTGTGACAGAACTTTCTCATTTTCATTCATAAATTCACTCCGTCTATGTTGTGAAGCTCTGACATTTGGACCTTTGGTGCTTCCGTGACCCTGGCTCTGACATGACATCACTTGACGTTACTAAGCAACAACAAGTTGCATTCTTTGTCTTTCCTTTCTCGCAACTAGGTAGAGTTTTGAACTTTTTTTAAAGTAACAAGATATGAAACGTTACTAAACAGACCTAAATAACACTACTTCAGTGTTTTCTAAAGTCTGTCCCTGAAGCTGCTGCCACGTCGGGTGATACTGCAGCTGACCCGATTGTTAATGTTACCGTTCAAAAAACCAGCCCGAAAATTCTACCGCAACATTACTGTTACCTGATAAGTGAGAGTAGCTTATATGATATTGTGTGTGTGTGTGTGTGTGTGTGTGTGTGTGTGTGTGTGTGTGTGTGTGTGTGTGTGTGTGTGTGTGTGTGTGTGTGTGTGTGTGTGTGTGTGTGTGATGATGAGGGATGGTGAGAACTCCTGGCCAGCATTGTGGACTGAAAGTCAGGCTATGGTGTTTAAAAACAGGCATCCTTGGTTAGAGTGGAGGGACAGAAAGTTAGGTAAATATCAGCACATAATACACATGCAAAGCTCACATAACAAACAAAGGTGGAGTATTTTTTTTTTGTATGTGCATGATTGTGTTTCTTATCCCAGCACCGGCAACAGAAGTCAGGGTATTTTTTTTATTTATTTGATTGGGACAGTGCAAATAAGCTCATTGACTATGCAAATTTGAGTAAATTCTTAAATGTGCATTACTTTACACAATTAAATGACTATATGGTAATGTTAGTTAGAAATGGTCAAATAATTAACTAAAATAGAAAGAGTGGAACTTTTTTCTCCTTTCGTCTGCTTTTTATGCATTTGTTAGCCATGGTGCTGAAGATTGTAAACAGTTTCTTAAATACTTTTGAGTAAATGTAGGCCCTTATCAGCAGATTTTACTGCTAATCGATACAAAAGTTGTATTATGATGCTAATTATTAGTCATGGTTTTGTGTGGCAGTGGGGGGGTGTCGGTTAAATGGCTTATTTGTGTGATGTGATGTCCTGTTGCGTTCAGGTTCGGTTGCGTTTCTCAAAAAGTTAAATCTGTCTCATCTTTTCTCAACTCTAAGTGTTTTTCCAGGACTTTAAATAAACGCCATCAATACTGAAACATCAGTTGTCCGTGTACAGTTCATATATAGAAACGTCACAGTGCTTAGTGTATGGGGTGTCGCTCTGGGACAGTAATCACAGTATACTCACTACAAAAAAATAGACTACACTACTGGTTCCCGTGGTCAGAGTCAGAACCAGAGTCATCTGTGTCCTGTCAGTGCCGATGTAACGGGTTGTAAATAGGTTCTGTTAAATTCCTGCATAAATGGGGACAGCGCCGTCTGCTGGCGTAACTTTGACATTGCGCCACAGCGCTAAAAGTAACGAATTATGGGTAATCCACAGCAAAACTCCTGATAACTGCTGTGGTAAGTCGCATGTTAAACACTGCAGAGATAATATTAGCCAAAATGCTTTAAAGCCCACCACACAATGTTTTATTTTACTGTATTTTTGTTGTGATGTACTTTAGAAATGAGTGCCGTTAGTTTGGCGTCGAGTGAGTCATTAATTTAAGGCTCAGAGCTGAATGCTAAATGTAGCTTGTTTTGCTTCTAATGCTATTCCTCCGTCTGACTTACTGTGCGTTGTGTAGGGCTGTTTATGTCTCTGGCCATGATGTCGACATGCTTATCCTGATTCGGTCTGGTTTCTCCATGTGCAGGTAACTGTTATTGAATTTGACGTTGACTTTTGTTACGTGAAAGGTGTATAATGATATTATAGGAGCTATATTTCGCTGTCAAACACACTGTATTGTTTCATATACTGTATTTTTATACAGCAGAAATGCCCTAGAAGCTGAGGATTTTATTTTATTTTATTTATTATTTTTTTACATTTTACTGTGAAATAGTCAAAGCATTGTAAAACATGTATTGCTGTGCTTTTGTTGAAAATAACCATTCCACTATACAATCACAGTTAACGAGTTTAATAAAAAGCAGAACTCCTGATAACTGCTGTGGGCTGTTTATGTCTCTGTCCATGATGTCGACATGCTTATCCTGATTCGGTCTGGTTTCTCCATGTGCAGATGCAGCCTCACATACACAACATAGTGAGACTGACGCATAGAGAACCGTCACACCGACAGCAATATGCCAGAGCAACTGACAGATAACAGCATGTTGGGAATTAATGTTTAGTCTTGCTACACGTAATATTAAATTTTATCAGCGGTGGAAAGTAACTACACAGTAGGCTACTTAAATTCAATTAAAGCATAACTCTCGCCAAAATGCATCCTAGGGTATTTCTGTGAATGTACGTGAATCAAATTTTAGTTTAAAAGCATATTTAGGACTGTTACATGTGCGTCTTAAGGTTATTAAGGTTATTATGTTCAGTTTAGGCTGAAATGCGTCTTTGTCACCTGAGTTGAGTCTGGTTTATGTCAAAGTCAAAGAGGCTGTGCTGAGGGCATATGAACTAGTGCCCGAGGCATATCGCCAAAAGTTTCGGCGGTTCAGAAAAACTGACAACCAGACTTATGTTGAATTTAGCCGTGACAAAGAACTTATGTTCGATCATTGGTGCCAGTCTAAAAACGTCATTGATTTTGGTGGTTTGTGTAATTTGTTATTGCTGGAAGAATTTAAGAGCTGCTTACCAGACAAAATTGCCACTTACCGTAAAACTTCAAATAATAGCCCGGGCTTCTATTTACCCAAATCGCCGAAATGGACCGGCTTGTATTTGAGACGGGCGTCTATAAGAGACAGGCCTTTAATTGACAATAGGAGGTTACCACATTATATTATTTTTTTTAATTCGTATTATGTAAGGGATAATGTAGAGCGAGGCGGTTGTAATAGCGAATACAACCCCGACAGGGGTCTTGAATCAGCCTGAAGTCCATGCGTCCATAGCAACGTAAACTCTGTATCTGTTAAGCTAATGCAACCCTTCATCTATTACTCACCACCACCTTACGGGCTGTGGTAGTAGCCGTATATGTTATGGGGTGCTGCTGTGGTAGACAAATGACCCAGCTGCTGTTTTAATCACTGCAGGAATTGACGTGACATTAGCTGACGCGTTGAGCTAGCGGGCTATCTGCTGCTCGTATTTATATTAAACTGAACATTTCTGTTGACGGTGAAGTGAGACGAGGTAGATGGCTTCATGTCCTCATTCATCTCGTTTCCTTTTTGCACAGCCGCTGCATGTTGACACACCTAAACGTGCAATGTAAGCTAACTAATTAGCGTTGTTGTCCCTGCGTAGCGATCATAGACCGTATATAAATATGTAGCGATATGCGCTCACCAGATCTGCTGTCATTGCTTGACTTGGAGGACAGAAGTTGCTCGACGGCGTTTCTCCACTTTTTGCCACAGCTGATAAATTATCCGGACTTCTTTCAGCGGATTGATTGATAGCTGTCCTCCAGAGTGGTGGTATTGAGAGAATTAAGAAAAACTGAAGACTAAAAGAAAGTTCGTTAACCTGTTATGTTGCCATAGTGATGAGTCGTTTATGAACGGTTGCGTCTGTCACGTGAAATCAAATCAAAACATAGAACAAACGATCTGACGGGTTTTAAAAGATCAAATACAACCCGACACGGAAAAAAACAAAAAAACAGACCAGGCCTCTATTTGAGACCGGCCTTTATTTACCCAAATCTGTTGTCACACCAGGTGTTTAAAAGAGACAGGCGTCTATTTGGGACTCGGCTATTATTTGAAGTTTTACGGTATATTAATGAACAGAAGGTATCCGAGGTCTCTGACGCAGCTGTCCTAGCTGATGAGTACATCCTCACACACAGGGACACCTTTGAAAAATCTCACCTGTCTTTTGACCGTGGTATGCAGTTTGTGGGCGTGCCGTTGCATGCTATTCACCTTGACTCTGAGTTGGTGAATGGGCGTGTAGTGGTAGGAGTACATCCCCAATTTCCCATTGAGGGGGTGTCTTTCATTTTGGGCAATGATTTGGCTGGGGGCAAAGTGCTTTTAAATCCTGAGGTAACTGCTGTTCCCCTTTCTGAAACCCAGATGACCTGGAGCAGAGGTTCCCAGAGGTGTTTTCAGTCTGCGCTGTCACTCGTGCAATGTCTACAAGACTGAAGCAAGGTTTGCCTGATGACGGGGGCGAGGTGAAATTGGCTGACAGTTTCATGGCTGATTCTCCTGTGGCGTCGGCGGTTTCCTCTCCTGATAAGGAGCCTAGCTCTAAAGTGTGCATGTCACAGGAGCAGCTGATTGTTGAACAAAAACATGATTTGTCATTAGCTTCTTGTTTTAATACTGTCATTCCAGCAGATGACGCTGAGAAGATGTCCACCAGATGCCTTTTGAAGGACGGTGTGCTTGTGCATAAATGGATATCGGCGCACTTATCCGCACAGGATGATTGGGGTGTGGTGACTCAAACTGTAGTTCCGAAAACTCACCGGCATGAAATTCTCAAACTGGCTAATGATAATCCGCTTGCGTGCCACTTGGGAGTGAATAAAACATATGATCGTGTTTTGCAGTGTTTTTTCTGGCCAGGATTGAAACGTGATGTGTGACAGTACTGTAAAACATGTAATTTCTGTCAAATCTTGGGTAAACCGAATCAAGCCATTCCTACTCTGGAGAGTCTTTGAAAGCCTACAAAAGCCTGGAAGGATATAAATGGACGCAATCAGCTGGATTTGTGATGAATATTCAGCTTTGGAGTCTACCGGCTGAAAAATGCTTTGTCACTGGAAGGGTAAGTTAGCTAGCTAGCTAGCGTTAGCTAGTCTGTAACGTTCGCCAACGGTTAGCTAGCTATTAACGTTGGCTGACGTACATTAGCTATATCAGCGCACTTTTCATCACAAAAATGCCATTACATATTTATTACAGGTAATTAATTCCCAGAGACTGAATGACCCTCAGTTGAAGCCATGGGTGGTTGTCAGGAATGATGGGGTTGTGTTAGGAGCCCACTGTAATTGCACAGCTGGACTGGGTGAGTGCTGCTCCCATGTGTCAGCTGTGTTGTTCAGGGTATGGCAGCATGACCAGGAAAGAGAAGAAGAGATAGCTGTAACATCAAAGAAGTGCAAGTGGGCCACACCAAATGAGGAATCGTTGAAAAGAGTAGAATATCAGCAAGGGAAGGACATCATTTTTAACAACACACAACGAGGTAAAAAAGAGAGATCATCCAAAGGCCACTCTGCCATACCACCAGCTTTCCCACCTCTGACCCATACAGAGCAGACCCAACTTTACAACAACCTCTCCAAAAGCTGTACACAAGAGGGACAGATCATAAAGCCAGCAGTCCTCTCTGTTGTAACAGACTACGCAGCATCATATGTGCCAAAAGCTGTCCTGCTTGACCTACCAGAACCCTTCACAAATCTTTATGACAAGCAGACAAGGGAGGAAAATCTAGCAGAGTTACAAGACCGAGCAGAAGCATTGTTTGAACACATAACTGTGACAAAAGAACAGGTACATCATTTTATATGAATATTGTTTAGAATAAATGAAGCTAAGAGCTTAGAGATAATAGGCAAATATAAAAGGAAACACAGTATGTGTATGTTGTCAGACTAAAATGATGCATTTGCACACTTAATAATGTAATTATGAAACCCTTTGAATCATTTTCAGAGTGATATCGTAGAGGAGGAGACTCGAGCACAGTCTAAGTCCAAAACCTGGTTTGATCAGAGAAGCGGTAGGATAAAAGCATCTACCTTCAGAGCAGCCACAAAGACAGATGTCAAAAAGCCCTCGGTGTCCCTGATAAGAAAGATGTGCTATCCAAAGTCTCATAGCTTTACCACTGAGGCTACTAGGTATTTATGGAGCAGTATTTTTCAGCTTTTTCTTGGTGTGTGTGTCAGGTTTTTGTTCAGTTCAAGTTTCACCAAACTTGCCTTCGCATTAAAAGAATTCCTAAACAGTGGATATGTCCTAGCTGCAGAAGTGATCACTTCACAAAAAAGAAAGAATTAGTTGTGAGAGGATTAGAAAAGGAGTTGGCCCACAATCTTTATTTAGTAAAAATAGACAAGTGGGACAAGACTAAACATTGTACATTTGGTGACATGACAGGGATTTGTAACAGCAACAACACAGTGTTTCTGTGACTTCCTGTTCAGCCTGAAGGCTGTTGGAAACGGCTGGAAACTGTCCAACTTGACAGCAGATTTTTGTCACACAAAAAGTGTCGTTGAGGAGCCAGCATCGAAACTGAGGTATCGAAATTGGCACTGGATCGAAAGATTTTGAACGATGCCCAGCCCTATCATGGGGTGATATGCTATTAAATTAATATAACTACTGTAATACTTATTTGTTGTCATTATTGCCTAATAGTCATTATCACCCTAGAACAATGAATCCTCCTTTAGGCATTTTACTTTCCTTCTAGTTTTGGCTTTCACCAACACTCCACAGTATTACTCTATATGCATACACAGCATGTTACACATCAGCATTGTATCAAAAGGAAATTGCCACAAGACATTTTAATAAAGTAGGGTTGTTAAACTTAGTTTTACATTCGTCTAAATGACATCCTTTGGGGGATTACTGACAGGGCACAACAGATTCAGAGACATTTGTAAGAGCACAACATACTTTAACTATTTTGTCTAGGTATGTCACTTCATTTTCTCTATCAATGTCAGTAAAACCTATTGGGACAGTGCTTTGCAAAACAGTGTATTTTTGATGGAGAACTCCAATGACTCATTCAATGTGTATCCAAAGAGATGCTAAGCATCTGGTGCTCTCTAAGTCAACAGGATCTAACTGTTTCTTATCATGAGTGAATGCAGGAATCTTAAACTCAGCTTAGTGACTACGGACGGACTCGCTGATATTGAAACCTCTGTCTGCCAAAACTAGGTCCCCTCGGAGCAAATGGGTTAAAAAATGACTTTGCTCTGTGATGAACTTATCACTTGTGCAGCCTCCCCATCCATTGGAAATGAAAGAAATTGAGCCTTGTGGGCAGATGGCAATTAAATATTTCATTGTATGGTGAGACTTGTATGTTGAGTAACACTGAGCACTGGCTAGTAAGTTGCTTGGTTTCTCCATAAATATTTCGAAACAATCAATAATGCACATAGTCTTTTCAAAGTTACGGTTCCTAAATGCATATGGAAGAGATTTTCTTAAGGCCATAGAATTATCTGCAATACATTACAGTGTTTGAAAAGCTTTGAAACAGTGGTCGAATCAACGTCAAAATAATAAGCCAAAAAATCAAAAGACAAATTCATTCTCATCTTAATTAAAGCCAGCATGTACTGCTGAAATAATGTTAGGGTGGACTTAGATTTGAGATAGGGAGCTACAAAATGAAACACTGTCATGAGTAGTGAATATATTTGTAAACCAGTGAGGATATTAACCTTTTTATCATTGTTTTGTAGACTCATCTCATTCAGTGCAGTTCTATTCATTTTCTCTTTTAACAACATATTTTCAGTTTGCAGAGCTTGGCATTCCAACTCAAGAGATTTAATGTGTTTCTTACAAATTTCACTCTCGCATGGTGGTGTTGCTGGATCATCATTTTCATCAGGAAAAGGCAGAATGTTTTCATTTTCTAGTTATTTGTTGATGTTAGATTCTTGCTTGCTTGCTGTTGTCTTGAGCACAGTCTGTTACATCCATTACTGATGCAGCTGATGCCTTTGCTGCTTTCTCTATTCTTTCAAGTTTGCTCTTCTGTCTTCTGTTGAATACATCTAACCTCATTCTTCTTTTTCTCTTCTCTGGGATGGAACATGATTGAAAATTGAAGGAACGTAGTCAGGTGACAGAGGGTTGTCACTCTTTTTTCCCTAAAACATAAGCACATAGAAACAACATGAACAAATCGTAAATGTCCCGCAACATTTTAATGAGTATGTGGCTTCTTTAAGGTTAGCTAACGTTAGCCTTTGTAATCCACACGAAATCCATGCCATACTGCATAGCTAGCTAGGTATAACTTGCACTTTCGTAATAACTAGCTAGCTAACTGTTGTTGTTAGCAAGGGATACAGCTACGGCCGGAAAGTGCGCAAAATAAGCCTAAAAGCTAGGCTAATATAATAATATAATTTTAATATTTTCAACCAGGAAATTCATGATAGTTCTTGTGATGCATTTCAATCCAAACCCTAATCAGTCGTTTGATGCCTAACGTATCCCTACTAGCCTCAGCCGTTAGCAACCGTTGTAGCCTGTTTGCTAGCTAAGGTTAAGCTACATAAATAAGATATTTCTGTTACGTTACCTGATATGAAGGGGTCACAGCATAACCGAAATCCATTGTTTGTGGGCTCCCATCAGTTTGGTTCTGTCTGCTTCTAGCACATTTTATGGCAGCAATCCATTTACTTCTTCTCTCAGGATCTTTGGGAATCCTATAAAATGCTCTCCCTTTATCTTTTCCCCGATGGTTCTGGCATCCCAGCGCACAGCAGCTATCCATGTTGAATCAAGGCATTTATTGAAAAAGGCAGCAAATTACAATAGGAGCAACCAGCTAGTAACGTAGCTAGCTAACTCGTCTCTGTGGCTTGGCTCAGCTCCAACTCTGGCGCTCGGCTCTCCACTTTCCTGCCAAAATGGCGGTGTTTTGATATTGACTGGTGCGTGCTGGGATTGCGTGACGTCAACTCCCGGAGCTCTATGCAGTCCGTTCATCCACATTCGGAAATCGACTCGTTTTGACTGATACAATGGCTGCGGCCGGAAACAACAACAGCTACGGTGAGTTGTTCAAAAACATTCTTTTTAGTAAATCTGTGTCCACAAACAATGTTCTCAATGCTTGTGTTAAGGTGTAGAGCCCCTGGTGATACTTCAAGCAAAGTTTCATGTTGTGTTGAGCCTTCTTAGTGTTTAAAAATAGCTATTTTGAGGCTAGCATGAAAGTGCCCCTAGCTCTCCCATTCAAAAGGCCATTTGACCCAAAAACAAGAATACGGTGAATCTTAAAAGTGGCGCTTCCGTCCTAATTATGCTTTTAAACTAAAGTCTGACTCACATATATTCACAAAAATACCCTAGGATGCAGTTTGGCGAGAGTTACGCTTTAAGGTGCTTTTAATTGAGTATTTAATCCTACTTATTAGGCTACTGCTAGTCCACCACAATTCATAGTCAAGTAGGCTATTGTACGTTTTACTAACTAACTATTTATTTTATAGCTTTAGTTACTTTGTAGCTTCAGATTAATAATTCAAAATAATATGAATACATTATGATGTATTAAAGTGGATAAAGATGAGACTTTGTTGATCCTGTGGTGAAATTCACAATAGCTATCTGCCAAGTCAAACTTTGGTTATTTCGGTGAAAGTAACTCAATAGCAGACATGGGGGACTCGAGTCACATGACTTGACTCGAGTTAGACTCGAGTCGCAAATTTTAGGACTTGAGACTTGCTTGATAAACATTCATAAAAGACTCGACTTGACTTTGACTTGACATTCATGACTTGAGACTTGACTTAGACTTGAGTCAAATGACTTGAAATGACTTGATTTTCTGTTTAATAAATATATATTTTCCCCTCTGATATTGAGGAGGAGTTAACTTTACGATTTTAGTGCTGTTGCATGCGCGGGAGCCCGTTGTTATGGTGACGCGCCACACGGCGGCAGACCTGCAGTAATCGAGACTGGCTACGGCTGTTACTTAACGTCATGGATTCCTCTGCACCGAAAATAATAAAGTTTGGCTATAAGGATTACACATCTGACCAGGCAAAGGAGAAACGAACGGCAGTTTGCAAGGTCTGCAGTAGCTACAAAATAATCCGACGTCAACCACCACCACGGCGAATTTCATCAGACACTTCAAATCGGGAGAGATTCAGGTTCCAGTCCCCATATTCAGCTGAACCACTATTTGGACGCTTGTGATGAACAGAACTCCCTTCAGTTTTGGGCCATGAATAAGCACACCCTCCCCCCTTTGTTCAAGGTGGCGGTAAGAGCGAATACAGCTAGGCACACTGTATACACACACACAACAAACTGCTCTCTCTCTCTCTCTCTCACACACACACACATGCAGACACACGCAGTTGTGCAGATGAAGTATGTGAATGAAGCTAGGCACACATACATACACACACACACACACACTGCACTCACACACACCACATGTACACATTCACTCACCAATATTAATAACTTTTCATTCACTCTCTCTCTCAAACACGCACACATTCACTCACAAATACACTGACAAATATTAACATATAGCCTACTATTCAATCTCTCCAAATTATGCAAAGGTGGTGGGATTCAGCTACTCTTAAAGAATATGTTGTTTTCAAGAGAAGGAAAGGTTAACTGTGTTTCTGTCCCATAAAAGTGAGGCATGTTTGAAGAATATTATTTGACTTAGAAACCATTATACTTGAATTGTTTGAATGAATTTCATGATTTGATGTCATGTTTGAGGCATATTGAACAAATATTTATGTTGATTTTTTTTGTTGGCCTAATATCAGTTTTAGGCTGTGCTTTTTTAAATCTTTATACATTTAAACTGTTCAGATATATGTGGCTTGGACGCAATGTCTTTTGAATATTGAGTAGGAAAAAATGCAAATAAAACTCCAGCAGTTATAACCACTGTCTTTAGCTTGTTTAAAAATGGAAACTTTTGTATGACTTGACTTGACTTGCTTGACCAAAGCTATGACTTGACTTGACTTGCTTGATTGTCACACAAAATGACTTGGACTTGCTTGAGACTTGAAGGTTAAGACTTGAGACTTGCTTGTGACTTGCCCATGTGTGACTTACTCCCATCTCTGCTCAATAGCATACAATTCAGAGACAGTAATATTGTAATATAACTAATTACTCTCAAACGACAGTAACTAGTAATCAATAATGTATTACTTTTTGGAATGAACTTGCCCAACACTGGTCAGGGTTGTAAGGCGAATAAGCACTTTATATAAAAGTTGTGGTGTCCCTGTGACCTGTTTTGAGCGTGGTTCTGGTGAGCTGTGCCGCGCTGCGCTTCACCACACCATTCTGTTTCGTGTCGCGCTGAACTTTTTGCCTGTTTTTTTGTCATGGTAAAGTCTTACATTTTCCTTTTAAAGGACTTAAAAGGGTCTTCAAAGGCCTTAAATTTGCTATTACAAATGTGCAGATACCCTGATGCACAGACAGTTTAAAGTAATAATAAAATAGGTACCACAGTTGTTAGTTATTTAAAGGTTAGGGGAATGTAAAAAATAACGTTAGGGGAACATTCCCTAAAGGTTGCAACATTAGGGGAACGTTTTTTTTTTTTCTTCGATATAACCAAAAACTAACGTTCCCTAAACGTCAGGAAAACTTTCCATGGGAACCAAAAACTAACCAAAACCTAACCTTCAGGGAACATTCCCGCAACCAAAAACGAATGTTCCCAGGAACCAAAAACTGTTAGCTGGGCTGTTTTTGTCTCCACCTGTCTGTCTCTTGACTACCTGTCTGTTTCTATAGCTTCTTTATCTACCTGTCCGTCTCTTATTTACCTTCTTCTCTCTACTTTTGATTGGCATTTTAAACTAGCTGTCTGTCTCTCTAACTCGCTGTCTGTCTCTTATTTACCTCATTGTCTCTAACTACCTGTCTCTCTGTCTGTTTTTTGTCTTTACCTGTCTGTCGTTCTGTTAAAGGAACACGCCGACTTATTCACCGTAACCCCGAAAGTTAGACAAGTCGATACATACCCTTCTCATCTCCGTGCGTGTTGTAACTGTCTGACAGCTCCACCGTTAGCTTAGCCTAGCACAGATCCTGGAGGTAACTGGTTCCAACTAGCCTACTGCTCCGAATAAGTGACAAAATAACGCCAACATGTTCCTATTTACATGTTGCGATTTGTATAGTCATAGGGTGTACAAATAACAAGGTAACATGAGACAGCCGTCTTCTAACCGTATACAAACTGGGAACTATATTATTATTATTATTATTATTATTTTCAGAAAGGTGAAGCACTGCTACTTCTGCTACTTGGGCGGAGTGATTTGCTAGCAGCACCTGCAGACCTGTGGCACTGGTGAGGAACAGAGAGTTTGCCTGGAGTTCGCTCAGAGTTGGAGTAATATAGTCAACAATTACTAAATTACTAATAACTAACAATTACTAAGTAAAATATTTATTTATTTATTTACAATCATGGGTGTTCGCTGTGTTGTAAAGAGCTGCGACAATAAACAGGGGAGATCAGGTAATACCATGATGTTTCACAGAATTCCAACTAAAAACGCTGACCGGCTGAATCAATGGCTACTTGCTCTGGATATGGATCCAAATACACCTGTAGCCACCTTCAAGAACCATTGTGTTTGCTCAGAACATTTCACTGAGGATGATTACTTTGAAAAAATGGAATTAGTCACACGGACCATGAAACGTGTGCTGAAGGATACGGCCATCCTATCGATAGTACAGACGGGACAAAGTGGATCCCCTGCGGCTGCGGTAAGTGTTCCGTTATGTTTTTAGATGACTAGCTACTGCAACAGTTGTAACATTAGTAACAGTATTACATGAATAGAGTGGTCACTACGATTGCACTTGTTCTTGGGCTCTATGTATCTCCTGTAATGTTATTGTGTTGTCACAAATGCGTTTCACCTGTTAGGTTTTAAAAAGTTAAAACAATGTTTATGTTATGAAAACAATGCATCATTTTGGTTTAGATGTATTTGTGCCCCCTTGCAGCTATTTCTAATCAGCATTTTGTCTAGCTTAGGGTGACCATATTTTGATTTCCAAAAAAGAGGACACCCGTATGGCGTTATTTTTTAGTCAAAAGTTATGAGCGTGTAACACACGCTCACGAGCACATTATGTTATTTCACACGCGCAAAAATGAACCTTCAGCTGGCATGATAAAAGTACTCGAGCACAAATTCAACAACCGAGAGGTGTAGGTAGCTGCGAGCGAGCGCCTGGCTACTCTTACTCTGCTTGTACAGTGGAATCCTGCTCGCACGCAGCGGCCTTCTGCTCGCGGAGTGGATTTCTGCTCGCTCAGCTGATTTCTGCTCGCTCGAGTACATGACTTTTGACAATTTGGGGGCGGAAACCAAGGAGGGCACTGACCCTCTTATGATTGGTCACTTTCACACAGGGACATCCTTGATTGACAGCTCTCATCACAGGAAGCACGGAGTCACAGTATCTGACGGAGTTCAGTCATTCAGTTAACACTGCACAGTGGACGGAATGGCGGCGACACCTGAAGATGTAGGCGTAAGTGATATTGATGATATGATGGGGGCTGTGTGTTTGACAGTGTTATAGCAATGTAATCTGAAATTTGTTGAGAATAAACTCATTAAATATTGAGAATAAAGTCGTTGTATTTCAAGTTTTTTTCTCAATATTTAATGAGTTTTTTCTCAAAACACAACGACTTCGCTCATAACTTTTGACTAAAAAATAACGCCATACACCCGGCCTCGAGACACAACATTAGACAGGCTTATCAGAGGTTAATGAACATACTTTATTATGCCTCAATGGTACAAAAATAACTTCTGTAATAAAATAAAATAAAATCTGCTATAAACTGTAACAAAATAATAGCTCTCTTTTTAAATAAATAAATAATATGAAATAATGTTCTAAATATGACCTCTTCTGTGTCAGAAAATCCAGCTTCAAATAAATATCTCTTAATGCCTTTTCAATGTAATAAGATAAATAATAAAACAGTCTCACAAAGATACTAACTTAACAAAAAGGATATATAGTACCATAATTCTCTATAATACTTTTAATCTTCAGTTTTCTTCATCCTCCTTGTCTGCCCATCCATATTTTGCTGTATGTGCCAGCTTTGCACACGGTGCACTCCGCCTCCCAATTGTCCCGACCGGGACGGTACGTGGGAAACTTTTTTTGCAGTTCAACTGTGAAGCTGCACTTACGCTTCGGCATTTTGTGTGCAATGCTGCTCGCTGTCTGCTCTGCTCCCGGTGTATGTGCGCGTTGCAGAGCCGTCCACAAGGCAGCCTCTCGGGAATTACGCCACGCAACAAGGTACCGTAGTATTGTGTGCAACGCGCCAGTCAATTTAAGTACACGCTTTTGGTCCTATGAAAAACAGTGAAAACCGGACATTTTCATGAATTTATAAACCCCCCCCCGGACGCCCCGGACAGTACGTAAAAAGTGGACATGTCCGGGCAAAAGAGGACGTTTGGTCACCCTAGTCTAGCTACCATCCCAAGTTTCTAAGGAAACAATTAGGTCATTTAGCATACAGAGAAAGCTCATTGTCCTCACAGAAAAGGTAGCTTCTGTCCCAGCCTTATGGGGCCACACCCTGCAGAGCCAGACTGATTAGGACAAAGAAGTGTGTATTCCTGTAAGGTGGGGAAAGAGTTGATTTTTACATATCAAAACATATCACCTATTACCTGAAGTAACCTGGCAACCCAGAGGAGGGATTTCAATTGAGAAACGCCCTCAAATCTTATGAGATAAATTAGAGGTTTTGAGATCAATTCGGGACAGTAACATGTGATCCCCACAGGAGGAGCATCTTGCTGTCCGCTGCTTGCAGTGTGTATTGTAGTGTCTTGTTATCCAATGTCAGCTGCATTGTAACATTTGCTTTTTGTCATATCGTTTTCATCATAGTGTTAATTAAATATTCTCTTAATCCTCCATTGGCACCCAGGCCTTTTCTCCTTCCTCAAAGATTCAGAACACGTCTTTAGTTTTATTTAACATACCCCAGTATCAAATGAGCGTTGCCAGAGCTAACTCTCAGGACTGTAGCCTTTACCTTGCTAATGAATTGGAGGGGGGAGGGTAGGTTTTCAATTTTGAGAAACATTGACCTTGTTTGTGAAATAGTAGGCTGCTGTCTCTGAGTTCATTGTGCAAAAACAATTTGCCTTGTGCTATTACTTTCCCCTTATTCTAATGTAGCCTATTGCAATGCAATTATCCAGTAGTGTAGTCTAATGTATTTTATATATATATATATATATATATATATATATATATATATATATATATATATATATATATATATATATATATATAAGTGGTGGGCATAGATACACTTTTTTAATCTAGATTAATCTCACTGTGACCTTGGAATTAAACTAGATTAATCTAGATTAAATTCTGCCGTGTCGTGCATGAAAACCTGCAGCAATGTTTAACACTGAAAACACACAGCTCAGTCAACGACGCTGAACTTGGCTCCACATTCGCTCCGGTTCTCTTTAAGTTTCGATTCCACCTTAAAAAATGCCTTATTCAGCCATTGGGTGGCAGTGTTTATCACAAAATCGAGCTATTCTGCATCAGTGCAGATCACAGCTTTATATATATATATATATATATATATATATATATATATATATATATATATACACAGTACACACTTTCTCATTCAAATGTGTTTCCTTTTATTTTCATGACTATTTACATTGTAGATTCTCACTGAAGGCATCAAAACTATGAATGAACACATATGGAATTATGTACTTAACAAATAAGTGTGAAATAACTGAAAACATGTCTTATATTTTAGATTCTTCAAAGTAGCCACCCTTTGCTTTTTTTGATAGCTCTGCAAACCCTTGGTGATCACTCAATGAGCTTCATGAGGTAGTCACTTGAAATGGTTTAGTGAGTAAATAAAAGGTTTAATAAATAAAAGGCATTTCCCAGTCCCTCCTGTCTCTCACAATTGTTTCCTGACACTTTGTGCTGAATCTGTCTGAATAAAAGCCAACAATCTTGGAAATTATATTTAAAAAGTCACAAATTCTCACGGCTTGGAGACTGCCATACTGTGAGGTGTAGGTGCAATATTTCTTATGTCCATATCTACTGTAGAATTATGGAGAAAATTCAGCTCAAAAATACACATTGTGACATATTTTGACGTTGCTATTGCAACAGATGCTGAATTTGCACTCCCCCCTAACGGCCAAATATGGTTGTCCGTTGGATTTCTCACCTGATTCACATACTATAGATTACAATGTTTCCAATGATGCCCCATATGTCCATATTTACTGTAGAATTATTGAGAAAATCGAGTTCAAAAATACACATTGTAACAATTATAATGCAACAGATGACTTTACCTTAAATTACCTAGATAATAAAATGTAAAAAAAAAGTATTTATGAAAATTCTTTTAAAGTCATAGCGTTTGACAATTAAAACATTCAATTTCGATTTCATTTCATTCGATTTTCTCAATAATTCTACAGTAAATATGGACATATGGGGCATCACAACCATATTTGGCCGTTAGGGGGCAGTGCAAAGTCAGCATCTGTTGCAATAGCAATGTCAAAATATGTATATTTGAACTCGATTTTCTCAATAATTCTACAGTAAATATGGACATATGGGGCATCATTGGAAACATTGTAATCTATAGTATGTGAATCACGTGAGAAATTCAACGGACAACCATATTTGGCCGTTAGGGGGAGTGCAAAGTCAACATCTGTTGCAATAGCAATGTCAAAATATGTATTTTTGAACTCGATTTTCTCCGTAATTCTACAGTAAATATGGACATATGGGGCATCATTGGAAACATAATAATCTATAGTATGTGAATCAGGTGAGAAATTCAACGGACAACCATATTTGGCCGTTAGGGGGCAGTGCAAAGTCAGCATCTGTTGTTATGTACATATTTTGAGATAAACACTGCCACCCAATGGCTGAAACAGGCATTTTTTAAGGTGGAATCGAAACTTTAAGAGAACCGGAGCGAATGTGGAGCCAAGTTCAGCGTCGTGGTCACAGTGACGTCCTGCACGGATCAACAGATGTTAGAGTCCGGCTGCTCGCTCTGTTTGTTATAAGATGCAGATTAATGCGCTCACACATCCAATCTTTGCAGATGTTACCGCTCTGTTTGGCTAGCTAATAAGCCGTTAGCCCGTTAGCTTGAGCTTTGTCTGAAGGCGCCGAGCGGCCAGCCAGGATCTGAAAACACCGACACATTCCGCACATCCTCCGCTCAGTTTAACCGCTAACCCCTCCGGTACCGGTCAGAGAGGTGTGTTTACTTTGTCTCGGTCCTCCAGTGCGTCCAGCGACGGGCTCCGGTCAGTTTTTAATTAGCCTACATTAGTAACAGTTAATTTTGTTACGGTATGAACTTAATCCTAGGAAAGGCAAAAAATATAAGACCTTTGTAACGAAATCCAAGACTTTGTTTACCAAATGTGCGGCGGGCGGTGTTGATTGTGAGAGGCACCGCCGCACATTAGTCTATGTGTGGGAAACACTGTTACTAACTGTTTATTCAGTTAAACATTAATTTTGAACTGTTTTACAGTCAGTAGGCTGTATACATCCGTGCTAAAATATCAAGGTGAAAGTCATCATAGCTTGCGTAGTAGCCTATAGACCCAGCTCCCAACCCAACTTTGAGAATAGATTAACGGCGATATTTCTTTTATCGCCTGATAAGAGTCTCACGTTAACGCAGCACGTTAATGCCGATAACGGCCCACCACTAATATATATATATATTTATATATATATATATATATATATATATATATATATATATATATATAGATATATTTATATATATATATATATATATATATATATATATATATACAACCCCAAATCAGAAAAAGTTGGGACAGTATGGAAAACACAAATAAAAAAAGAAAGTAGTGATTTCTAAATGTACTTTGACTTGTATTTCATTGCAGACAATGTGAACACAAAATATTTCATGTTTTGTCTGGTCAACTTAATTTAATTTGTAAATATACATCCTTTCCTGTCATTCAGACCTGCAACACATTCCAAAAAAGGTTGGGACAAGAGCAATTTAGGGCTAGTAATCAGGTAAATTGATTAAATAATGATGTGATTTGAAACAGGTGATGTCAACAGGTGATTGTAATTATGATTTGGTACAAAAGCAGCATCCAAGAAAGGTCTAGTCCTTTAGGAGCAAAGATGGGCCGAGGATCGCCAGTTTGCCAACAAATATGTGAGAAAATGATTGAAATGTTTAAAAACAATGTTCCTCAAAGAAAGATAGGAAGACATTTGCTCATTTCACCTTCAACAGTGCATAACATAATTAAAAGATTCAAGGAATGTGGAGGAATTTCAGTGCGTAAAGGACAAGGGCGCAAGCCTAAGCTGAACAACCGTGATCTCTGATCCCTCAGGCGGCACTGCATCAAGAATCGTCATTCATCTATAAGCGATATCACCACATGGGCTCAGGACTACTTTGGAAAACCTTTGTCAAGTACCACAATACATAGTTACATCCACAAATGCCAGTTAAAACTGTACTGTGCCAAAAGGAAGCCATGTTAACAGTGTCCAGAAGCGCCGTCGACTTCTCTGGGCTCGGAGGCATCTGGGATGGACCATCACACAGTGGAAACGTGTACTGTGGTCAGATGAATGAGTATTTCAGGTATTTTTTGGGAGAAATGGACGTTGTGTGCTCCAGACCAAAGAAGAAAAGGATAATCCAGACTGTTACCAGCAACAAGTCCAAAAGCCAGGGTCTGTCATGGTATGGGGTTGTGTCAGTGCCCTTGGAAAAGGTAACTTGCACTTCTGTGATGGCACCATTAATGCTGAAAAGTACATAGAGATTTTGGAGCACAATATGCTGCCTTCAAGAAGACATCTTTTCCAGGGACGTCCATGCATATTTCAACAAGATAATGCAAAACCACATTCTGCACACATTACAAAGTCCTGACTGCAGAGGAAGAGGATTCGGGTACTTGACTGGCCTGCCTGCAGTCCCGACCTGTCTCCAATAGAGAATGTGTGGCGCATTTTGAAGCGCAAAATGCGACAAAGAAGACCCCGTACTGTTGTCCACCTTAAGACTTGTTTGCAGCAAGAATGGGACAAAATTACACCTGAAACACTTCATCACTTGGTGTCTTCAGTCCCTAAACGTCTTTTAAGTGTTGTGAAAAGGAATGGCAACATTACAAAGTGGTAAATGCTTTACTGTTCCAACTTTTTTTTAAATGTGTTGCAAGAACCAAAATAAGAATTTTGTTTTTTTGAAAAAAAAAAAACAATAAAAATCATGAGGAACACATTACATTATGTGCTGTTGTATTGTCTGCAATGAAATACAAGTCAAAGTACATTTAGAAATCACTACTTTCTTTTTTATTTGTGTTTTTTATACTGTCCCAACTTTTTCTGATTTGGGGTTGTATATATATATTTTAATGGTGGGCATAGATAAATTCTTTTAATCTAGATTAATCTCACTGCAATCTTGGAATTAATCTAGATGAATCTAGATTAAAATGGCTCATTTTGAATTCTGCCATGTCGTGCATGAAAACCTGCAGCAGTGTTTAACACTGAAAACACACAGCTCAGTTCAGCGTTTACTTGCAGCTCTGCTACACCCAGCTGGACACATCAATTAGTAGGATAATTTATATTTTGTCATTCAATGGTTTTATGCGTTCTGTGTGATAAGTGCAACAAGTCTTGCAACTAAATTCAATCTATATTTACTTTGTAGGACACTGCGTCATCGTCCATGATGATGGCTACCTGCAAGCCAAAAATGATGTAAGTGTCAAGCAAGGTTATATATCCATGATAGGTAACAAACGTTATCAAAACATTTACATACATGTTGATCATTCAGCTGACATTTATCTTGATTATCATGAAATGCAAAATAGAACAGTCAGATAACTGAATATTGAAAATCAATTTTTAAATGATGACAAACACGTTCCGCAAAAACATTTATGTAAAGGTGAGTAGTGAAACTAAACTTTTCCATATTGGTTTATCATCAACAGGAAACCAAATTAATTATTCTGAAATGGATATCAGTTCAACAACATCAGCCTTGGACATCAGTATGGCCTCAGAACCTGCCGCTGATCCTGCTGACTCCAGTTTTGTCCCTGACACAAGCCCACCTCTACCACAGAAAGCACAGCAAGCATTCCCGGACAATATAGAGGATGGAAAGAGAGGAAGTGGCTGGTTTTTGAGTCCAAACTCATGGAACTCTTCCAAAAATGCACTTTTTGTGGAGCTGCAATGTGTGATGTGAACCTAACTGTGAAAACATCTGGCAGCAGAATCAGAGTCACATGGCAATGTAACAATGGACACACTGGAGATTGGGAATCATGCCCAACTGTACGTGAAATGGCGGAGAACAACCTGCAGCAGCAGCAGCAACACTCTTCACTGGTGCTGCTTACACAGACATTGCTGATTGGGCAGGGCTTTTGAACCTTCAGCTGCCCCAGAAAACAACATACTATAGCATACAGTCCAGCTACCTTATTCTAGTTATCGCAGAAAATTACAAGAAGCAGGAGGACACTCTAACTGCCAGACTATGGATGATGAGGAAGTACAGATCTGCGGAGATGGGAGAAGTGATAGCCCAGGCCATTCCTGCAAATACACTACATATTCCTTCATGGATGACTCCACCAATCAGATTGTAACATTTGAGTTGATTCAGGTAAAAATTATCAATAATAAATATAATAATAGTTACAAAAGTTCAGTCAGTCAACTCAGCCCCCCTGCGCCAGTCCCCTCTAGCGCGAGTCGGCCCTGGCAATGCTAAGAGCCCGTGAAAACGTAGCCCGCAAAAGGAGAACCCAAAGCACCACCACAACGATTCAAAAGTCAGGAAATTTGATCAAGTGCAAGCTCCAAAGTCTGTAGTGAAATGCAATTGCAAATTTCCTCTTCATTGTGTAAAAGGCCCAAACACGTCTACCTCAATTATAGTGCCTCCTAAAGGGCGATCATCACCAAATCTGGTGAAGAGCCGCAGAGTGGCATGGCGAACAATACTATGAAGTTTTGTGATGATAGCATTTACTGCTGCAGAGATATTGCAAATTATTCTCATTTAAATGAATTGACATATTTGCAAAAAGGCCTCTACGTTAATTATAGCGCCCCCTAACGGCCGATTTTCACCAAATTTGGTAGGGAGGCTCGGAGTGGGATGTTGAACAACACTACCAAGTTTTGCGAAAGTAAATTGCGAATGGTGTAACGTAGCAAAATTCTTTTAATAACTTTAGGTCAGGTCCATATACAGATGGTATCTACCAAGTTTTGTGCACATCGGTCACACGGCCAAGGACGAGTTTGAAAATGTTGTTTTGCACATTGCGCAATATTGCAAAAAAAACGTCTTACTGCAAATGGGCGTGGCCTATATCATCAGATTCACATGGATTCAAGGAACACGTGGCCATAAGGCTTTCTCATCTGCGATGTAGACTGTGGGAGTTATTGGCAAAAACACGTTTTACGTCATTGTAGCGCCACCTAGTGGTCAATCCATCCATCGTCGTCCGCTTATCCGGTATCGGGTCGCGGGGGGAGCAGCTCCAGCAGGGGACCCCAAACCTCCATCATCTGGATTCCTCAAACTGCTCCTTCCACCGCCCTATTACCTCCTCAGTTGAGGTCAACAACGTCCCATCCTTACTTTACACAGCTTGGATGGTTCCCCGCTTCCCCCTCTTGAGTTGGCGAACGGTTTTCCAGAAGCGCCTTGGTGCCGACCGAAAGTCCTTCTCCATGTCTTCTCCGAACTTCTCCCACACCCGCTGCTGTGCCTCTTTCATGGCTGAGGCACCCTACAACTGCCTCCGGAGTCCTCTGGGATAACATATCCCGGAAAGACTTCTTCTTCAGTCAGACGGCTTCCCTGACCACCGGTGTCCACCACGGTGTTCGTGGGTTACCGCCCCTTGAGGCACCTAAGACCCTAAAACTACAGCTCCCCGCCGCAGCTTCAGCAATGGAAACTTTGAACATTGTTCACTCAGGTTCAATGCCCCCAGTCTCCACAGGGATGCACGAAAAGCTCCGCCGGAGGTGTGAGTTGAAGGTCTGTCGGACAGGGGCTTCCTCCAGACATTCCCAATTTACCCGCACCACCCGTTTGGGCTTACCAGGTCTGTCCAGAGTCTTCGCCCACCCCCTGACCCAACTCACCACCAGATGGTGATCAGTTGACAGCTCCGCCCCTCTCTTCACCCGAGTGTCCAAAACATACGGCCTCAGATCAGATGAAACAATTATAAAATTGATCTTTGACCTTCGGCCTAGGGTGCTCTGGTATCAAGTACACTTATGAGCATCCCTATGTTTGAACATGGTGTTTGTTATAGACAATCCATGACTAGCACAGAAGTCCAATAACAGACAACCACTCTGGTTTAGATCAGGGAGGCCATTCCTCCCAATCACGCCTCTCCATGTGTTTCCATCATTGCCCACATGTGCGTTGAAGTCCCCCAGCAGAACTATGGAGTCACCCTCCGGAGCCCCATACGGGACTCCATTCAAGGTCTCCAAGAAGGCAGAATACTCTGAACTCTTGATTGGTGCATATGCACAAACAACAGTCAGAGTTTGCCCCCCCACAACCCGCAGGCGTAGGGAGGCGATCCTCTTGTCCACCGGGGTAAACTCCAACGTAGCGGCGCTCAGCCAGGGGCTTGTGAGTATCCCCACATCCACCTGGCACCTCACACCCTGGGCAACTCCAGGGAAGAAGAGTCCAACCCCTCTCCAGGAGTATGGTTCCAGAACCGAGACTGTGCGTAGAGGTAAGCCCCACCAGATCCAACTGGTAGTGCTCCACCTCCCGCACAAGTTCTGGCTCCTTCCCCCACAGCGAGGTGACATTCCACGTCCCCAGAGCCAGCCTCTGCCGCCCGGGTCTGGTCCGTCGAAGCCCCTGACCTTCACTGCCACCCGTGTGGCAGCGCACCCGACCCAAGCGGTTCCTCCCACAGGTGGTGGGCCCATGGGCTGGAGAGATAGGTGCCACATAGCTTTTTCGGGCTGAGACGTCATTAATGTTACACACTCTCTTAATCAGCTGGTAAGTCTGATCAGCTGTGTGGTGAGAAGTATCTTACGTCACGTATCCAATCAGAATCGGGCACGTTCAAGCCTATCACAGCACAACAACCATGTTTTTTAAATCTGTTCTCTCTCCCGCTTCTGTCTGGTGACGAGCGTGCGACCCGCCTCCTCCCCTTCCACCTCCAGGCATCTTTAACCACGGGGTTCTCGGTCTTCTTCTGGCTGACGGACCCCTTTTGGTTTAATCACCACCGCCAGTGTCTAGACTCCATCGGGGGATATACTGGCTTTTCTAAAACTCTAGAAATTATATAGCCTATATACCTTTTGTCCGTTGGAGTCTAATCTCCAAAAGTTGATGGAAACCTTTGTTACTTTGCGTGTGTATTTTCAAATAAATATTTGCATATCTGCAAACAAGTCTCTCCTGATTGAAATGTTATGTTGTCAGTCACATAACTTTATTCACAGATATAGTCTATGCTGAATGTACAGTAATACCAACACAACTAAATATGCAACTTTTATTCTTGTCATAGATTTGAATATCACCAGTTTATGAATTGTGTCAACAATTGTGTATGATAGACATGTTGTATAGCTTAATTACTTTCTGAGGGATATTTTCTTCGAACGGCACCAACCACACACATGATGACAGTGGTTTACGGTTGCTTCTACCCAAAGTTTCTCCATTTAGGGCCCACTCCAAAACTATGCGGTAGGACACCAACCTGTATTGACTAAGAGCACAGAAAGGTTTGTATGCTAGCTAGGCTACAAGTAAACAGGTGATCATGAAAGGCTATTTCAAGGGTGCTATGTAAGTTGGCATGTGTGCATATTTCATATTTGCGTGTATAGGCCAACTGTATGGCATGGCTATACTACAATTGCATTGAACTATGCATCATGATATTATAAAATCACTTAACTTGGTGGACAGCTGTCCATTAGGTTCACTCAGCATGGGGCGTTTCTTCCAATTGATCTTGTCACAATGGGAAGAAAAAAATCGACAACTGCTGGGTGCATTATATATGGGTGAAATCCTCTGTGTTCCTTTAACTACCTCTCTGTCTATTATTTACTTCCTTATCTCTCTCTGTCTGTCTCTACTTTTGATCTGCATTTTAAACCAGCTGTCTGTGTCTCTGTCTGGCAGTCTGTCTCACTACCTGTCTGTCTTTCTGGCTACCTGCCAGTCTCTGTAGCTTCTTTATTTACCCGTCTGTCTCTCCTAACACCTGTCTTTTTGTCCCTCGATGTCTGTCTTCTTCTAGTTCTGACTACCCGGAGTGTGTAACACCAGGCTTCAGGTTACATACTTAGATAAAAAAAAAAATTATATTTTATGATCTAACCCTATATCTTTAAGAAAAGTGTAAAGATGCCCTACAGCATCCCCTAGTTTTCTCACTCATCCCTAAAACCCCCTCCAAATTCCAGCTTTGTTCTTATTCATAAATCTGACCACACAAGATGTTCCGCTCCAAATCAAATTCATAATTACATGTTCGACATCACATTTATTTGACATGCACTTATTATTTAACTACAGAGTTGCCTTTAATGCTGTATGTCAGGGGTCTTCAACGTGTTTTAAGCTTTTTTTTAAGCTTGGAAGCAAAAACCTTAATGTGTAAGAGCTGCAAGAGGGGATTACTGCCTTCAAGATCTAAAAAAAGACAAAGTGGAGTACGTCATCTTGCAGATGCAAAACAGGCATAATGTGGTTTTGCCCATATTGCGAGGAAAGTGCGGAAAAGAAAATTGTGATGGAGCAGATGATCGAGGAAAAGGGCCAATTTATAATCCAACAATTTGAGCAACGAATGCAGGGGATGGAATTTAAGTTGTAGAAAAAATGTGATCAGACGAAGGTGGTCGAAATCATACAGGAGCAGCTAAACGAACATCAGAAAAAAGGTACGCCGAGTTGGGCCGAAGTTGTGAAAAACGCTGAACCAAAGGAGAATTCTTTTGCCTTTAACTGAAGTGGATGAAAGGAAATCAACAACAGTGTGCTGTTTGGAGTAAAAGAGAGTGACATGGATGACAGAGGAGAGTGACATCAAAAAGATGTAGATGCCGTAAAAGATGTATTTAAAACGTGCAAGGGCCGCACATCTGTGGATTCATTTGTGAGAGTGGCCCGGCTTGGAAAATACAGCAGGAGTGAGGGTACGGACGACCCGGTGAGATCGGGGAGACCTGTTCTGGTTACTCTGTAACTCTGTAAGAGTACGGAGTTAAAGGTCAGCCTGTTCAGGAGGATCTCTGTGCTGCACCAAACGGATAAGTATAGAAACGTGAGAATAGCAAATGATCTGACAAAGACTGAGACAGAAAAGCAGAAGGAACTATATGAAGAAGCAAAGGAAAAACAGCGGCAGTCATCAGGATAATACACCTTCAGAGTCTGTGGACCTCCCTAGGCAAGGAGAGTGCTGAGAATCCCCAAGACTGAGGGCCTCATTTACTAACACTAGCGCAGTTTATGCTGCGTCTGTTATGCAAGTTTGATAATGTTTCCACATTTAGCGTAGTATTTATCAAACCTGACACCCATCAGATAATCAGTGTCTTTCTCCGCCCACTAGACCGTAAATTGCGCTGCAGCAAAGTGGTTCTGGTGCTATGATACGGCTGAGTGCAGACTGGGATATTCCCACTGCTGATGCTATGACTGTTTAAAATGATCCTGATGTCAATATTTGTAATGTAGCGATGCATTTAATAACTGCTGAATGGAATGTGAACGCTGAGTCAGAGATTCAATGTCATCTTTGATTTCTTCCAGTAACTCTAATATTGCACGGCTGCTTAATCTGTAACGCTTCATGATTTCGTGTTCACTCCACTGACAAAGTGTGATCCTTGTGTTAAAAATATTTTCAGCCTGACCGATGTCTTCGTCTTGCTGGGATTACTGCTGCCATTTCACCAGCAGCATATAGGCCTACGAGGAAACCCGATGGCGGCTGGTTAGACCTGCTTTTAAGAGGCGGAGAATTTCCCCCGCAGAATAGAGGCACGCTCTCACTGGCAGTCTTTGGAAATACCACAGACTATATAATTAGGCGCACTTTACGCATATCCTCCACCTTTTTGGGTTGAACTCCCACTTCCCCCATGACCCTCCCATGAACGCACATTGAAAGCGCAACTTGTCTCTTCTCACTCATGTGGCAGGCAATCTGCGATTTTACCCAAGTGCTCCCTGTTTGTACATAGCCCGCATCGGTTACGTCCATCTTTGCGACCAAACGGCTTGATAAATCTAGCCCTGAGTGACTTAAAGGTCCACTGTGTAGGAATTTCTCCCATCTAGCGATGAAATTGTATTTTGCATTCAAACGAATAGTGCTCTCTCGCGCCTTGCTTTTTGAAATGCGTGTTGCAACTGCGGTAGCCGTTATGTACCAAGAAGCTATGACAACATGTCTTCCAATTTTAACTTTTTTGGCGACGAGGATTCCTTCTCCTGTGGCTCGGCATAAGTATGATCCTCCATTATGAACTAAAGTGCAGGCTTTCAAATTTGCCGTGGCGGTGACAAGCGCCTCTCACTGATCTCCTTCTCCGTTTCAGCTGGTTTCAGTCACGTGATGCTGGCTCTGAATGAAAACGCGTCGTGGATAGGGCTGGGCACCGAATGTCGATACTTTTACGGCACCGGAAAAAATCCGATCTTATGAGTATCAAAAAATTATTTCTTTTTTGGTGCCAAATTTCGGTTCCAAAAGCGGCTGAGCGCATAATGCGCAAGCTTATCTGTCTCACAGAGCGGAGCTAAAATTCACAGTGCAATACAATAAATTAGGAAAAGGCAATGTCAAATAGCAAGGTCTTTAGCCTTGATTTAAAAGAGGTGAGAGTGGGGGCCGACCTACAGTTTTCCGGTAGCTTATTCCAGATATGGGGAGCATAAAAACTGAACGCTGCCTCCCCCATTTTGGTTCTGACTCTGGGGACGGCAAGCAAACCTGTCCCTGACAATCTGAGAGTTCTTTGTGGTTTGTAGTTTATAAGCATATCCGAGATGTATTTTGGGCCTAGGCCATTTAGTGATTTGTAGACCAGCAGAAGTATTTTGAAATCTATTCTTTGAGGAACAGGGAGCCAGTGTAAAGACTTTAGGACAAAAAAAACAGGTATATATATATATATATATATATATATATATATATATATATATATATATATATATATAAAAACAGATAAAGATATAGAAAAGGCAGAGATATTGTCAGAATACTTCTGCAGTGTATTTGTTAAAGAGTCTGAAGGGCAGATACCTGACTTGCAAAGGTTGGAAGTTCAGCAAGCAGAAAATTTTAAAATGACAGGGTCTTCTTTCCCCGCTGATTCTGCCAAGCCCGTTCCCTTGGCTGTGGTTTTGCTAGATAGTAGGTAGGTAAAAATAACTAACAATAACAAAACGGCTTTTACAGAAAATGAATGTATATAAATCCCCTGGACCGGATTTGATTCACCCTAGGATTTTGAAGGAACTGGCGATTGAGATTGCTGAACCGCTGACCGTTATCCTGACAAGCCAGACCCCCATCCAGATGTCTGGTCTGGGAACTCACCATTGGCAAGGCTCAATCCGAGGGGCGGGATAAACGGTTGTCTTTCAGATTTCCTCTCATGGGACTTTAAGTTTACCGACTCTCATATTTAGGAGAGACAGAGGTGATATGATTCAGGTGTATAAGCTTGTACAGGGAATATATGATGTAACAGTTAAGCCTATCTTTCAGTTTTGGAGCAATAGGTATGAGACACGAGGGAATTCTTTAAAACTTTACCCTAGAACATGCCTGGTAGACACCAGACTCTTCTCAGTTGTAACTGAGAGTGGGTCTGGGGAAGGTTCATTCACAGCCCATTTCCAAAGGACGCAGCTCAAATGCCTCTGGGCGCAATCGGATAGTCCTTCAACCAATCAGACCAACGAACCGGGTGACGTAGCAGTGACGGGGTTGCTGCGCTTCGGTGGCCGTCATGTTGAATGTAAACAAAAAGCTGCTTGCTGTCGCTGCGCTATCATCATCGTGTAAAGCCCGCCTCAACGGTTGTGATTGGTGTAAAGTTCACCTCAACGGTTGTGATTGGTGTCTTGATTTCTAGAAATTAGAAATGGGCTTGAATTGGCCAGACGGACTTGCAGAGAAAATCTCAAATTTGCCGCAAGGTCGTCAGAGTTTTCCCAGACTACCCTAGAACCTGTCTCAAAAGAGAAAGATTTTTTTCACACTCCCTGCGGTAAAATCATAGAACGAGCTTCCAGAAGAAGTTGTGGAAGAATAGGTTGGATGCATTTTGCCTGTCAAAACGTGTAATGTATAATTATAAAGCTTGTCAGTAATTTATTATTTATGAATTGTTAGAAAATTTCCATCATGAAATGAATGTGTTTTATGAAAGCAATGTTAAAATGTGAATATATATATATTTGTTTTGTGTTGCTTGAGTCTGAAATAGAGGATTTTTGTCTTGTACCAGAATTTTTTCAATAAATTTTCAATAAATGTAAGCTTAACTGTATCTGTGGATGGCTGCCTTACCTATAGACCTATAGACAATCAATGTTGTGTACATTAAAAACAATATCTTTACTAATAATATGTTGGATTAAACCTGGCGGCGGGGGTTGACCTTACCTTGCAGCCAGTGTGCATTGCCATATAAAGACAAAATGCCTCTCATTCCTCTTTCTGAAGTGTCTGCGTGTCACTTCCTTCCTCATAGATTTGAATACATGTGTCGTCGCCCCGCTTTTGGTGGCGACTCAGTGCAGTCGAGCCGCGAGCAGCCAGACGGACTGACGGACCAGCTGAGGACGAGAGAGACGAAAAAATAATCCTCCACGCACAGACATCCATCCTCGCCTCACCTCCCAGGTAACCGAGCAGCAGGTGTTTCCTGAAGGCATCGCTGGGTTTTTATTGCTGTGTGTGTTTGTGTGAAAGAGGGGAAGAACAGAGTGTTTGTAATCACACACTGGGTTGCATACATCTACTTTTTTTATAATCCGGTTCAGTCTGGGTTTTTCCTCTCAAATGGTCCCACTTCATGTAAGAACACAAAGCAAACAACCCAAAACTTAAAACCTGCATCGCTCACGTTTTAAAACTCTGTACACGTTTGATAAAATAATCATTTCAAACTTGTTCACGTAAGAGGTCAGAGCAGTCACTGTGATTTTTTATTTATTTTGGTTGCTGTGTGTTTGTGTGAAAGAGGGATGCAGTAAAGACAGAGAAGGGGGAAGACAGAGTGTTTGTAATCACACGCTGTTTTCATAAATCTACATTTTTATAACCCGAAAACCCTGACATTCAGTCCAGGTTTGTGTCATAAACGCAACACAAAGCCTAAAAACCCCAAACCTAAAAACCTGCATTGCTCACGTTTTAAAAACTCTGCGCACGTTGGAGAAGAAGATCACTTTGGACAAACGAGATGGCAGTTTGAGGCAGTTTGAAGCCTGCAGCCGAGAGGAAGAAGAAGTTAAACCACTGCAGCGAGCTGAAAAGGAAGTTTGCGGTTAGCTTCACTTCAACTGCAACAAAAAAAACTCCAGAAACCAGAAACTCTGACATCAGCTCAGGACTTTATAAAGGCTTCAACGTGAGCATCAAAACTGACTAAGTAAGTAAGTAAAGTATATATGGTGCTTCACAGTAAAGTGAAATACAATAAATGTCTCAGACTCTGACACATTGAGGCCACACGTGCACACGCGCGCACAGACGCACGCACACCTACCTCATCTTTCTGTGCAGTTGTCATGGGCAAAAGTTTGCACTTTGCACTTCTGTATTTATTGTACTTATTGTACAAGTAAGTATTCCAATGTGCCTGTACGTTGTACTTGAGCAAATGGCAAAAATAAACACTTGAACTTGAAAAAACATAAGAATACAAAGGAAATCATAGGTACATGAAATCAGAAAAAATAAGACCCTCGTCTAACTAAAAGCCTGTTTGAATAGCAAAGTCTTCGACTGCTTTTTTAAAAGAATCAGCGACTAAAAGACTTTCCTCCGATCTAATGACTGTAGTCTGACTTCTTCACCGTCTTCTTTTAGCTTTTGCAGCGTCATGTATTTATTATCTACTTTTCCAACATTTTAGACACAGATATGGAGATAATAATGCTCCAAAATGATGTGAAATTGCATTTTTTTTATTTGTTTTTTATTAAAAAACATAACATTTTCTTAAAGCCGGTGTCTTCAACGTGTTTTAAACCAAGGACCCTTTAACCGAGAGAGAGACGGAGCAGGTTGTATAAACATAGGTTGTATAAAATGAAGTTGCATATTAACCCGTGTTGTCCTCCTCGCTAAAAAGAAATATTGACACTTTTTTCAGAAAAATTCCAGGCTTTCCGGCACTTTTTGTAGATGTTTTATAAGTTTAATAAGTTGTTTTATGTCGCATTTTTTTGTTTTTCTGATGTTTTTCTTGTTCTTTTTCCATTTTGTCACTTTCTTGTGGCTATTTTTGTTTTTGGTGTTTTTTTTAAATATTTATTTCCCACTTTTTGCGACATTTTTGTCACCTTGACATCTATGCCCCCCCCCCCCCCCCCCTCTACCACCAGTATATACACACCACTAACATCAAATTATAATGATTAGTTACTTATTCTTGGAATTCTTGGTCAATAAAATCATACCACATTTTTGAGTTTAAAAAGCAGAAATATGCTATAATATTAAATAAAACACCCACAATTCAATACAAGTAGTGAACTGGTCTGTCATTTTACTTGTGTAGAGTGTTGTATAGAACCATCCAGGTTATTTTTGGGCAATTTGGTTGAAAGAGACCCACATTTCTGATATAGAAACTTTAAAAACCAAATTTGACCCGAGGACAACAGGAGGGTTAAACTGGGCCTACACATGGGCGTCAGTTTGGTTTGAAATGTGGTGGGGACAGAGACGCATTCGGAAGTGCATTTCCAGAAGTGGTGGGGACAACGACGCATTCATATTTTTTTTCTCTTTCGCGCAGGTCATGTTTTGAAAGACGTTGTCCAGGGGCCTGTAGGCTAGTACTACAAATCAAGTTTAACATGCCCTGGATTCCTTTCAGTTCCCCAGCTGCACTAACCCTAACAACCACGGTTAAACTGTGTCACAACGTTTATCAACTAGTTGACTCAACCCGGGTTTACCAATCTAGAGACGCGCGTTCACATAAAAGAGGCGGTGTTTGCAATCAATCTACCAGAGCCACATATTTTACATAAGAGCAATTCTACATAAATATGAAGAACACAGACACGGTTTACAAGCAAAAGGCGATCCAGTCGCTTCCTAGAACAGGAAGAAAAACTGGCAAAAAAGCCGACGCTGTAAATGTGTAAGTCACAACGCTTATCGGTCCCTCCAGACAATTGCAGAGTTTTGTGATTGTTGCGGGCAGAAATCCTTGATTATGCGGCACGTTTTCTTATAAAATGCGATGGAATATGTGGGATATTTGCGCAATTTTATGCGATGAAATTGCAGTAACTTGCAAAAACTGCGGTTTGATGAAAAAGAGATTCCCCCCCAACCATGTTGTCAGTAGGCGAAATTACGTCACTACATAACGTTCCCATGGCAACATGGGAAAATGGCTGCTCTTGTGTGAAGTAAACGCAACATTTTTCAACTTTCTGCTGAGATATATGTGACTTTTTTGCAACGAAAATGAGGGGATTATGAAATCATGCAAGCCCCGCATATTTTGCGAGGAAATTGGCAATTTATGGTGAAAGTGCGGCGTAGCCTATTTGAAAAAATGCGGCCCCCACATAAATATGAGCGGACTTTGGCTGATTATGCATTGAATTCTGCAATCGCATAATCACGTTTGTCTGGACCGACTGGCTTATCAATCAGTCAGGCACAAGATGTGACCATAATTACACTTGTTCTTTCCATAAACTGTCGTTAGTCTATTATTTCAGTTGCAACCCTGGCAGTGGGAAGCGATCGTGGGAGCAAATAAAAAATTTAAAAACATAATTCAAACCGATGCGCGCATTGGCAACACACGGCTCAAGAAGTTTACAATAGGCCTACGTTATTCCCTCCACTGGAAATCTATAGGCCCTACCTTTCATAAATACCTATCAGGGAATGTTAACGGGGTTGTCGGTCTCTAAATGTTTTAACTTTTAAGAGCGCATCTCTCTCTCTCTCTCTCTTTCTCTCTCTGTCTGTCTCTCTCTCTCTCTCTCTCTCTCTCTTTTTCTTCTTTTTTTCTCACTGAACTCCACCCATTCAGTCAATGGATCTTCTAAGAATGGGGATACCGTTATCAATGGAGTATTGATTGGTCAGTAGGCGGTGCTTTTACACCAGTTGATCTCTGATCTCCAACATAACCTGCTCCCGACCAGGTTAGGTGTTCAGCATAAATTACCACGGCGATTGAACCCGGTAACAACTAATCCACCGTCGTGGTACAGAAAACCCTGGGTTCAGTACAGGCCCCTGTAGCTTACTAATGTAAATAAATAAAAATGTATTCAAAAATGTGATGATGTCCGACTCGTTTTATGAAGAAGAAAGCCTTAAGTTTTCAAAAAGCATTAGACACGACATATATGTTCTGCTTCGTACCATGTTGACAATATGACATGACGTGGTTTAATGTACCTAAACAATAATCATTTCTCTCTCATATTGCTCCTTATAACCACCGAAAACTCTGAAAAAATCGAACCAAAAGTCTAATTATTAACGACGTTATCTGACATTATAAGCGTTGTTTCTGCTTCACATTTTCAGCAGCAGCGGCTGTGGGTTGACTCCCCACGGTTCTCATGGGCTTAATATAACGTGAAAAAGCTTAACGTGGTTTAATGTTCCTAAACAGATCAATGATCACATTTCTCTCTCATATTGCTCCTCATGTACAGTAAGTGATCTTATGTGTTATGAACTTTATTTTTTAACTAAATTGAGCTTGAGGTTTAAAAATGACTCATGACAAAATCTGGTGGGGACACGTCCCCACCGTCCCCCCCTAAAACGACGCCTATGGGCCTACAATAACGTGTAGGGGGGTCTAAAGCCTTTATACATACCTTTTTTAGTGCGTAGAATACTAATCTGTTAAAAAATGAATTGTTGGCATGATTTAATAAATACTGTTTTAATGTAAAACATACATGTGGCCCCGAGTGAAGCCTCAGTATTAACTGTATCTTAGTGACCTATGGGCCAGTCAGTCTAGCATCCGTGGGGAGTTTTCACACACTGTGAAGCTGATTTATATTTGCTAATAATATTGCAAATAATATGTTGTAGGGCTGCATTATTTTCATTGTTGATTAATCTGTTGATTATTTTCTTGATTATTCAATTAGTTGTTTGGTCTCTAAAATATCAGAAAATGGTGAAACATGTGGATCAGTGTTTCCCAAAAAGCCAAGATGTCGTCCTAAAATGTCTTGATTTGTCCTCAACTCAAAGATATTCAGTTTCCTGTCACAGAGGAGAGAAGAAACTAGAACATATTCACATTTAACAAGCTGACATCAAAGAATCTTTGATGAAATTACTCAAACCGACTATCAATATCAATATATCATCAATCGATTATCAAAATAGTTGCCGATTAATTTAAGAGTTGATTAATCGATTAATCTTTGCAGCTCTAATATGTCGGATTCACATTAAGATATTTTAATTGTCTTGGAAACTTTCAAGATATTAACGATCATTTTGCGACACCCGTAACTTTGGGGCCAAGGGGGGGGGGGGGGTAAAATCTACGATATTTTTTGAAATGTTTAACCCAAACACATAATATATAAGTTATGGTGCATATAGTATGTCTTTATTTATGTAAAAAATAAAATGATATTAGGTTTTTTGCACTAGGGTTGGGCATCGTTTGGATTTTAAAAATTCTGATTCCAATCCCGATTCTTCCTTTTGATTCTCGATTCTCGATTCCGATTCTTTGAGGGGTGGAGTTCAAACGGGTCACATGCCTGTTTTCATAAATAAGAGGAACGTTTTATTTTGATTCAATGGTGGTTTGCAGTTTTACAGACAGCCACACTAGAGCGCTGCTTACTGTGCTTCATGGCTGCAACACAACAAGCGCCTGGCCGCTACGGAAACCTAAACTTGCGCATGTTAAATTTGGAACCGATGATCGGATTTGAAACCAAATCCTTTCAATGAAGAAACGATTCTACTGGAATCGTAAATTTTTGAAACGATTCCAAGTAGGAATCGGTTCTCGATGCCCAACCCTACGATGTACTAGACAGTTTGGATTATTGTGATGCGAGTGACGGATGGCGAGCTTGACCGCAGTCTCATTCTATGAGGGAAACACTGCAAGCTGCTACAGTTTGCTGCTAAACACATCTGACTACAGGAGACATGCGGAGTATAAATATAGTCGGTGAGGTTCGAGTACGGATCACATTCTCACCACAACCAAACCGCTCCATGGTTTGATTGAAAGCGTACCGAGACCCCTCTTCAAGCAGGTCTCGGTACGCTTGTTTCTCGTTCTCACCAGCCCTGACGAAACGCACCAGCGGGACAAGCCAACTCTAGTTGGATTCAACCGAACTAAACGAGGCAGGTGTGAAAGCGCCCTAAGTATAATATAAAAAGATAAGAAATATATACAAATAAGATAAAGAAAGATAAGTTATATATATATACAATTTCCTAACATTTTTAGAGAAGATGAGTTTGCATGCATGTATGAACATATCACCATAATCAATTGCTGATTTAAAAACGTGGCTTGAATTAGTTTTGTTAAGAAAAACAGTATTTGTTTCTATAATATAAACCTAACTTAAGACGTTCAGTATGATGTTTAAAGGACAGATTGTCAAAAACTTCTTTGAACACTCATGGCCAGATGTACGTACATTTGCGAAAGTTGCGTTATCAGCGCCATGGCCGACCCGCAGAAAGCGCACGCTGTGATACGTCAGCTTACGTCGTATTTACCAAACCTGCCAAGTCTTTCTCCGCCCACTAGACCGTAAATTGCGCTGTAGCAAAGCGTTAAGTACTGGTGCTATGATACGGCTGAGTGCAGACTGAGATATTCCCACTGCTGATGCTATGACTGTTTGAAATGATCCTGATGCCAATATTTGTAATGCAGCGAGGAGTTTAACAACTGCTGAACGGAATGTGAACGCTGAGTCAGAGATTCAATGTCATCTTTGATTTCTTCCAGTAACTCTAATATTGCACGGCTGCTTAATCTGTAACGCTTCATGATTTCGGGTTCACTCCTCTGACAAAGTGTGATCCTTGTGTTAAAAATATTTTCAGCTCATCATATGCCAGGAAACCCGCTTCCAGGTTTACACCTGCTTTTAAGAGGCGCACTGTCACGGGTGTTTTTTGTACATACCGCGGAATACATAATTAGGTGCACTTTACGCTTCCCCTCCCATCTCTTTATGGGAAACTCCCACTTTCCCCTTCACCCTCCCGGGAATGCATATGCATGACACGGAAAAGCGCAATTTTCCATTTTCAGCTCCTGTGACATGCAGTCTGTGCTTTTACCTCAGTGCGGCCTGTTTGTACATACCTCGCCATGCTTTTACACACACGTTGCGAAACAAATACGCCTGAAGTGGGCGCAAAAACGATAGTACATCTGGCCCTCATGATCAGTTACAGATTTCAGGGATTTTGGAAGTTCACCGGTGGAAAGAAACCAAAGTACATTTACTTGAGTACTGCACTCAAATTTTGGTTTTCTACTTCTACTTTCTGTTACTTTATACGTCCAAAACGTATCAGATGGAAACACGTTGTTACCTTACAGCCAAAAGGAAAGAAAACTAGAAACTAAGACAGCAGAAACACTGACGACACAAAGCATGTTGTCATGGACAAATAAGGTAAAGTAGATGAGCAGAGTCGCTGCACCTTTGAAATGTCACACTGACTCATTTAACTACAATCAGCTCTAACAAAGCTGACCAAAAACAGGTTTGTTTTTAGCTGCTGAGTTTCATTTCTGCTTCTGCAGCACAGACACAACGGAGCTGCTGTTTCCCTGTACCATCAGGGCCGTAGGGGGGCCTGGAGCCCTTTGAACCTCCTTTATTAAGACATTATTCTACTGTGCTAACTGCAGAGGTGGGTAGTAACAAGTTACATTTACTCCGTTACATTTACTTGAGTAAGTTTTTGAAAAAATTATACTAGGAGTAGTTTTAAATCACTATACTTTTTACTTTTACTTGAGTAGATTTGTGAAGAAGAAACTGTACTCTTACTCCGCTACATTAGGCTACAATGAGCTCGTTACTTTTCTTTTTACCTCTTTGGTATTCTACGCGTCATTGTCTTCATCCCCCCCGCATAAGCCTCATTTTAATGTTTTATTTTGACAGAGAGAGAGACTTCCGCTAAAGGCTCTACCACGTGACTGTGTGTCACCAGTCAAACGTAGTTGTGCAGTCTCGTCACATGACCATACTCAATCTCAGCGGCGGGACGGTTAGCTTTACAGTCGTAGCAAAACAAACATGTCAGAATCAACCGTCGGCAATGCAGACACAGACGAGGAGGAACCCCCCCCCTGGCCTCATATTGAAAGCATGTTTACCTTAGTAAAAGTGCCAATCAGCAGCTACATTGTGTCTTCTGTGTCTAACAAAACAAACGGACATTTCAGCATTCAAAAACTCAACATCTAACTTGAGGAAACATGTACACACGTACTGACACACACACACACACACACACACACACACACACACGTACAGACACACACACACACACACACACACACACACACACGTACAGACACACACACACACACACACACACACATACTGACACAAACACACACACACACTTACTGACACACACACACACACACACACACACACACACACACGTACAGACACACACACACACACACACACACACACATACTGACACAAACACACACACACACACACACACACACACACACACACACACACACACACACACACACACACTTATTTCACCCTTCCTCCCTTACTTTAAAGCTCAAATGGAGCTTTTAAATCTGCTGACTATAAATATAAGAGGAGAGCAAACATCAGTTGTTTTTACAGCTTTAAAAGATTATAAAATCTTTTTTTGTTTGACATTAAAAAAGTCTTTAGCTTTAGTCTTGGAAACAATGTCTCCCCCCCCTAAAACAAACGCACAAAAGATAAGAGAGAGAGTGTAATTAAAGAGTGGGTCCGCGATCACGGAAGGCTTGTATCATGTTGATGTGCCAACAGTAGAAAGCCAAATATACTGTAGGTAAGAACGATGCTGGAACAAACCACTTAATTGGGGGGGGGACAGTCTCAAAGTTTCTGGGTGTTTTTAAATGCAAATTGTAGATAAAGTGATGATTATCTTCATGCACTAAAGAAAACAAAGATATATCAATCTGACAGATTTTAAAGGGAATATATTCCAACACATAAGAACTCTCCAACCGTGGTTAGATACTTTCAGTCGGATGCATGTAATGTAATGAGTCTGAAATCAGATTGACTTTAACTTCCTTGAAGATGATTTGATGTGAAAGCGAAGGCCGAGCTGAAAGGAAACCGGACACAACTTGTCGACTTCTGATAAATGGAGCCGTCCTCCGTTCTCTCAGGCAGGAATTCACACGTCGCTGCAACTGACGCCACGTAACATCCACGTGTTAGATCTGGTTCGCTAACCTCAGCCTGTCTGCAGAAGAAATGACATGTAATGTAACTAAGTACATCTACTCCAGTACTGTATTACTGTACACTGACTGACTGACATGTGATGTCATTCTTATTAGAAAACTATCAGTTTTTATCAGTGTTTCCTCTCATCAGGTCGCTGTTCTCCGAGCGGAGCAGGAAGTTGAATCACTCGTCTTAAAAGGTTGAAGTCTGTCTTCTTCTTCTTCTTCTTTGTGGTTTAAAGCGTCCTCTTCAACATAACGCACTCTTTCTTAACATCCTCCGCCATGTTCACATTTAGCTCTTTAACGCCAAAAAAGGATCTACACACACACACACACACACACACACACACACACACACACACACACACACACACACATATGCGTACTGACACACACACACACACACACACACACACACACACACACACGCATACACACACACACACACGCGTACTGACACACACACACACACACACACACACACACACACACACACACACACACACACAGACACACGTACTGACACACACACACACACATACACACACACACACACACACACACACACACACACACACACACACGTACTGACACACACACATACACACACACACACACACACACACACACACACACACACACACACACTGAGTGAGTCAACATGGATTGAAATAAAAAGCCCCGTGTGTCGTGATCACCTACTTCTCAGAATTGTTTCACTCTTCCTCATCTGCAGCTTTTTGCTTTCTTCAGACACCAGCCGTGACGTTAGCAGGGACAGAATTATGACTGCACAATTGAAACACAACATGTGCTAGTGTGGAAGTTATAAACAATCTCTTAAACCTTAAATTACAAATAAAGATGAAAAGTGTTCTCCTTTTACAGTATGTTCTCCTTCAGGGTCTTTAAAGGAATAGTTTGACATTTTGGGAGATCATTTGCTTTCTTGTGGAGAGTTAAGATTCACCAAACAACAGCCATGGAACTGAAAAACATTTAAATGCTGATGAAAAAAGGCAACAAAAACTTAATGTAAAAATGCAAAAACTTGGAAAAAGTCGGTAGAAAGAAGGAAGTAAGGCAAGAATAGGTGGAAAATATCAAAAACTTCGAAAACAGCGACAAAAACTTTGAAATCACGTACCCCCTGCAGTCCTCCAGAGTACCCCTTGGGGGCTATAAAGTGAGGTTTTAGGGGGAGGACCCCCACCGGTTTGAATGTTTGTTTTCTTCGCTCTGCTCAGGAGGTCTTTCCACTTCTTTCATACATGGCTCTCTGTACGAAGGCTGCCTGAGTTCCTCCGTTATCTGTTGGTTGTTTCTTTTTGTTTGTTGTAACGTTGGACTGTCTGGCAGTCAGCGTGCGTCTGTGCTGCCTGTACAGCTCTGTCGATTCTCTTATCTCAAAGTCAGTGAAATTGCCTTTTCTTTTCTTTGATCCTCCATTGAAATGGCGGCAACTTTACAAAATAGAGGAAAATCGTTTGCAACGTATATCACGATTTTCCTCCATTTTGTAAAGTTTCAGCAATAGCCATAGTTCCGTGGTCATTCACATGAGCGCTCATCGCTAAGACCAGGCGTAGTTGAGCCGAGGCTTAATTTGGTTGGTGAAACCGACGTGAAGTCAATTCTAAAGACTGGTCTTAACAAAGACCAACTTAGCAGACATAGGACCAGGCTTAGTGAAGACCAGCTGGTGCAACCAGCTCCTGGAAACTGTGTGTTAAGGGCCTTTAGTGTCTGTGTGGGAGTCTGATAAATGTCCTTGAGTGATGTCACTTGAGTCAACCATGGTTGAAAACTACAAGTCTAAAATGAAGTGGTCAGACTGCTGCTCATCTCGGCTGCAGGGTACGCTACCTGCTGCTGCTAGCATCACACAGCACAAACTACCACAGAGCTGTCACAGGCAGAGGGGCATTGTGGGTAATGTAGGCGCCAGGTTTTGACACGGAAGAAGCACGTGTGTAATAAAAACAGGATATTTCTGGCTCTGCTGTATCCATTTTAAACCTTTTTTTTTAGATTGTTCAGCATGAGTCTGACAATCGTATCTTATTTTAAGGATCTGCACACACACACGCACGCACACACACACACACACACACACACACACACACACACACACACACACACACACACACACACGCACGCACACACACACACACACACACACACACACACACACACACACATACTGAGTTGACACACACATGTACTGAGTTGGCACACGCACATACACACACACACACACACACACACACACACACACACACACACACACACACGTACTGTGTGAACATCTCCCAGGTATATTCAGACAGTTTGAGACAAATTACGTTTTTTTAACAGTATCTAGTGAAAACCCAAACACATAGTATACGTATGAATCAGAAAATATGCATAATGTGGGACCTTTAAGTACAGTTCCTGAGTAAATGTACTCAGTTACAAAAGAGAGAAACACTTCTGTCAGACAGGAAGTGCAGCCGAGGCAGGAAGTTGCCTTGCAGAAGTGAGAACTGTCATGACAACAATCAGGAGTTACCAACTTCCTCCTTTTCTGCTGCTCAACGAGCTGCTCAGCGCCGCCACGTTCGGGTTCTGACGGATGTTGTTCAGTTTCAGGTTCCCAACATGGCCGCCCCAGCGCCGATCTCCCCGGAGGAGCAGGAGGAACTAAGAGAAGCTTTCGCCAAGATCGGTAAGTAAAGCGACATTTCCTCTTCTGATTCAGGAAGAAGCAGCAAGGACCTGCTGCATGGGAAACATTACAAACTTTGGGTATTTTTTTATTTACACCTTACTGTTAACCCGTTTACAGCGGTGGAACCTAACTAAGTACATTTACTCCAGTACTGTACTTAAAGTTACCAGGAATGCACCCAATCCAGGATTCGGCTGAATATTGGGCTTTTTGACGGGGTTGGGTTTCTGCCGAACCTTAACATTTTTTCCACCCAACCCGAAGGTGTTTACGTAGGTGGAGCGTTCAGTGCAGTCGGCTGTGAGAAAGTGGAAATGGAACTGGTGAGCAGAAAAAGTGTTGTTTGGCAGTACTTTCAGTCAAAAGAAGCCATTCAAGTCACGCTACATGTTCAATTTGCAATGCTGATTTGTCTCATGGTGGCGAGGACCCTAAACAATACACAACATGGCCGCTGTTACAACATTTGGTATGAAACATCCGAAAGAATATGAGTTGTGCATGAAGGAATCTACAGACAGCAGCCAGAATGCAGCAACTTCAGGTACGGCAAAGGAAGGACAGTCACTTCATTAATGTGTTTACTGTGTTCATGGACTGAGGACGGGAGGAGGACTCAGCAGAATCTTAACCAGTGGAGTCAGTATTCAGCCAAACCCCAAAAATCTGGATTCAGTGCATCCCTAAAAGTTATTGTCCGTAAGATTTCCATCTAGTTCCTATCTATCAAGGAGTGAGTTAAACCAATGGGGATTAAGCATATGACCCAGTGATGACAGCGCTTGTATTTGCTGCGTTGTCAAGTAATAAGATCGGAGTGTCAGCAGGGGTCGGTCTCTCCCCGTCTGCCCAGCTGGAGCTTGACAGTGCCGGTTATGCTGCGTTTGATTGTACTCGGAAATTGGGAACTTCCGACAAGGAAGGATGCAAAGAAGTGGTACGTTAATCGGGCTGGGCGCCTACATTTTATCACTACTGACTCACAACAGTGGACCAAGCAGACAGCGAAAGAAGACCGTTTCACTTTGAGTCCAAAGAAAAATAAACAATAAACTAATATCCGGTCTGTCCTTCCATGCTCTCTCCATGGAGCCGCTTTTCAGGACGACCTTTCAGGAAATTACTGTAATGCTATAAAGGCTCTCTTGTTGAAACCTGTAGAAACCGTGTATTCGCCATCCACTACTCCTAATACATTTCACTACATTGTACTGTTGTACTGTGTGTATGTGAGTATTTGTTTAGTATGTAAGTAGTATGAAAGTTTTGACCTCTTAATGTTCCCGTCTTTCTCCAGATGTCGACAACAACGGATTCATCAGCAAGGACGAGCTCACGGGGCTTTTCCGGGCCGCCAACCTGCCGCTGCCGGGGTACAGGGTCCGCGAGATCGTCCAGGAGCTGACCAAGACCAGCGACCAGCTCACCCTGGAAGAGTTCACGCAGGTGGGTCACAGGGTCAAAGGTCACACACGCTGGGTTAGAAAGCGTTCCCTGTCACAGAAATAGTGCACTTAAAAAATAATTCTTTTCTCTAGAATTGATATTTATCATTTATTTATTGATTTACCTAAATATGTTCTGTTTATACGGTTGCTACGACTACATCATATCCGTTTCCAGCAAAACAAAGCGAATGTAGATTAAATATATTAAATATTTATTTTTATCTAAAGGAGAAACAGAATATCAGCTTTAGATTTAGTTTTATATGTTGCACCCTCTGCTGTCATAGAGTTGAACCTCTTCTTCTCTCTAAACCGTCTCCGCCATGAACAGATGAGGATTCTGTTTTTCTTTGTTCTTTGTCTCGGCCGTCAGATCGTCCACGGGCTGAAGAGCAGCGAGGTGGCCA
>CM042434.1:33030928-33145928 GCA_023631565.1 Gymnocephalus cernua
CGTCACGTCTACGGCGTCAAGCTCAGTTTGAGGCTGCGCAGTAACGCTCAGCCATCACCGGAAAACAACAAATAGAAATCCTATCGCATCCATACAGGAATAGTAGTAAACAGCTGTTAAAACATGATAATATACAGTATATGACACACTGGTATCAGATCGGTACTGGGTATCGGCCGTTATGCAAGTTTAGGTATCGGTATTGGGAAGAAAGAAATGCTATAGGACTATCTCTATTTTGTGTTGGTATTTATTAGATATTTTAGCATCTTGATTAGCGCTGGAATACAGAAGTGTAGTACGGGTATCAGTATCTCCTTATTACATGAAAGGTTTATTGTAATAACAAGATGTTCTTCGTGTTTTATCAAGATATTATCATGTTATTACAACCTACAAACTTATCAAGTTATAACGTGATAAATAGCGTATTGTAATAGCAAGACCATGTTATTGTTATTACAATCAACTTTTCACGTAATAATGTGATACTGATACGTTTTTCTTTTTCAAAAGTGGCAGTACTACGCTTCCGTAATGAAGCACTTTAACTTTATATATATATATATATATATATATATATATATATATATATATATATATATATATATATATATATATATTAGTGCTGTCAAACGATTAAAATATTTATTGCGATTAATCGCATTAATGTCATAGTTAACTCACGATTAATCGTACATTTTTATCTATTCTAAATGTCCCCTGATTTCTTTTTTTTCAATTATATTTTCTCATTTTAATGCTCTTATCAACATGGAAAAGTGGATCAGATTGCTTTGTGCAAATGTTTTTTTTTATCGAATTGGCATTGGCATATACGTAGTGTTCAATTTTACACTAACATTCACACTTGGAGCTAATAATCTGTCACATAATGTAACACTGTTACCTCGATTTCCCATTGCAGATAGTACTGCCTCATGCCTGTGGCGAGCGTGGCTGGTCGTCATAGTGACTATGGTTTACCCCGACTCATTTCCTGGTTCTTCATAAACAACGTAAAATCAGGAGAGGGTTAACTTTTCCTGCTCCAGGTTTCCCACCGTGGTCAGAAAGACCAGAGGAGACACTTTGTTTCTCTCACTGTGACTCTAGAGTCGCTACTCACTCTGAAGCTAATCGCCGTGACGAGCCTACTAGCTACATGGCTCGCAAGCCCAAACAAATGTGTGCGGCCTCGGCGTGCCCGGGCGTGAAAATACGAATCCCACTATGGGCACGCCAATACCCGCCCTTCAATCACTACTATTGGCCAGGCGTCCAAGGTAACGTAACCCCATTAGTTCAGGTTCTGTCCCCTGACCAATCCACTATCCTAACCTTAACCACTCGAGGTGAAATGCCTAACCCCAACCAATCGAGCTGCTTCGTAGGGCGGGACATGGCGTGGCCATAGTGGGATTCGTAATGTTGCCGGCCGTGTCTGTTTTGTTTCCGGTCTAGCTAGATCCGAAAAAACGTTAATCTTGCGATAAAAAAAATTGTCGGCATTAAAATGGGTTTGCGTTAACGCAATATACATTTATTTATTGTCCCATTGTATTTTCTGAACTATGTTTTGGATGCCCTTCACTTTTTAACTGCACAACAAATTTACCTACTGGTACAAATAAAGTAACCTGAACCTGAACGTGAACCTGTGTCGTCCCGGGCGACAGGAGAACCTGAACCTGGCTCTGAACTCGTCGTCGGCCATCGGCTGCCACGTGGTGAACATCGGCGCCGAGGACATCAAGGAGGGCCGGCAGCACCTGGTGCTCGGGCTGCTCTGGCAGGTCATCAAGATCGGGCTGTTCGCCGACATCGAGCTCAGCAAGAACGAAGGTGTGTGTGTGTGTGCGTGCGCAAGTGTGCATGTCTTTGTGTGTGTGGGGGGGGTTTCTGTCATTTCCTCTTTTGATTTATGACAATGCAGCACCTTTGCATCTTACTCTACTTACATTCCATGTAACGTTACCGAAATCGCTACAAAAGTTGAGCAGGAAAATCAAGAACTTAACTTAAATGTAGTATGTTGCTTTTAAAGTTAAAAGTGAGTGGATTAAATATTATTTTGTTTATGCCAATCGTTCCGGACCTCTGAGCTGGAATAAAAAATCAGATGCGGACCTTTGAGTGAAACGTTTGAGAGCCTCTGTTCTAAATCTGTGTGATGACCACGTTTGGTGTTGTGTGCAGCTCTGGTCGCTCTGCTGCGTGACGGAGAGAGTCTGGAGGATCTGATGAAGCTTTCCCCCGAGGAGCTGCTGCTGCGCTGGGCCAACTATCACCTGGAGGCGGCCGGCGCCGCCAAGATCAATAACTTCAGCTCCGACATCAAGGTGAGCACTCATAATATTAATAATACCTTTTACACACAAAGTCAGAAAGTGCTTCACAAAAGTAACATTATGTTAAAAAGTAGGGCCCAATAACAGTGAAATGAACATGTTTGTTTATTAGTTTGTTTAGTTTATTTTGAACATTTAAAAAAAAAGATAAATAAATATGTAAGTGTTAGTTTAGTTTTAGTGCACACAAACAAAATCCTCAGCAAACGTGTGTGTGTGTGTGTGTGTGTGTGTGTGTGTGTGTGTGTGTGTGTGTGTGTGTGTGTGTGTGTGTGTGTGTGTGTGTGTGTGTGTGTGTGTGTGTGTGTGTGTGTTGCAGGACTCCAAAGCGTACTACAACCTCCTGAACCAGGTGGCACCCAAAGGAGACGAGGAGGGAATCCCCCCCATCGCCATTGACATGTCGGGACTCCGGGTGAGAGGAATTATAGTTTAAAGGAATAGTTTGACTACTTTTTGGGAAAATACGGTTGTAGAAACTAACAGTTATAAATAGGGCTGGGTACCAAATTCAGTACTTTTTAGGCACCGAATTATATAAATATTTTTACAGTGTGGTATCATTACTTTTACTTAGGTACAGAATCTGAATACTTCCACCGCTGTCTGTCGATTTTAATCATCTAATTTATTAAAAACGTACGGGTGTTAGTCCAATAAGAATTTATTCAATTGAGGACAGCAGACGTGAATAAGGCTACATCTCCACCGCTACGTTTTGGTTTTAAAGTTTTGGTTTTTAAGCCAAAAGTGATCTCGGTGCACCAAGTGTTTTTATCTCCAGTAGAAGAACTAATCTCAGTTTAAACTAACACGCCCAAACCTCATATCTCATCATCATTCTGGTATACTGAACTAAACAGGAGGCAGCATGGAGACTCTGCACGCAGGTGGTAGTTGCCATGGTAATGTTAGTAGCTTTAAGTCTTAGAGAACCAATCAGGAGGAGAAACGTTGGCGTTAGTGTCGGTGTTGCCAAAGGTCTCCGTTGGTGGCCGTTGAGACTGCAACAACCCCGCAGATTCCAAACCAAAACGGGTCAGAAGTGTTTCCAAATGTCTCCGGTTTAGGGGCTCGTACACGCCAGAGCAGGGGGAATGAGAGGGGGAAACGCCAGAGCAGGGGGAATGAGAGGGGGAAACGCCAGAGCAGGGGGAATGAGAGGGGGGAATGCCAGAGCAGGGGGAATGAGAGGGGGGAACGCCAGAGCAGGGGGAATGAGAGGGGGGAACGCCAGAGCAGGGGGAATGAGAGGGGGTAACACCAGAGCAGGGGGAATGAGAGGGGGGAACGCCAGAGCAGAGGGAATGAGAGGGGGGAACGCCAGAGCAGGGGGAATGAGAGGGGGAAACGCCAGAGCAGGGGGAATGAGAGGGGGAAACGCCAGAGCAGGGGGAATGAGAGGGGGGAATGCCAGAGCAGGGGGAATGAGAGGGGGGAACGCCAGAGCAGGGGGAATGAGAGGGGGGAACGCCAGAGCAGGGGGAATGAGAGGGGGGAACGCCAGAGCAGAGGGAATGAGAGGGAGAAACGCCAGAGCAGGGGGAATGAAAGGGGGAAACGCCAGAGCAGGGGGAATGAGAGGGGGGAACGCCAGAGCAGGGGGAATGAGAGGGGGAAACCAAAGTGTAGCAGTGTAAATGTAGCCCAGTAGTAATACCAGTGCTGATGTTTTCCCCGCCCGTCTCTCTGCAGGAGAAAGAAGACGTGAAGCGAGCTGAGTGCATGCTGGATCAGGCCGACCGGCTCGGAGCCCGACAGTTCGTCATGCCAACGGACGTCGTCCGCGGAAACCCCAAACTGAACCTGGCTTTCGTTGCCAATCTGTTCAACAAGTACCCGGCTCTGAAGAAACCCGAGAACCAGGACATCGACTGGAGCTCCATTGAAGGTAGACAGCCGACTTTAATCTTCTCTTGTTTTCCTTTAAATAGAGAAGTGTTTTGGATGTAAACAAATAATTAAGTATCTCTATTTATCTTCTAATGTAAGTTCCGATATCAAAGAAGCAAATGTGTTCCCATCCAGTATGAGAAAGAATATCAAATGCACACAGATTATTGTCCAACATTAAAGGGTAACTTCGGTATTTTTCAACCTATTTTCCCATGATTTTGTGTCTTAATTGCGAATCGTGATTTGGAGTCAGTTAGCGTCCACTAAAAGTTCTGTTTCTGTTGCTGACGGTCTCAGATTATTATTCTAAGTTTTCTGACAACATTATGAAAGGATCCCTACAGAGATAGAGCTTTTAGTTAAAGAGTAATATCATTTTTGTTTAACATGAAACAGCCTCGAAATCATCACCAAACCACAGCAGACTCCATGTAAATAATCACTACTTTTATCATCTTAAAACACACAATTCATTCAAAGTCCACAGAAACTCAAAGCCGTCTTGTTTCATCTTTCCACTTTTCCAACAATCACCACTCTGGTCTGGTTGAAATAAACCCTTAATTCACCCATTTACATGTGGAAATATGCTGGCTCTATACACGCTAAATGTACTGATTATTTACATGGAGTCTGGTGGGTTTGGTGATGGTGATTTCAGGGCTGTTTAATGTTAAACAAAAAGGATCTTAGTCTATCTCTGTAGGGATCCCTTCCATAATGTCAGACACTTAGTATAATAATCTGAGTCTGTCAGTGGAAAGATCTTTGTTTACATTAGTCATTTATACACCAATGCTTGGGAAAATGGGGTCCAGGTTGAAAAAATACAGAAATGACCCTTTTATAATGAGGCCTTCCTTCACGTCAGGCATGTATTTATTGTTATTTAGCTTTGTTACAGCTCTTCTGTTGGTATTTCACTGATGTTTTTCATCCAGGGGAAACCAGGGAGGAGCGAACCTTCAGGAACTGGATGAACTCGCTGGGGGTCAACCCTCGGGTCAACCACCTCTACGCGTAAGAACACGCTCGCACTCTTCTTCTCTCAAACACTACAACACTTCTGCCTTTGAAAAAGGAAGCAGGTGAAGTATGGAAGCAAATAAAAGACTTAAGTATTTGAATTCTAACAGCTACTGAACACTTATGATTTAAATATTTTACTTTGAAAAACCTGAATGTTTCTGAATGTATTTGTTCTGGATGTCGAAAACAACGAGTTTCTTTGAACTTAAAATATGAAATTTCTTGATTTGCAATTTTAACTTCATTTTTTAATAGTTACAAATTCTGATCCAAAAGTTGAAATAAACCATAAACCGGACGACAGCCTGGAGTGCCGTCGTTATGTTGTATTCCCGTAGACTTGTTGTCCTTTTTGTGGCTCTTTTTCCATCGTTTTTTGAGGTTTTTTTTGGATTCAGTGGCTTTTAAAATTTCAATATTTATGTCTCTTATTTGCTTCCACACCTGGAGCCAAACAGAACCTAAAACAACTCTGTGTGTGTGTGTGTGTGTGTGTGTGTGTGTGTGTGTGTGTGTGTGTGTGTGTGTGTGTGTGTGTGTGTGTGTGTGTGTGTGTGTGTGTCTGTCTGTCTGTCTGTCTGTGTGTCTGTGTGTGTGTGTGTGTGTGTGTGTGTGTGTGTGTGTGTGTGTGTGTGTGTGTGTGTGTGTGTGTGTGTGTGCGTGTGTGTGTGCGTGTGTGTTACAGAGACATTGATGACGCCCTGGTGATCTTCCAGTTGTACGAGAAGATCAAGGTCCCGGTGGACTGGGACCGAGTCAACAAGCCGCCGTACCCCAAACTGGGCAGCAACATGAAGAAGGTACCACAGCAAAGTTCACGTCTGTTCTGATCCAAAACGAGAAAAAACTCAGCAGATAGTTTTCTATAAAATGTATTCATAGTGTCAGATCCTGGCAGACGTTATCTCAAGACACTTTACAGATAGAGTAGGTCTAGACCACACTCTATAATTTACAGAGACCCAACAGTTCCGTTCTAAGACCAGGCATTTGGTGCGACAGCGGCGAGGAAAAACTTTCTTTTAACAGACAGAAACCTTAAAGAGACGGTAGCTGTGTTTGAATTCCCTATCGATATAGTTCCCTGTAGAGTGTGTTCGCCATTCTGTAGTAGTGTTCCAAGTCTCCACGGTTAATTTCATTCACTATATATTCACTATAAAATACCCATAATGCACAGCTAATCTGAGCGTACATACGATGTACACTACATTTTCCTCCCGTATACCCACAATGCAATGCGGTCGTGTTTTCCCGGAGGAGGAGAAGAAGAAGCAGAAGTAACCGCGGAAACTGAAAAGGAAAAATGGAGCGTGCTTTGGTTTCTAAACGGTGGAAATGTAAAATGCAACATATATAATATATATATATAACCTTTTACTATCCTCCTGAGTGCTCAGTTTGTTTCAGGGACGTATTACAAGTCACGTCAAGTCAATGTATTTATTAGAGCACATTTAAAACCAACCTAGGCTGAACAAAGTGCTGTATGAAGTTATATTATAAAAACAAAGGAAGACAGTAAAAATATAGACACAATGAACATCATACAAACAACACACTTCTATAGAAATGTCCCTAAACTAAATCATACGCCAAAGAATAAAAATGTGTTTTAAGACGAGACTTAAAGATCTCAGGAGTAGAGGACGACCTGATATGAATGGGAAGTTTGTTCCCATTCCCATTCGGGGCCACAACGGAGAAGGCACCATCACCCTTTGTTTTCATCCCAGACAGTGGAACAGCTAAAAGGAACTGATTAGACAATCGTAGGTTCCTGGAGGAGTGATGTAGGCTGAGGAGATCAGCAATATATAAAGGGGCCAATCCATGTAATGGGTTAAAAACAAGTAACATTACCTTAAAATCCAGTATTTTAGTTTGGGTTTGTTTACATGACGCTAGGCGCGCCCGCCTCCATCACACACACAACGGACGCATCTCCCGACGCAACGATGTGTTTTCAGTGATAGTGTCTGAAATCTTGTTTGGTCGTTCAATCAATAGTTGACTATTTAATAAACGCTATGGACCTTTTTCACAGCAGACATTTTGACTTGTCAAAGTAGGAAAAGCACAGGTGAAATTGATAACCTTAACGATGGCTCAATTCCATCAAGTGTCCCAGTGAGATATTTCAGTGAGTCAGCGTGCACAATACCAGGGCCTCTCCTAAGTGGAATGCAGCCATCATTAATGGTTGAATACACCTGTGCTTTTCCTACTGCGACATGTCAACATGTCTGCCGTGAAAAAGGTCTATAGAGGGAACGGTTTCAAACTCAGCCATGGAAAGTGACATGTAGCGCACACATGCACACACACATACACACACACACACACACACACACACACACACACACACACACACACACACACACACACACACACACACGTTCACGTGAAGAGATGTTATGATATAAAAACATGATAATCAACACTTCAAAAAATGTCCTCGAGCTTCTTCCAGAAATCCCATGAAGCCTCCGTCACACAAACAAAGGGGCATCTCCTGACGCTACGATGTTTTCAGTGAGTGTCTGAAATCTGGTTTGGTGGTTCCCTCTATAGGTCACTATTTAATAACCACTATAGAGGGAATAGAGAGTGTGTGAGGGAACAGTTTCAAACACAGAGCCTGACTCTATGTTCCCATTAAGATGAATCGACTAGTTGTTAACTATTAAATGAATCGCCAACTATTGAATCAAATAACTTGTGTGATTCCAGCTTGTTAAATATGAATATGTTCTAGTTTCTTCTCTCCTCTGTGACAGGAAACTGAATCATCTTTGAGTTGTGGACAAACTTTCTTGACTTGCTAAATGATCTTTTAAACTGACAAACATCACATGTGTAATTCATGGCTCAATTGAAACGGGATCAAAACATTGTTTGTCTCTTCCCGACATTTTGTTTTCTGAAATAAGATCCTATGGGGTCCACCGCAAGGGAAGGGACTTCTCCTTTCTAGTTAGTCTGAATATTGTCTGATTTTGAAGAGAGTCGTTTGGATTTTAAATTCATTTTGCGAGCAGCAGGAAACGGTTTGTGTGGCTCCGTCCGAATGAACAAAGACACCTCGGCTGTGACTCAAACTGAAGTGTAACTCTTGTGTCTGTTGCAGCTGGAGAACTGTAACTACGCAGTCAAGTTGGGAAAGGAGGAGGCCAAGTTCTCTCTGGTGGGCATCGCCGGGCAGGACCTGAACGCCGGGAATCGAACCCTCACCCTTGCTCTGCTCTGGCAGCTCATGAGGAGGTAACAACTCTTCCTTCAAACTCTTTCAAACCTTCACGTTCAGTTCAGCTCCGTTTTATTCACAAAAGTTAAAGGAACTTATTCCCCGTATGCCCCAGAGTTAGATGAGTCCATACATACCCTTCTCATCTCTGTGCATTTATTTACCTACAATAAAGTTTACAAAGTCGTAAAACGCTGAATTAATTTCCCTCAACATAACAAGCTTTATTTCTGCAGCACATTTCAACAACAAGGCAATTCAAAGTGCAAAAACATTAGTCACAAAGAGTATAAAAACAGCTATAAAGTACAAGAATCAAAGTGCCAGTGCTGTGTAAGAAATAAACAATAACTTGATTTTAAAAAAAAAGGCATTAAAAAGAAAAAAGACCTTCCCTTAGAGCACGGGTGTCAAACTCAGTTTCCCAGAGGGCCACACTGGAAAATGAGAATCCCATCAAGGGGATTATTTAAGAGAAAAAGTCAAATATTTTGACTGTATTATTGCATGTCTCATATACTGTAGTCTTCTCACTTACATTTTGGGCCTCATAAAGCCCCAAAAAAGTTTGGCAAAAAAGTTCCTCTGCCAGCGACAAATACGTTGAAAAAAGCGCCAAAAAAGTTGGAAAAGGCCGAAAATAAGTGTCAAAATTGTCTGAAAACGTGACAAAAACATCATAAAAAGCGCCAAAACTTCCGAAAAAGTGGCAAAACATTGAGTAAAGCGTCCAAAATGTTAAAACAAAGTGCCTCAAGCATTGAAAAAATCGCATAAACCACCGGAAAAGATGACAAAAATGTTTTTTTTAAAAAGCGACAAAAACTTTGAAAAAAGCACCAAAAACTTTGGAAAAAGCGACAAAAACTAGGTGTGCCTAAATTTATTGTGAACCTAAATTGCAATGCGGGCCGGATTTGGCCCTCGGGCCTTGAGTTTGGCATGTGCCTTAGAGTGTTACATTTCTATCACCTGGGCAGGTGAAGCTTTTACTTTGAAAGCTGCTGTCTTCTCCCTCAGATACACGCTGAACATCCTGGAGGACCTGGGTGACGGGCAGAAGGTGACCGATGACACCATCGTGTCCTGGGTCAACGACACGCTCACACACGCCGAGAAACCCAAAATCTCCAGCTTCAAGGTAACAGAGACGCTCGGCTGCACCTTCCTCACACAGCACGGAGGCTCGGCCGCTGTTTTAATGTCTGCAGGCTGGGATTTACACATATCCCTGCCTCTGCTCTATTATTTCTATCCAGTGCTACTTCACCAATAGACCATATACTGAACAAAATTATAAACACAACACTTTTGTTTTTGTCCCCATTTTTCATGAGCTGAACTCAAAGATCTAAGACTTTTTCTACGTACACAAAAGGCTTATTTCTCTCAAATATTGTTCACAAATCTGTCTAAATCTGTGTTAGTGAGCACTTCTCCTTGGCCGAGCTCATCCATCCACCTCACAGGTGTGGCATATCAAGATGCTGATTAGACAGCATGATTATTGCACAGGTGTGCCTTAGGCTGGCCACAACATAAGGCCACCCTAAAATGTGCAGTTTTATCACACAGCACAATGCCACAGATGTCGCAAATTTTGAGTGAGCGTGCAATTGGCATGCTGCCTGCAGGAATGTACACCAGAGCTGTTGGCAGTACATCCAACCGGCCTATGTTAAACTAAGTAAAGCGCTGTAACGTGAACACATAGTGCCATAGAACGATAAATCCGAGCAGCAGCTGCTGGTTGTATTTAGCCGCTACAGAGTGGCAGTTGTTTAGCCGCTAATAGGTGACTGTGATGACGGTGCTTTCAGGGGCCGTGGTTGGTAGTGGAGTTCAGCCAGAAAAATGGCGTTTCTCCATCACATGGTACCTGCTGGACTCGCCTCGACTCTACTCGCTTTTTTTAGTTTTTCCATTATGATAAAAAGGTACCTCCCTGCCAACAGACACACACACCTGCCAACAGGTACTTTTTTTAGTATGACCTCCGTCGAGGTTCCAAGCGAGCTGAGGCGATACCAACAGGTGACGTGAAAACCTGCTTTTGTGTGTAGGACTGGTCGATCAGCAGCAGCATGCCGGTTCTGGACCTGATCGACGCCATCCAGCCCGGATCCATCCGCTATGACCTGCTGAAGACAGAAGACCTGACGGAGGACGAGAAACTCAACAACGCAAAGTACGAACCCGTTCATTCACTCATTATCTCACAAAGAAAGGTAGAGACATATGTGAAGTGTAACGTTTTCAATTTTGAAATGCATTTTCTATTCATCAATAAATTGTTAGTGACGTTTAATATACAGTTGGTGTGTAACGGATCCCTAATCCACGATTAAATAGCTTATTTTTACAACTGAAATTATTATTTTGTTATTACAGAGAGAAAGTAGGCTGTCGATAAAAGGTACCGCGGCCCCTGGTTAGCTCACCTGGTATAAAGGTTTTCTCCTCGACGCAGCAGCCGCGGGTTCGACTCTGACCTGTGGCCCTTTGCTGCATGTCCTCCCCCCTCTCTCTCCCCTTTCAAGTCTAAGCTGTCCTATGAAAATAAAGGCCTAAAATGCCCCCAAAAAAGGTACCGGTAATAGGTACAAAAGTTGGCCAGGAAGTTTGCTGCGTAAAAGTTAAAAGCGAGTTGATTAAATGTTATTTTGCTATCCCAAATATTTCCGGACCTCTGACCATGAATACAAATCCGATGCGGACCTTTGAGTGAGATGTTTGAGAACTGCTGGTTTTGACCGGGAGCTAGCGTAAACTGTTCAAACGTCTTTGTTCCAGTCAGAACACGTGCAGCCGCACTTTGAATTAATTGTCGTCGCTGCACAGCTGATTCTGATGAATCATAGTATAGCATGTCAAAAAAAGTCATATAAAACAGTATCGCATGTCGAACAAAGTCCCAAAGTGATTGAGATGGAGGTGTAGAGAGACAAACGGTTATCTCATCACTGTGTGCTCCCTGTCGTCGTTGTTACCAGGTACGCCATCTCCATGGCGAGGAAGATCGGCGCCCGGGTGTACGCACTGCCGGAGGACCTGGTGGAGGTCAAACCCAAGATGGTGATGACGGTGTTTGCCTGCCTCATGGCACGCGGCATGAAGAGAGCCTGAAGACCACGAAGACACCCGAAATATTCATACACAAGATTCTAACGGGAGATAAATCACATTTAAACACATTGATGTCTGAAAATAAAGAACCACTGCAATCTTTATTTCAAACCATTCAGTACATTACAAATTCTCGTAGGAATAATAAATTGCAAGATTTCATCGACAACACATAAAGGTACATACATAAATAAATAAAAGTACATAGTACAAACATAATACATTAAAAAACCACTGCAGTCTGTTACTGATATTCCTCACTTTAGAAAAGCTTAGACTTTCAACTCAAACAGGTCCTGTTTTATTTCCACAAACATTTCAAAATAATGTGATTGTTAAACCCTTTTTTGTTGCGATATTATTTTCTTTGAATCATCGTAGTTCTCTGCAGCATCATGAAGGATTTGTTGATGTTTCCCCTTTCACATGTTAACTGTTTGTTTCTGTGATAAATAATGAGTCTCAGTCTCACTGCTCAGGCGTTTCCTCTTGATTATCAAAGTATTCCAAATCACAAACTTTACAACAAATGTTTGCAACAAATAAACAGATTTTTGTATTAAACGTTGTGTTGTCCTGGTGTCTTTAAGTTTAGAGAGATTGTCCTGTAACAACTAATAAATAATATAATATAAACAGCAAGTCATAGTATAGAACATCAAAAAAAACTCATAGTATAGTATGTCAAATAAAGTAAAAAATGTCATAGTATAGTATGTCGAAAAAAGTCAATCTGTCAAAAAAGTCATAGTATGGTATGTCAAAAAAGTTATAAAAAAGTCATAGTATAATACATCGAAAAGTGATAAACAGTCATAGTATAGTATGTCATGAACCAAATCAAATTCAAAAGAAGGGAGACCACACATCGTTAAGGATCAAATTAAAACGCAATGTATTCAACCCAAATGAAATATGACTATAAAATAGGATAAAACACGTATTTCAGTAGTATCAGTAGTATCAGTAGTGTCAGTAGTATCAGTAGTGTCAGTGGTATCAGTAGTGTCAGTGGTATCAGTAGTGTCAGTGGTATCAGTAGTGTCAGTGGTGTCAGTAGTGTCAATAGTATCAGTATTGTCAGTGGTATCAGTAGTGTCAGTGGTATCAGTAGTGTCAGTAGTATCAGTAGTATCAGTAGGGTCAGTAGTATCAGTAGTATCAGTAGTGTCAGTAGTGTCAGTAGTATCAGTAGTATCAGTAGTGTCAGTAGTATCAGTAGTGTCAGTAGTGTCAGTAGTATCAGTAGTATCAGTAGTATCAGTAGTATCAGTAGTGTCAGTAGTATCAGTAGTGTCAGTGGTATCAGTAGTGTCAGTAGTGTCAGTAGTGTCAGTAGTATCAGTAGTATCAGTAATGTCAGTAGTATCAGTAGTGTCAGTAGTATCAGTAGTATCAGTAGTATCAGTATCAGTAATGTCAGTAGTATCAGTAATGTCAGTAGTGCTAAGGTTACTTAAAGAAGCGCTACCACTGGTTAACATTTCATTATTAGATATGATTAATATGTCCTTATTAACAGGTTATGTACCGCAGTCATTTAAAGTAGTTCTGAAAAAACCCACCCTCGATCCTGAAGTCTTAGCCAACTATAGACCTATATCTAATCTTCCCTTCCTCTCCAAAATCCTTGAGAAGGTAGTTGCTAATCAGTTATGTGATTTTCTACATAGCAATAGTTTATTTGAGGACTTTCAGTCAGGATTTAGAAAGCATCATAGCACAGAGACGGCACTGGTGAAAATTACTAACGACCTTCTAACTGCTTCAGACAAAGGACTTGTCTCCATACTTGTCTTACTAGATCTTAGTGCTGCCTTTGACACTATTGACCATACCATCCTGTTACAGAGACTGGAACACTTAGTTGGCATTAAAGGAATCGCACTGAGCTGGTTTAAGCCCTATTTCTCTGATCGATATCAATTTGTTAATGTTAACGATAAATCCTCCAAGTACGCTAAAGTTAACCATGGCGTTCCACAAGGCTCAGTGCTTGGACCAATTCTATTCTCCTTATATATGCTTCCTCTAGGCAATATTATTAGGAAACACTCAATTAACTTTCACTGTTATGCAGATGACACCCAATTATACTTATCAATCAAACCAGATGAAATCAGTCAGTTAGCTAAACTTCAAGCATGTATTAAAGATATAAAATCCTGGATGACCTACAACTTTCTGATGCTAAACTCAAGCAAAACTGAGGTGATTGTGCTGGAATCTAAACAACTTTTAAACTTACTATCTAAAGATATAGCTACCTTGGATGGTATTGCCCTGGCCTCCAGCACTACTGTCAGAAATCTAGGAGTTATTTTTGATCAGGATATATCCTTCAACGCCCACTTAAAACAAACCTCAAGAACAGCCTTTTTTCATCTTCGTAACATTGCCAAAATAAGGAACATCCTGTCTCAGAACGATGCTGAAAAACTAGTCCATGCATTCGTTTATTCCAGGCTGGACTATTGTAATTCCTTCCAACAGGATGCTCAAATATGTCGCTTAAGACTCTCCAGCTGAACCAGAATGCTGCAGCTCGTGTTCTGACAAGAACACTATTAGCTTCTCTGCATTGGCTCCCTGTAAAATTCAGGATTGAATTTAAAATCCTCCTCCTGACCTACAAAGCTCTAAATGGTCAAGCACCATCATATCTTGAAGAGCTCATAGTACCTTACTGTCCCACTAGAGCACTGCGCTCCCAGAATGCAGAGTTACTTGTGGTTCCTATAGTCTCTAAAAGTAGAATGGGAGCCAGAGCCTTTAGCTATCAGGCTCCTCTCCTGTGGAACCAGCTCCCAGTCTGGGTCCGGGAGGCAGATACTGTCACCACATTTAAGAGTAAACTTAAGACTCTCCTCTTTGATAAAGCGTATAGTTAGGGAGTGAGGAGTTGCAGCATCTGCCTAGCCCGGCCCACCTGCTTCTCTGTCCCAGAAATGCTTGTTACTAATCTAGCCCTGGGAGCTTGCTCCCCAGAGTCATTCTGTTTCTTTTTCACCCAGGATGAAATCCTGGGATTAGGATGGCACCAAAATCATGGTTCCAGCTGTTGCCGTGGTTCTGCTGAAATTCCCTGCTATGCGGTGCTGCTCCCTGCACTACAACAACCACTATTTCTAGTCACTGTTTCATTATCTATACTGTGATGCACCCCAACCGGCACGTCAGACACCACCTACCAAGAGCCTGGGTCTGTCCGAGGTTTCTTCCTAAAAGGGAGTTTTTCCTTGCCACTGTTGCACTGAGTGCTTGCTCTTGGGGGATTTGTGTTTGCATTACTGCGCAGCTGCAAACTGAGCTCGATGACGTAGATGTGACGTGAGCAACGTGTCTGAACGTTGTAAGTCTTCTGGTAGCTGTGCCAAGAGAAATCTCAATCATTCCCAATCTATCAGAGACGGAGAGCGTAGGTATATGTAAGGAGATAACATAGGTACAGGCTAATTATTGCTAACTAAAATGCTAGTTAACATTAGCAATTTAAAAAAAATTTAAACAGCTAATGTAAGTCCAAACTGCCTGTGAGCTTCTCCTGTACTGTACGGTAATTCCTCTACTATGAGACCGTGAGTCACGTGGTTATGACACAATCACTATTTTTATAAAAACGTCTGCTACGGAGCCATAACGTGAGAGACAAGGTAATAGAGCCTTTTATACATTGTCGTGTTTCTTTAGAAATAAACAATGGACAAATAAAAGTATTTAAATGCTTCAGATGTAAAGTTAAAAGCTGTCAAAGTGACGCCAAAATGAATGGCAGTCAATGGGATGCTAACGGGGGTGAGTGCTTCGTAGCATCAAAATGGCGCCATAGGAGCTTCGCTCTCTGAAAGCTGGCTTACCCCCTTGGTGGCACGCCCTCATACTCTGCTTCTGACTGGCTAGTAGTCCTTACCTAGCTACTGAGCATGTGTGACTCCCAACAAAGATGGAACAGAAGTGTGATGTCTCACTCTGTAGCTAAAACAGAGCTCAACACACAGGGTGAAAATGTGCAGTACAACAAAATATGGTGTTTGTTGAAAATTAAACCATGTAAACCTATTCTGGTACAATAAACATCAAAATACAATTATGAACCTGAAAGTTTGACTTTTTTTTCCTCAATATTTTGAGGAATTCGGGCAAGTAGAATTTTTTTTTACTTCCCCCCCCCCCCCCGACAAGTTAAAAGAAAAGCTTAGTGTTGAACCTTGACATGATAAAGGTTTTCAGTAACAGCTGAGGTTTAAATGTTGTTTCTTTCACACACAGCTGTTACAAACAGGACGTGGACGACAACAACTGATGAGAATTCATGACTGAAATAATGAAAATACAACAAGATTCAATTAAACAAATCTGTTTAATAATTAGAGAAAAGATGCAAGATTTTCCAAAGGAAAGAGAGCTCTGGTAAAAAAGTAAACGGAGTTAATCCTTTTGTTTGTAACTTCTGGAAGAGACAGAGAGAGAGAGAGAGAGAGAGAGAGAGAGAGAGAGAGAGAGAGAGAGAGAGAGAGAGAGAGAGAGGAGAGAGAGAGAGAGAATAATGACAGTTCAGAGAAGAAAACGTCACTACGTATTTATAATATTAACTCCCGTGTGATGCACAGAGACGTGAAGGATGTTCCTTTGATATTTCGGTCCTTCAGGCCACTCCTACTGTCTGTGCAGTGTCTCTGGGAGGATCATTATTTGGCAGGTTTGGCCTCGGCCGGGTTTTCTCCCGTGTCCAGGGTCTTGAGGAGGCGGAAGAGGCCGGCGGCCTCTCGGATGCGGCTGAACTCAATGCAGAAGGCCTGAACCTCGATGAACAGGTCCTGGACGTTGATGATCTTGTTCCGGATCAGCGACTGGAGGAAGACGCAGACCAGACGTACCAGACGGTTCTGGAGGTGCAGAGAGAAAACAACTCTCAGATTGGGATGCAATCCACAATCAAACTGTCAAATAACAAATAAAGGAAAGATGTGTCGCAGGAATTTTAGCAAACTGGATACTGATGGGAACACCAATCTCTGACACTGGTCCAGTATTAAGAGAGATCGCTGCAGTCGGCAGCGGTGAAACAAGCTACAATGGAAGTTAATAGAGCAATTGTCTAGCTTGTATTTACCTTCACTAAAGTGCTGTTTTTGCCACTGACAGACTCAGATTATTATTCTAAGTGTCTGACAACATTATGGAAAGGATTTCTAAGGAGGTCGACCTTTCTGTTAAAGAGTAAGATCCTTTTTTTAAAACATAAAAACATCCGTGAAAATGCAGTGAAAATGCATTTGCCAAACCTACCAGACTCCATGTAAATAAACAGTCATTTTACCATCGTAAAAACACACTTCATTCACAGTCGACAGAAACTAAATAAAACTATGAAGACGTTTTGGGTCGTCTTTCCACTTTTCCAACCATCACAACTCTAGTTTTGTTTGAAATAAACACATAGTTCACTGATTTACATGTGGAAATATGTTGGCTCTATACACGCTTAAATGATTGCTTTTTTAAATGGAGTCTGGTGGGTTTAGTGCTAGCGACTTCAGAGCTGTTTCTGGTCAATCAGAAAAGTCTTAAAGAGGTTTTAAAGGTCTATCTCTGTAGGGATCATTTCCAAAATGTTGTTGGGACAGAATAATAATCTGAGTCTGTCAGTGGCAAAAACAGCACTTTAGTGAAGGTAAATACAAGCTAGACAATTGCTCTATTAACTTCCATTGTAGCTTGTTTCACCGCTGCCGACTGCAGCGATCTCTCTTAATACTGGACCAGTGTCAGAGATTGGTGTGAACTCCCATCTGTCACTTAGACACAAACACATAGGAAAATAGGGTTGAAGTCCAGGTTGAAAAAAATCAGTAGTTATCCTTTAATATACAGAAACATGCACTGCTAAAATGAAATGAACTCATTAATATATCATTGATATATTAATGAGTTAATGAGAATCCTATTTTCGTTTTTACGCTTCTAGTTGCAAACAAACACAGGACCTTCACCCAGGAGACCAGAGTTTATGTCCCGTTTGAAAAGAAAAGGAAACAGAGAGTTTTGTGTCAGGAAGTGAAGTAACGTCTGATTTGAACCCAAACCTCCATCTTTCTATCAGTAGTTACTCAGTAGTTTTGGTGCCTAAATCTAACCAAACTGGGACCGTTTCACAACGTTAACGACGTGTTTATCCCTCCTCGGGTCAAGTCTGACCCCTTTTCAAACGCACATCAGAAATGTGGGTTTCTTTCAACAAAATTGCTCAAAAATGACATGGACAGTTCAACACAGCACTCTTCACAATTAAAATGTTTAAAAAAACGTCAAAGAATGTTGATGAAAGTGTCAAAAGTGCCAAAAATATTGAAAAAAGTGACTTAAAGGCATTGAAAGCCTCGAAAACAGCAGAATACAGCTCTGAAAAAAACGTCAAATAAGGCACTAACAATGTTTTAAAAAGCAACAAAAACGTTAAAAAACCCGTCAAAAATGTTGAAAAAAGCATTGAAAAAAAGTGAAAAGTGTTGATTTTCAGATTTGACCCGGGAGGACAACAAGAGGGTTAAAACCGCGACCGTTACCTTCTCTGGTTTAGATATGAGGACGGAGAACGCTCCTGTGGGTCAGATTAGAGGAGAGGAACAAACAACTTTATTATTATTATTGTGGGTGAAGTATGGTACTGTACCTGCATGTACTTGTCTTTGATTTGCTCACAGGTGGAGATGCAGTTGGAGATGTAAAGGTGGATGAACTCTGGAGGTAAGTCCACAGCCGTGGTCAACCTGAGGAAAAACAAAGTCAGAAAGATTAAAAGAGAAACTTGGCTTGGTCTAATAATCTGGTTTACATCACCAACTAGAGGTGACAACATGCATCTCCACAAGAGTTACAGCACATTATGGGTTGTGTGCTCAACTGGCGCAATAAACACACGCGAAAGGCTGCGAGATATCGGCTAAGTACGTAGGTACCCCCGACTCATTTCCTGGTTCTCCTCCATAAACAACATGAAATCAAGGAGAGGGTTAACTTTTCCTGCTCCAGATTGGGGTTGCAAAGGGGCGGAAAGTCCATGGAAAGTTTAGCTGGGGAATTTTGGAAACATTCCAATTTGGAAACTTTCATGGGAATTAACGGGTAGGGATGGGCATTCGATTACATTTTCTTTGTCGATCGTCGGGAGAATTAATGATCAATTATCGATTAATCATTAATATTTTATATTAAAATACATTATTTATTTAACTTTATAAATTAAAAACGCAATTAAAATACAAAAATACAGCGTGATTTTCCTCGATGAGATCTTAATTACAAGAAGAACAACTGGTTGCAGCTAAACTGGAGGTTAGGCTAAACTTGAAGATATATGCGTAATGTAACTCAAAACTATCCAAGACACGGACAAAGCCTAATATAAAATAACCAGTAACTCACATACAACTTCTGCACCAGTCTACTGGTTTTTGTTGAGAACAATAAGCAGGTTAACATGATCTGGGGTCAGACGCGACTGCTACCTGGTGACCGTCAGTCCAGCCGCCGAACACACCCGCCGGCCGGGATGCACAGGTACCTCCGCGCTAACTTGGCCAGCCCGGGCCGGGGAACCTTATTCCGTTTCCGTATTCAGTTTCTACCAGTCTGGTGATGGTACGTCGTGACTGAATGTGACATGATGGTTCCAATATTCATCTCAATGAACTTGCAGATCCCTTGGGTCATTTCCTCTGCTCGTTGTGCATCGCAGCTCCACCGCGCTAACGCTGAGTTGATGCTAGGTTGAGACTGAGAGCAGGACGCACCGCCACCGACATTAACCAGGGTCAGATGCACTTTGTGGTACATCATTTGAGTCGTGTACGTGTTGTACTTATACACGGTGTCGCAGTGTTTGCAGTGAACTAAGTCGTTTTTTAAATCAAAATGTTCCCACGCCACACTTCGCCGTGACCTCTTCATGTTTACTTTAGAATCAAAACGTAACTCGCAGCTAACTGAGCAGCCTATGGTACCCCCGGGTGGTAAAATGTTTAATTGCTGCTGCCACACTGGAATTCATTTCATTGCTTCAATCACACTACACAACGCAACCTGCATTAGTTTAATCAATGACAAATTAACGTGATCGACGAAATTCTTAATGATCAATCGTCGATCGTCGATTAATCATGCCCATCCCTATTAACGGGAATAATGGGAATTTAGTTGGGATGTAGTCCTTGGGCTCAAATGCAGTACTGTCTTCAATCTGTCTTCAATCAGCTTCAATCTGCTGTAAAATGTTGGATTCTAGAAATGATCTGTGCAGTGGGTGTGGCCTCTATAGCCCTGCAGTAGGCTAATGGCCTCTACACATAGGCCAGACCATCGGCAGAAAAGGCATTTGGACTGATCCGTCTCCCCAAATTGTTCAAAACATGCCAGAGAACACACCGAGGAGACGAGACGTAATACATGCTGTTTCTGGATTTTTCAATGGCGGCTCATTCAGAATATGATCTCATATTGTACTAAAATAGTTCACCGAAACGTGTTTCTGAAAACATTTTAAGCGAGAAATAGGCCATGCAGTTGCTGAATCTGTCTTCATTTCAGATCGACAAAGGTCAGTTTAAAAGATTTTCCTCAGATTTTGAGAGACTCTACTCACGGCCATTCGGCTCCCTGTTTCCGGGTTAGCACTCTACCAATCAGATTGGTCATTTGAGCCCGACTGCCGGCAGTGCCCGCCCTTCCAACTATGCCCTACAAATCAGTCCGATGGCCCCTCCAACGGACGATGGCACGGAACACACCGACCAGACTCGAGTCACCGACCTCACCAGACTGTTCGACGGCCGATTTTCGGCTTGGTCTGTAGTGGGCTTAAGTAGTAGCCCAAACCACTGACCTTTAGCTTAACATATGAAGGTAGCTAGCATGCTGCCTTTGATTTACTATAGTTATATGCGTGCTAAGCTAACCATCAGCGCTGTCTATTGTTTCCAGCCTATCAAGAACAAGTGGGCTATACAATTAACACACATAGGTTAATAACAATGGGTTATGTACCCCCCCACAAAAACAGGAAAAAAACTCCCGTATTTTAAAAACTAAACGTTGGCAAGCATGTAGTAGCCTATGCCGATTACTGCGCGTGTGCATGTCAATGACGAATATAGGGAGGACATTCAACTGAAGTTGCATTAAATCAGGTTGTTTTAACCAAGATTACGCCTCAAGAAGTTTTTTTTTTCAACTACATTTAAGTTCCCTGTTATAGACTAACAGTATTATAACAAGCAATATTAAAATATTCAGTTTATTCCCAATTAATTCCCATGGAAAGTTTCCAACTTTGAAAATTCCCGTAATTTTGCAACCCTATTCCAGATTTCCTACTGTAGTCAGAAAGAACAGAGGAGACACTGTTTCTCTCACTATGACTCCAGATTCGCCACACACACACACACACACACACACACACACACACAGACACACACACACAGCAGTGCTGACCTGTTGACGACCTCCATGGAGTGCAGAGACATGTCCATGTTGACGAGGACAGAGAAGTACTCAGTGATCTGGCTGCTCTGCATCAGCTTCAGCAGCATCTCTATGGCAACCAGCGGGTTGTTCTCCACCAGGTCGGGCAGCTTGGCCGGGGACAGACCGATGTGGTACACCAGCTTCAGATCTTTCTCCAACTCCGCCAGCAGCTGGGGGACCAAACCACAATAAACCGTCTGCATTTCAATGGTTCAAGTGATTCAAAGTGTTTTTTTTAATATGTAAAGAAACAACAAAAACAGCAGACAAGAAATAAAAACAAATCAGTCCCTCCAGAAAAACGTGATTATGCGATCGCATAATTCAACGCATAATCAGCCAAATTCCACATATTTATGCGGGGGGCGCATTTTTTTCAAATATGCCGCACTTTCGCCGCATAAATTGCTGATTTCCGCGCAAAATATGCGGGGCTTGCATGATTTCATAATCCCCGCATTTTCGTTGCAAAAAAAGTCACATATCTCAGCAGAAAGTTGAAAAATGTTGCGTTTACTTCACACAAGAGCAGCCATTTCCCCGTTGCCATGGGAACGTTATGAAGTGACGTCATTTCGCCTAGTGGGAACACGGTGTTGGGGGAATCACTTTTTTCTCTTTTTCATCAAACCGCAATTTTTGCAAGTTCCCGTCATTTCATTGCATAAAATTGCATTAATATCCCACATATTCCATCGCATTTTTTAAGAAAACGTGCCACATAATCAAGGATTTTTGCCTGCAACAATCACAACAAAAAATGCGTTTTTCTGGAGGGACTGACAAAACAAATCAAAGTAAACATATAACAACAAAATAAATTAATAGTAATTATAACAAAGAAAAAGATGTAAAAAAGTTGTGAAAAAGTTGTGAAATTTCAAGAAAAACGTCATAATATTTCAAAGTTGGAGCTAACCATGTATGTGGACATCTTTACATGTATGCTGTGCTGTATTAGCTCGATGGAGCATACTAACGAATTGTGTCTCTGTTTTTACATTTACTAATGTATTATTGTGTTTTTTTTTTCTTCTTTCTTTCGTCCTGTTTTATCTAGTTCTTTATATAGCTAATGTTGCTGCTGTGTATCTATTTTTCTATTCTATTTCTATTGTAATGGACTACAGATGGAAATTAGCCCTTGGGCTACAATCTGGCACTTTTTACGTGTACTTCTGTACATGTTCATTAAATTTGCATTGTCCTAATAAAGAATTAATAAAAAATAAAAAAGTTAGTCCCCACACACACACACACTTTCAAAGTTAGTCCAAATTTGACACAAATGTATGGTTAGGTAAACTGCCTCTGCCCTGAAAAAAGCACCTGTACAATTTCCATGTACTTATCATGGGATTTGTTGCCAATAAGAAAAATATAGGATAACATGAATCAACGGACTGGGAAACCGTCTGAAAAGCTTCAGTATGCAAGTAAACAGTACCTGAAACCCTCTTTCCAAACATCCACACCCACTCTAAAGAATGACAAAAGATATAGTTTATCTTTGTCAGAGTTTCTGCAAGTTTCACCAAGTCAAATTTAAGACTTTTTAAGACATTTCTCACAACATCAACTAAGCCATAAATTCAGTTTTGTTTTTCCAAGCCAAGTATCGCTAAACTTGCACCTTCCCCAAAGCTGAAGAATAAAATGTGTTTGACGTCCGTTGTACAATCGGAAGAGACTTGCGGCAATCACACGAAAGATGATTGGCTGCAATATCAGTTGCATGTTGGTCTCATTTGTAGTTGTAACACAGCAAATTATATTTGGACTACAAAAGAAAGATCTACAACACCACAGAATAAAATAAAGAGCATTAGAGGCGTTACATGGACGTGGGAAAATTAAGATCTGCTGGAAATTATTTAAGACTAGAACACAATACTTCAGCAAATTTAAGACATTTTAACCTCTTTAAGAGCACTGTACCGTGGACAGCACACTTCGTTGTGGTGGTGTCGCCGTTACCTACACTCAAACTTCTTTATAACTTTAAAGCATTAAATCTTCAAAACATACGGTCATGCGACAACAATTGAAAGCTTAGCATCTCATGATTCAATTAAGCCCACACACAAAGCATAATCAAGTTAAAAAAGAAATAAACTGCGCAGCTAGTGTCTAGAGTTGAGTGTGCATTCATACCTTTTTCATTCTCCCTTTATAGGTGATATAGTCCCAAAAACTTTTTTTTCATAACTCGCCAACAGTCCAAGGAAATGGAATATCCAAGCCATTTTATCCAAAACGAGCTGTTCGCCTCACAATCTTGAAGTTTACGAGCCCTGAATTACAAAAAAAAAAAAAAAAAAAAAAAAAAAAAAAAGACATACGCGATTCCACTTCCGGCCTTTTCAAACGCGTTTTTCTTCTCACTCGAGCTCTCATGACCCAATCCGTTCCTGGGAGCCGGAGATAGACAAGCTAAAAGCCCAATCATGGCTCTGAAGTCAATTGGGTTCACGGGGGCTCGATCAATATTTGCCAGTTACAATTTCATCTTCATTCATTCATTCAGACCCTCCTACCATTTTAGCCAATAAGGAGCTGATTCATTGGAGCCCATGGCCATTTTAACCCTGTGAGGACTGTGTCTGTGTTTCACCATAAAAGGGGCTATTATAATGCATAGCACACCCTGAACAATTTATAATTTCTTATTTCTATATATTTATGTAAATAGTTATTCATTTTATGTGACTGATGTGTGTGTGTGTGTGTGTGTGTGTGTGTGTGTGTGTGTGTATTTGAGAAATGTTGCATTTTGCACTTTTGTCCTTTTTGCCTTGCACTTTCCAAATGGACCTAAGAAAAACGGACAGACATCTGTTGTGTTGTCCGTGTCTCACCCAGATGTGTTTACAGTAGTATATTTTAGTCATTTTACAGATGTATGACATGGACGGAAATAAAAAAAAAACTCCATTCTAGCCTCTGTAGCTCTGTGTCAGTAAGGCCTAGAATCACCCTGACACTTGGAACAAAAACTTGAGAGGGTTTCCTTTCCTTTCACATCCCAGAGTGTCAAAGTATATGGGAGCTGTACCACTTTTAATTTGGGTATGCCATTCAGATAAAAAAGCATGGAATTTCAAGCGTTTAAGACCTAAAACGTAGATTTTGATTTGACTTTTTAAGACACCTCAGAAACCCCGTTTGTGTTTTTACCGACTTGGGAGAGAGGAGTTTACCTGGGACTGCTGCTGGGCGGACAGCGGGCTCTTGAAGGCCTTGGCCATGATGCGTTTGATCTCCAGGCCAGTGCTGTTCTTCACACACATGGAGCGATCCCATTGGACGCTGTGGTCCGGCTCAGTGGGGTTCAGCCACGCCAGCTCATCCTCGCACACGTGCAGCGGTGGCGGCGGCCGGATGAACTCGGGCCGGAAGTGACCTGAAGGGGGGAGAGAGTTAGGACAAACATCTCACGGTGCTTTAACCCTCATGTTGTTTTACTGTCTATGTCTGGGACGATACACTCAACATATGTTGCTCTGAGTCACAATCAAAAAATGTTGAGCATTAATTTTTATGCACCTATTAGTACCTTTTTCTGAATCAATATGCTGGAAATATCTTTATGTAAAAGGGACACAAATTACAACTCAAATATAAAAACATAATGGAATATATTGCAGTAAGGCTCTCAGGCATTCTGTATTGCTTTCAACTATTTATTCTCCTTTGGATCAACTTTCCTAATTATATCTGAGTCAGCACACATGTAGCTTAGGCATCATTTACTCTTACCTTCTCTTTTGCATCTTTTGTTGGGGAAGTAACCTCCTTAAATGTGCATATGACAATTATTCACCTCAAATATACATTATTCATTTTAATGGATTAATAAACCCCTGGACTTTAATATTTCAGATGTGTTTGAGCAAGATTTCTGCTCATGTCCAAAACTTTTGCACATTCAAAATATAACTCATCCCATGCTCTCTGAGATTTGGAGGAGTCGTGATATTTTGTGAAAAATAAAGTGATAATAGGATATTACAAGAATACAGTCACAATATTTCAGAAAATAATCCACCTGCACAATAGTCTGCTGTGCATTACGTGATTGCTCTGCTGATACGGTAGACCTCAGACCTTCTGACAGACCAGAGCCCCGTTTGGGTCTCTGGTCTCTGAATGAGACAAAGTTTAGTGAAGTGGCTGAACCAAGCCCCCAGGAGGAGCGCCAAGTCTATATGCCACCATGGGCTTAGCGGATAGCGGTGGTACTGCACTCCATGGCCCAGAAAGACTTTTGACATAGACTAAATAATAAACTTACCAGTCCGAACACTTAAAGGTTCCTTGTTTAAAACGTCACGTTTTTAACATTTTTAACATTCACTAGTAGCGAATACAGAATTATTAAATTAGAAATGATGAACGTGCATAATGGACGCGAGCAGACCCGCGGGACTGCACCCGCCCACTCACATGACTGTTCTCCCGAGGTCATGTAGTTAGCTGTAATAAATAATAGCGCTAGCTAATGGTTGTAATTCACCATGTGTTATATAAATACGTCCATGGTATTATCTTCTGAAGTTATGATACATTCGAGGGATGTGTGTGTGCTGTAAAGCCTGTTACGTGGATGTAACGTCATTAGCGTTTCCCAAACTGGCGGGGCTATCGGCTAGCTAGCTAGCTAGTTGCTAACATCAGGGGTAGCTAGCTATATGCCTACACAACGTTACTACAGACATAGTGATTACATTGCCTTGGTTCTCTCTTATGATACACCCGAGGGCTGTATGCTGTAAAGCTTGTAACGTGGATGAAGGATGAAGCCATGGATGAGCTTTGTTCACTAAACTGCTAGTGCTAGTTAGTAGCTAGCTAGTAGCACGACGTAATTATTAAATCTCCTTGGTTGTCTAGCTAAATACATCTATCGTTTATTTAGCTAAGCATGTAAACGATCGGGAACAACGAAAACACAATGTTTAACGTTAGTGAATGTTTTAGACAATAAAAACGGGGAGTTCGTGAGTTCGCCACTTGTAAGCAGTGTTGGTCATCTTACTTTAAAAAAGTAATTAGTTACAGTTACAAATTACTTATCCCAAAAAGTAATTGAGTTAGTAACTCAGTTACCACATTGTAAAAGTAATTAGTTACTCATCAGAGTAACTGTGACGTTTTTATGTTCTATAACGCTATTACGTTCTATAACATTTTTACCATCAAAGATGTTTATATTAAGTTAACTGATTGAAGAATAAAAAACATTATACAGTATTTTAGAACATTTGGTATTTATCTGAACTCAATAGATTGCAGCCTGCCATATGATATACAAGGGTAGCTAATGACTCAGACTCCACAGTGGGCAGGGGTAGCATGTTTTCAACAACATACCTTGCAATCAATGTGTTCAGCTCGGACTTGGTCACCTGTTGCTGACCCAAAAAAAAAATCGAGCGTTGCGTCTCCGTTTCCTTCGCTGGAGCTCATGCTAGCTGCATTTGGGCTTGGGGTTATTATGGGGTTGGTACAAGCAGCAGCAACAAGTGTCGTGTTAGCATGTGTTGATAAGATTCGAGTTGCTTGAGGCAGACGTGGATGAAGTCTTTTTTCCTGGGCATAGCGTGCACGTTACATAAACATCCTTGTCTTTAATTTCAATGAGTGAGAAGTAGTGCCGGTACTTCCGGTTCGAGAACGCTACCTTTGAATTTCCCTGGCTCATCGCCATTGTTGCTGTCTTGTGTTTAGCGATAGGTAGTCAGTGCGTGCAGTGAGACAACGTGAGCAGGGCATCCGTCCACCCAGCCAATCATCATGACATTTGCTACGATGTCATCACCCCCCCCCCCCCCCCCACTCTCTCCAGGCAGCTGATTTTTGTAGCCAAAGCCGACACCTCGCGCTTCATTCAACCAAATTGTAGTAACGCGCCACTTTACATTCTCAGTAACGATAACGGCGTTGCAACGATGGGAAAAGTAATTAGATTACTCTGTTACTGAAAAAATAACTGCGTTAGTAACGCCGTTATACTTAAACTCCGTTACTCCCAACACTGCTTGTAAGAGACACGAGAGAGAAACTCATGAACGAGCATGTTGCTACCGGTTGCTAAGACAACGCAAACAAATTGTTGCTAGTGCGCGTGTCCATCGTGACGTCATGGGCCAAGAATGCGGAAGACCTGAGCTCCATGTTGTCTTAATGCGCTTTTGAGCACTCTCATTGGAACGTACGGGGCTTCCCGCCGAACACTGTATCCAGTTCTCTTAATACATCCATGGGCTGAACGCTCAACTAAGAACTCCAGGGGAGACTCGCTTGATTCCTGCCGGTTCCATAGTGAGAGCGGCATGGCCAGAGAAATTTTGGGCGCTGAGGCATATTAAATATATTTATAGTTTTTCTGAGTGAGAAATACAATGTGTGGCGGGAGTGCGTGACGAAAGACCGAAATGAGTGACTCTCACGCTCAATGCGTGACACTTGAGAGCCCTGTATGTATGTATGTATATATATATATATATATATATATGTATATGTATATGTATGTATGTATATATATATATATATATATATATATATATATATATATATATATATATTTTTTAGGGCTGTCAAATGATTAAAATTTTTAATCAAATTAATCAGAATTTTCAGTGGATTAATCATGATTAATCACTATTTGCAATTTCATCTGAATCCTAACCATTTTTTTCTGAAATGCATACCAAAAGATACTAGTGCTGTCAAGCGCTTAAAATATTTAATCGCATTAATGTCATAGTTAATTCGCTATTAATCGCAATTAATCGCACATTTTTATCCATTCTAAATGTCCCTTGATTTCTTTTTGTCCCATTATATTTTCTCATTTTAATTCTCTTATCAGCATGGAAAAGTAGATTGGCTTGCTTTGTGACAACATTGTCATATACGTTATGTTCAATTTCACACTAACATTCACACTTGGATCTAATAATCTGTCACATAATGTAACGCTGTTACCTCGATGTTCCATTGCAGATAGTACTGCAGATAGTACTACAGGTAGTACTGCCTCATTTGTTTCTCTCACTGACTGTAGAGTCACTACTCGCTCGCTCTGAAGATAATCGCCGTCACGAGCCTACAAGCTATGCGGCTAGCACTAATACATCCATGGGCTAGCAAGCTAAAACCGGCCGAAGCTTGTGTCTGTTTTGTTTCCGGTCTGCGAAATTACAAGACCCGCCCTTAAATCACTACTATTGGCCAGGCGTCCAAGGTAACGTAACTCCATTTGTTCAGGTCCTATCCCCTGACCAATCCACTATCCTCACCACTCGCGGTGAAATGCCTAAACCAAACCAATCAGCTGCTTCGTAGGGCGGGACATGGTGTGGCCATAGACAGTTAAAGAAGTGGACTAACAGATCCCGTTGCTCTCTCTATGAGTTACTCGTGCGTTAAAAAAATTATCGGCATTAAAATGGGTTTGCGTTAACGCCGTTAATAACGCGTTAAACTGACAGCCCTAATATATATATATATATATATATATATATATATATATATATATATATATATATATATATATATATATATATATATATATATATATATATATATATATATATATATATATATATTAGTGGTGGGCATAGATTAATTTTTTTAATCTAGATTAATCTCACTGTAATCTTAGAATTAATCTAGATTATTATATATCAAATGGCTCATTTGAATTCTGCTGAAGACATTCAGAATATGTGTGCTACCCAAATAATGACTAAAAGTAAGTCTTTGAGAACGGGTTTCTCAAGCCAGGTGGCGCATTAGACCAGGGGCTCATCTCCTGTTTCCAAAATGCATCACAAACTGCTTGAGAAAGCTGTTCTACTATGATAATTGGTGATGAAAATAAATCATGTTCAGTAAGATGTACTTGAGTTTACTGCAGTATTTTCCACAGATTAGAAGGCAATCTGCGGTGGTCTTTTCAGTCGCGGAAAATACTTTTCAATACTCATCTGGGTTGAAGCAGCAAGAATAAAAAAATGACATAACATTATTTATAATACATTTATTTGATTCACAGCTGCTACGTATAGTGTTTTGACCTCGACAATCCAACTGCATTTTATGGCAAACTTGCGACTAGTTAACTTTCTAAAGCGGGTGAAATCGCTGGTTTGCTAAGAGTCGGTCGGGACTCTGACATTAACACACTGGCAGACGCAAGTGACAGAGAGACGGAGGAGAGCAGGGAAGGAAATATGCTGCTGAATGAATAGCTGCATGTTTGAAATAGCGTTAAAAAAAATTAATAAACGCATGTGCGCTGGGCGGTGTTGATTGTGAGGTGCACCGCCGCACATTAGTCTATGTGTGGGAAACACTGTTACTAACTGTTTATTCAGTTCAACATTCATTTTGAACTGTAGGCCTACATAAGAGGTCAGTATATCTATATATATCAAGGTGAAAGTCATAGCTTGCGTAGTAGCCTATAGACCCAGCTCCCAACCCAACTTTGAGAATAGATTAACGGCAATATTTTTTTTATCGCCCGATAAGAGTCTCACGTTAACGCCGATAACGGCCCACCACTAATATATATATATATATATATATATATATATATATATATATATATATATATATATATATAAAAATATATATATTTGCTGCATGTCATTCCCCCTCTCTCTCCCCTTCCATGTCTGCAGCTGTCCTATACAAATAAAGGCCTAAAAATGGCCAAAAAAATAATCTTTAATAGAATATTAATCTCAGAGTTAGTCCCTCAGTGGCAAAACAAGCACTTTTTTGCCACCTGGAACTATCACAGAGAAACTGGATTTAGTTGAAACGGAGATTCTGATTAGGGATGCACAGAATATTCGGCCACCGAAAATACTTTTATCACCGAAACAATACGGCCGAAATTTTGTGATGATGCAAACAGAAACCGCGACCTGCACGTGCTTGTCTGAAGCAACATGTCTGCGGTGTGGACGTATTTCAGTGTATCTGAGAAAGACCCACGGACTAAGCAAAGAGGTTGAGACGGACCACGGAGTGAAAACAATGAAAAGTACGCTCTTAGAGTCCGTCAGCACACGTTTCAGTGAGATCTATTCGGATCCTCGGCACTTCATCGCGACTGTACTTGATCCGTGTTATAAAGACCATTACTTGGATGCGGAAATAAAGCAGCGCGCACGAGAAATGATCCAGGCCGCGATGGATGCGGAGCGCAGAAAAAAAGACTTGTCTCTCTGCACCAGATGAGGGGCATGCACCCTTGTCTGATATGTTCAGTGAAATCCTGCAAGAAAGTGCCTCTAATAATAAAAATAATATGTGCTAAATAAATAAATATTTGCATAATTTGTAATTGATTTATTCTTTGAAACTTTAATATTAATTTATACAATTGCAATGCCTTGATTTTAGTAAAGTTAGTACACAGTCATAGCCATAAATGCAATGGTACTAATAATTGGCATAATTTCTTTTGGCGTTTCGGTTTTGGTTTCCTCTTTTTCGGTTTCGGCCAAGAATTTTCATTTCGGTGCATCCCTAGTTCTGATTTTCTCAAAGGTTCCCCTAAAGTTCCTGTAGTGCCAACGTCCTGTATATGTAACTCTGTACGGTTTTCTACAAATTTAAACCGACATCAGTACACTCACTCTCCAGTGGAGGGCGGGGCCCTGTGACCAGCGACTCGATGATCTGATTGGCCACAGAGCTGTCAAATCCTGAGTTGGAGGAGTCTGGATCGGGGTCGTTCAGGATGCTGGGGAAGCTGGCTTTACTCTGAGTGGGCAGCTCCGACTGGCGCTCTGCACAACACACAAAACATTCAACATTATAACAAAAAGGTGGCAGGATGGCAGTGGTGTAGTCTAATGCATTGTAGTGGGTATACGGTACTCTATATAAATATATTGGCCTAAATATATGGGCCAGAATCTGTCTTTGAGGGGGGCGTCAAAGACTTAATTTCCTGCATTCGGATACACTTTTATGCACCAATTTACTATGGAAATACCTTTATTTAGCCTACGTGAAGAAGAAAAACACAGATGACAATTCAAAATATATAATGGAAAGTATGTCATTGCGTGTAATTGGGCATTTTTAAGTGGGTACATGGAAATCCTGGAGCTTTCTTAGTGGGTGTACTGCGTATACCTGCGTATCACGTAGACTACATCACTGGCTGATGGTGGGCGTGGAACAAATCTCTCAAATGCTCAAACTGTTCACTAATTTCACTGTTTCATTATCTATACTGTGATACACCCCAACCGGCACGTCAGACACCACCTACCAAGAGCCTGGGTCTGTCCGAGGTTTCTTCCTAAAAGGGAGTTTTTCCTCGCCACTGTTGCACTGAGTGCTTGCTCTTGGGGGATTTGTTGGGTTTTTTGTAAATTATAGAGTGTGGTCTAGACCTACTCTATCTGTAAAGTGTCTTGAGATAACTCCTGTTATGATTTGATACTATAAATAAAATTGAATTGAATTTACTTTATGTCACAGCACAACTGAGTTTTATGCCGACCTTACACCAAACGACTTTCCAAGCGATTCCTCTGTCTCAGACTACGTTCAGACAAAATCAAACGTGTTTGATATTATCCGAAGTTTGAAGTCTTGGTAGTGAAGTTAAATCACGTGAACACTGTCAACAACCAAGCACCAAACCGGAAGCAGCAAACCACTAGAGGCAGTGCTGTTTATGGTTGCTCTGGCGCCATGCTAAGCTAAACGCTAAGAGGGAAAGTTGCTGATTTTAAACCCTTCTGAAGCGAGTCATCCAATAGGAGTTTTACCAGAGGATAAACACAGACCTCCGGGTACTGGAGACATTCATCTGCATGTACGGCAGAACAGAACATCTGCTGACTTTCTCTTACGCTAATGCTAACGGTAGCTAGCTAGATTGGTTACATTTTTCAAAACAAATCTAGTTGTCGTCTTCCAATGTGTGACCCTGCAAGATCCCCCGGTCTTTACATATTATGACAGCAGTCACTCTGCTGAACGCTCAGAAATATGCTTATATATATATATATATATATATATATATATATATATATATATATATATATATATATATATATATATATATATATATATATATATACCAAAACAGAAAAAGTTGGGACAGTATGGAAAACACAAATAAAAAAAGAAAGTAGTGATTTCTAAATGTACTTTGACTTGTATTTCATTGCAGACAATATCACGACCGGTTGACTGGCTACCATCGCGGGAGAGGACTCCTGCATGGCCGGAACGCCAGCTGTCTTCGCGGGAGGGAGCTGTCGCATCAGTAATCACGTGTCAGGAGCTTCCACGGGAGGAGGGTGAGAATCCATCTGTCACTTGTCCTAGTCCAACTAATGCTAACTGTTCTCTTTCTGACACTGGTCCTCCACACCGCTCCACCCCGCGTCCTCTCTTCGCCCCGACAACAGTGATCATCGGTGACTCCATCACCAGGGGTATGCGGTTTTTTAATGCTGACACATTGCTTTCCAGGAGCCAAGTAGGGCTGCAGATATCGATTCTTTTTGTAATCGATTAATCTAGAAATTAATCGATCGATTAAATCGGATATTTGTTTTTGCGTTTTGAAAAAACCAAAACAAATAATGTATAACGAAAATGATGTGGCTGTAAAATGATCAAGCATTTGGCTTTTATTTCTCAAAAGAACAGAGGTATTTATTCCAACTCCAACATTTGGCAATTTCATTTAATTAAGTGTCATGCTGTAATCTAGCCCTGACATCAAAGTAAATATCTGTTTTATGTAGATTTCTACACCTGCAGCATTTACCATTAGGCTACTAACAAATAATATAGAATTTCTGGGGTGAGCCTATTTGCTATGGTAACCTAGGAACCTGTGTGTGTGTGTGTGTGAAAGTTTTTTTTTTTTTAGGCTATACTCTCTTGCAATTGAACGTGAATAAGTTTACTAGTTAAAAACATCAAAGCTAAACATATCTAGTCAACACGCATCACGACATCGCTACAAATACAGTATGCGATTAAAATCAGCGGCTGCTTAGGCTACGTTACCTTGTTTCAGCGACGCTCGGTGAATTGGCGTGGAGCGGATGTTTACGGTTCAGATGCTGAAGTCGTACTGCTGTAGTATGCCAGGTCAGTAGACACATTGCACCTTGTTCTCTTCCCAAACTTTAGACATTCTCTGCCGTTTCTGGACATCTTTACTCTCCGCCATCGCGCTAACTAAATTCAAAATGTATCGCGCGCTAGTGGTGTGCTTCCTGAACAACGGTCCGTGTGGAACAATCAGATCCCTGCGTGTATAGTGCGCATCATAGGAATTTAACGAGGCTTCGAGGCAGAATTTTTTTGCCTCGAGGAATTTTTGTAATCGAGTTACTCGAGTAACTCGATGAATCGTTTCAGCCCTAGAGCCAAGGTTTAAGACATTCTCACCAAAGTTAAGACACTGATACACTCTCTTCCGACATCAATTGAGCGCATAGTGGTCCATTGTGGACATAATGATATGTACAATCAAGAGAGCAAAAACACAGAAAAGCATTTCAGCCGTCTTATTGATACTCTAAAAAGCACTGGGAAGTTGGTGTTTATATCAGGCCCCCTACCATTGCTAGGTCGTGGATCATGCCTTTTTAGCAGACTACTACAACTCAACACCTGGCTGCAGTCTACATCCAGCACACACAACATAGGTTTTATTGACAATTTGAATCTATTCTGGGATCATGGAAACCTGGCTAGACCAGAATAATAGTGATGTCGTTCTCATTGAGTCAGCTCCCCGTAATTTCATCTTTATCAGTGAGCATAGAATAAATAAGAAAGGAGGTGGAGTCACTATTCTCTTTAATGATTTTTTCCAATGTATGCAAGTATCTTATGGAAATTTTGCTTCATTTGAATATGTGGCTCTTCAGCTAAGGTCCTCGCCTCGTGCTATATTTCTAAATATGTACAGGCCACCTAAATACTGTGCAACCTTCTTTGATGACTTTAATGAATTGCTCTCATTAATCTGTATTAACTTTGATTGTGTAATGATTGCCGGTGATCTAAACAGTCACGGTGACAACCCCCAAGATAGTGGGACCAAAGAACTGTATTGTGCCTTTGACAACTATGAACTGACTCAGCATGTAACGGAACCAACGCACAAAATGGGGCACACTCTAGACCTGATTATATCGAAAGGTCTGGACATCGCCAAAATTGTGGTAACAGACGTTGCTCTCTCAGATCACTCCTGTGTTTTTTTTAATGGCTCCTTAATTGTGCAAAAAAATGTTCAAACTAAGATAATCACAAAACATTACATCAATGAAAACACTAGTGAAAAATTCATTCAGCTTTACTCCTCAACCCCCGCACTCTCTGGAACCTCAGTAACTGAGCTTGTAGATAACTTCAATATTAGAAATACAAATATTATTGACGCCATTGCTCCAGCTAAGGTCAAAGCTGTCTCTCATAAAAAAAAAGATCTCCATGGAGAAATGCCGCACTAGTTAGATCTGAGAAAAGAGCGTCGTAAAGCTGAACGCAGGTGGCGAAAAACTAACCTCAAGGTCCATTTTGACAACTATAAAGAGAGACTTCGCATTTTTAATCTCAAACTAAGGAATGCAAGGCGGTCCTACTTTTCAAGCATTATTGCCAGAAACTTTAATAACGCACGTGCCTTGTTCACTACTGTCGACAGGTTAACAACCCCTGACTTCGCCAACTTCTTCAATGAAAAAATTCTAAAAATTAAACAAACAGTCGATGCCTCCACAACAAATACAGGATATGTGTTGTTAGAGTGTCCAACCAAAACAACCTCTAATATGACACAATTTCAAATGATTAACTTTAAAAACCTGGAGGAGATTATACAAAATCTAAGCACCTCCACCTGTTGCCTTGACATCCTGCCGACGTGCCTCTTCAAAAATGTTTCAGATTGTTTGGCCTCAGACAATGGTAAAACCACAGTCCTAGTATTGCTTGATCTCAGTGCTGCATTTGATACAGTAGACCACAACATACTTCTGGACCGCTTGGAAAACTGGCCTCTCTGGCGAAGTACTACAGTGGTTTGAATCATATTTAAAGAAAAGAAACTACTATGTATCCATAGGTAATTATGCATCTGAGCTCAACGAAATGACGTGTGGAATTCCCCAAGGCTCTATCTTGGGACCTGTCCTATTTAATCTCTACATGCTTCCACTGGCTCAGATTATGAACAATAATAACATAAGTTATCATAGCTATGCGGACGATACACAAATCTATATTACCCTGTCGCCTGGGGACTACCACCCAATTCTAAAACTGGCTAGGACCATTAAACAAATTAACGATTGGATGTGCCAGAATTTTCTCAAACTTAATGAAGAAAAAACTGAAGTGATTATTTTTGGAGCCAAACAGGAACAACTGAAAGTCAACGCTCAACTTCAAACAATGACGTTAAAGACAACAGACAAAGCCAGAAATCTGGATGTAATCATGGCCTCTGATCTGAATTTTAACAGCCACGTGAGGACAATAACAAAATCTGCCTTTTACCATCTTAAAAATATATCGCGAATTAAAGGACTTATGTGTCAACAAGATTTGGAAAAACTTGTCCACGCTTTTATATTCAGTACACTTGACTACTGTAACAGTATTCTTACAGGTCTCCCGAAAAAAACACTGAGACAACTGCAGCTAATTCAGAACGCTGCTGCTCGAGTCCTCACTAGGACCAAGAGAGTGGATCATATCACTCCTGTCCTAAAGTCTTTACACTGGCTCCCTGTATCTCAAAGAATAGATTTCAAAATACTTCTGCTGGTCTACAAATCACTAAATGGCATAAACTACGAACCACAAAGAACTCTCAGATTGTCAGGGACAGGTTTGCTTGCCGTCCCCAGAGTCAGAACCAAAATGGGGGAGGCAGCGTTCAGTTTTTATGCTCCCCATATCTTGAATAAACTTCCGGAAAACTGTAGGTCGGCCCCCACTCTCACCTCTTTTAAATCACGGCTGAAGACCTTTCTTTGACATTGACATTGCCTTTTCCTAATTTATTGTATTGCACTGTGAATTTTATTTGTGTATTGCACGTGTTTTTATTTAAGTTGTTTTTAATTTAGTATTAATTGCTCTCACTTTTATATTATTTTTACCTGTATTTTGGAATTCTGTGTGAAGCACTTTGGACTGCGCTGCCGCTGAGATGTTCTGCACAAGTGAAATTGCCTTTGCTTTAAATAATTGCTTTTAATTCATACTTGTTATTTCTGTTTTACTCTGCTTTTAAATTGTTTTTACTTGTATCAACTTTTAACTGTTTCATTGTTTTATGTAAAGCACTTTGAATTGCACTGCTGCTGCTGAAAATGTGCTATACAAATAAAATTGCCTTGCCTTCCTTTTGGCACAGTACAGTTTTAACTGGCATTTGTGGATGTAACTATGTATTGTGGTACTTAAAAAGGTTTGCCAAAGTAGTCCTGAGCCCATGTGGTGATATCGCTTATAGATGAATGACGATTGTTGATGCAGTGCCGCCTGAGGGATCGGAGATCACGGTTGTTCAGCTTAGGCTTGCGCCCTTGTCCTTTACGCACTGAAATTCCTCCTTATTCCTTGAATCTTTTAATTATGTTATGCACTGTTGAAGGTGAAATAAGCAAATGTCTTCCTATCTTTCTTTGAGGAACATTGTTTTTAAACATTTCAATCATTTTCTCACATATTTGTTGGCAAACTGGCGATCCTTGGCCCATCTTTGCTCCTAAAGGACTAGACCTTTCTTGGATGCTGCTTTTGTACCAAATCATAATTACAATCACCTGTTGACATCACCTGTTTCAAATCACATCATTATTTAACCAATTTACCTGATTACTAGCCCTAAATTGCTCCTGTCCCAACCTTTTTTGGAATGTGTTGCAGGTCTGAATGACAGGAAAGGATGTATATTTACAAATGAAATTAAGTTGACCAGACAAAACATGAAATATTTTGTGTTCACATTGTCTGCAATGAAATACAAGTCAAAGTACATTTAGAAATCACTACTTTCTTTTTTTTATTTTTATTTGTGTTTTCCATACTGTCCCAACTTTTTCAGATTTTTTCTGAGTAGGACATACATACATACATATATATATATACACACACATACATATACATATATATATACATATATATATATATATACACACACACATACATATACATATATATATACATATATATATATATATATATATACACACATACATATATATACACATACATATATATATATATATATATATATATATATATACATATACACATACATATATATATATATATATATATATATATACATATACACATACATATATATATATATATATACACATACATATATATATATATATACACATACATATATATATATATATACACATACATATACACATACATATACACATACATATACACATACATATACACATACATATATATATATATATATATATATACACACATACATATACACATACATATATATATATATATATATATATATATATATATATATATATATATATATCTCACTTATATGTTAAGTGAGTGTTGTACTTGTAGAGCAAAGATTAACCGGAGTCAAATTCCTTGTTTGTTTACGCAAACCTGGCCAATAAAGCTGATTCTGATGACAGTCTTTAACGTTAGATGTGAGACAGTGTCAGACTGTAGTCTAGTGTACGACTAAGATTTATTTAGTCCATTAGTCTTTTCTTTTTCATGCTGAATGAAGAAAGAAATGTATGAGGAAATCTCTGGTAAACACTAGAGCCCGACCGATATATCGGCCGGCCGATATTATCGGCCGATATGAGCTAATGGCATTTAAATCGGCATCGGCGTTTATAACGGCCGATGAAACATGAGAAACTGAGTCTCATGCTTCACTCATGTTATGAGTGTTGCATAGTTTGCCCACCAGAGGGCGGTCTGCAACTCCCCAGTTGACAAGAGCGCCAGAAATCCACTACAGAAGAAAAGTCTCAGCCAAGCCAGTGGCCGAGCATTACACCCGGCATGGAGATACTGTTTTGACGGTGAGTCTGTCGTTCGTCATGTGAAATGATTGTAGATTTAGTTCATACTCTGTATATAAAAACGGTGTGGTAGTTCTAGCTAACGGTCCTATCATTATCACTTCTAAATATTCTGTAACATCACTTACAGCTGCTAATGCATTGCTATATTAGATTAGCCACAAAGCTAACTAATACCATGTTTATCAGTGGAAGAACGCGAACGTTAATAAGAGGTCAAACTATAACGTTAGCGTTTAACTTATTCTAAATATATCTGCAGTGTTTCCCACATAATGACCGCGTAACTGTGGCAGGGGGCGCGTGTAGTAAATGACTAGAAGTTATGTACAGCGTGCCTCGAAAAAACAACTGTTAGGTTATTCTAACGCTAATCAAGTTAAAGTTTGCCTGTTCATTCATTCCTGCCAATATATAATAATTAATTCCTGCTCATGCACAGACAGTTGTGTAAGGTTACAACGTTAGGGGAACGTTAGGGTAACGTTATCTAAAGGTTACAACGTTAGGGGAACGTTATCTAAAGGTTACAACGTTAGGGGAACGTTAGGGTAACGTTATCTAAAGGCTACAACGTTAGGGGAACGTTAGGGTAACGTTATCTAAAGGTTACAACGTTAGGGGAACGTTAGGGGAAAGCAGCTTCACAGACATAACAGGAAAATGTTGTAATAATATTGTTAAATATAAATAGGTAATAGGTAATACCTATTGCTTGACAAATAAAAACAAAAAAATATTTCTCTATATTTCTCATTTTTGCCCATGTAGGATATCCCTGTTTATTATTATTATAATTATTATAATTGTAATGATGACATAAGTAATGATACATGGTGATATTATTAATACACATGCTTATTCTTTCTCTGTCTCTCTTTCTGCCCTACAGATGGCTGAAAAAAGAGGACGATGTAGCAGCAAAGTGTGGGACTACTTCTCCACAGATACCTCAAATGAAATATAAAATAAATAAATAATATTTATTTATTTTATATTTTATATTTATTTATTGTATATGTAGCTATACATTTAACTTATTTTAATTTTATTATGGTTTTGTGGAATATTTAATTTGTTTGGTATAGCTCTTTTACTTTAACTTTAACTTATAATTAGGGCTGTCAAATGATTAAAATTTTTAATCAAATTAATCAGAATTTTCAGTGGATTAATCATGATTAATCACTATTTGCAATTACACCTGAATCCTAACCATTTTTTTCTGAAATGCATACCAAAAGATACTAGTGCTGTCAAGCGATTAAAATATTTAATCGCATTAATGTCATAGTTAACTCGCTATTAATCGCAATTAATCGCACATTTTTATCTATTCTAAATGTCCCTTGATTTCTTTTTGTCCCATTATATTTTCTCATTTTAATTCTCTTATCAGCATGGAAAAGTAGATTGGCTTGCTTTGTGACTGTTTTTTTACAACATTGTCATATACGTTATGTTCAATTTCACACTAACATTCACACTTGGATCTAATAATCTGTCACATAATGTAACGCTGTTACCTTCCATTGCAGGTAGTACTGCAGATAGTCCTGCAGATAGTACTACAGGTAGTACTGCCTCATGCCTGAGGCGAGCGTGGCTCGTCCTACTGTCTATGGGCTCATAGCGTCGCCTCTCACTGACTGTAGAGTCACTACTCGCTCGCTCTGAAGATAATCGCCGTCACGAGCCTACAAGCTACGCGGCTAGCAAGCTAAAACCGGCCGAGGCTTGTGTCTGGTTTGTTTGCGGTCTGCGGAATTACAAGACCCGCCCTTCAATCACTACTATTGGCCAGGCGTCCAAGGTAACGTAACTCCATTTGTTCAGGTCCTATCCCCTGACCAATCCACTATCCTCACCACTCGAGGTGAAATGCCTAAACCAAACCAATCAGCTGCTTCGTAGGGCGGGACATGGCGTGGCCATAGACAGTTAAAGAAGTGGACTAACAGATCCTGTTGCTCTCTCTATGCGTTACTCGTGCGTTAAAAAAATTATCGGCATTAAAATGGGTTTGCGTTAACGCCGTTAATAACGCGTTAAACTGACAGCCCTACTTATAATTTATTTACAGTACACACTGTTAAAACCAGCTTCAACTGGAAGTAAATAAAAGTGTTAAATGTTTAAAACCAGACTGTTTTGTGATCATTGAAAAATATATACTTTAGATGTGCAATTGTTTAGTCATTGAGACTGTAATCTAAGGCTTTTTTATTTTAACATCCCTTCTGGAAAATGGTTTATACAGCCCACATACATAGAACAGGCAGATATTTTGCTATTGAATGTTGTGTAAGTGCAGTTTGTAGGAAATGGGTCTAATATCCAGTTTATTTTCAAAATCAAAATATCGGCTTATAAATCGGCTCTTTTCAAGTTAATATCGGCATCGGCCCCCAAAAATCCATATCGGTCGGGCTCTAGTAAACACAAGATTTAAAGTGGAGCTTTTACATGATTCTTTGTGGAGAAACTCAGTTTTACATATATGAGTGTTAGTGAACTAAGAATTTCTTTATCCAAGGACGCCTCTACTATTTTTATTCTCCCCGGGACAATGGGAAGCTCTGCGTCATATAACATTTAAAAGAAGTGTTAAAATGGTCGATAAGGTTTAAAGTTTATAAAGTTTCAGTTCATCATTCAACATCATTGTGCTTCTGTTTATGCTTCCCGTTCAAAGTCCAGATGAAAGTAGCCTCTTTGCCAGACCTTCCTCCACAGCGCTTCGAAGGAAGGTCTGGCTAGTTCACACAGCATCCCTGGATGAGAGAAAAACGTGCTCTGGTTTATTGGCATTTCTTTAAACCAATCACAATCGTCTTGGGCGGTGCTAAGCGCCGGACGGAGCCACGGTGCTGCTGCAAAATACTCTTGCGAAGGAACTTGTTTTGGTGGAACATGTACGTTCAAAAGTAGTTTTAGTCTTGCAACAGAAAACTCAGATTGGACAGATAGTCTAGCTAGCTGTCTGGATTTACCCTGCAGAGATCTGAGGAGCAGTTAACCAGAGTCCTCACAAATCAGCCGGAGGTTAGAACGCCAACACAAAGAAAGAGGAAGGGGAAGGGGACGGACATCTGGCATAAAAGTAGGACATATGGTAAATGAAACGTCGTCGATATAGACCAGGGGTGGCCAACCAGTTCAGCATAAAGAGCCACAAAAAAACCGCACTATAGGAAAAAGCCACACAACACATGCACGTCCATGCTACAACAGCAACCGTCATAATACATAGCAGTTTTCATAGTTTTTTTCTTACTTAGATTGACACAGTGGGAAACCTGACAGTCTTTGTTTTGCTGCATTTTTTATTATTTTAAAATAATTGGCAAATATATTGGCAGATGCATTCAAATGCGGGTTTTTTTTTTTACTTATCTGAAATGTTTCAAAAAGTAAAAAAAGAATCCACCAATAACACAGCCCACAGCCACACAGTAAGAGCCTCAAAGGAACAGGCAAAGAGCCACAGGTTCGCCACCCCTGATATAGACTTTTAGGACAAATGTAACTAGGGATGCACCGAATCCAGGACTCTGCTTCGGCTGAATATTGGGCTTTTTGACGGGGTTGGGTTCCTGCCGAACCTAAAATAAATTTCCCACCGAACCGAACCCTACTCTTGCACTATGCGCGCTACGCTGGTCGACGTAATGACGGCGCCGTTGATTACAGGAAGGTGTTTACGTAGGTGGAGCGTTCAATGCAGTAGGCTGTGAGAAAGTGAAAATGGAACTCGTAAGCAGAAAGTGTTGTTTGGCAGTACTTTCAGTCAAAAGAAGGCCATTCAAGTCCAGCTACATGTTCAATTTGCCTCGTGGTGGCGAGGACCCTAAACAATACACAACATGGCCGCGGTTAAAACATTTGGTATGAAACATCCGAAAGAATACGAGTTGTGCATGAAGGAATCTACAGACAGCAGCCAGAATGCAGCAACTTCAGGTACGGCAAAGGAAGGACAGTCACTTCATTAATGTGTTTACTGTGTTCATGGACTGAGGACGGGAGGAGGATTCGGTATTCAGTTTCGGAAGAATCTTAACCAGTGTATTCGGTATTCAGCCGAACCCCAAAAATCTGGATTCAGTGCATCCCTAAATGTAACAACCTTATATTTGAGGCTACAAAGGTCCTGTGAGTGCTGTTTTGGGTGTATGCTGACCTGCTAACGCCAGCTGCAGCCCGCTGATGTCTATGGACTGCGGCATGTTGCCAACGTCCATGCAGGACACCTGTCTGGGCGTCTTCTTGAAGAGATCCCGGGGCGGCGCCAGCATCAGCTGGGACAGGAAGAACTTCTCGGGCTGTGTGATGGGAGGCAGGAAGCCTGCAGACACAGAGGACGACACACAGACTTATGGGTTAGAAATGTCGACTAGGAACATGTGGACGACGTGCAAAAACTGTTTTTATTTGCCGCCATTCAATATGTGCAATATTAATATTTAACACAGTTTTCACACCAGTAAGAAGAGCAAATAAAAAAAAAAAGTTCTAAATAGGCTACAATCTGTCAGATATAACTCTTGTTAATAAAATCAAGTAATTTTAAGACTAACAATGACAGACACACACACACCTAACGGACACACGGACAGACAGACAGACAGACAGACAGACAGACAGACACACACACCACACACACACACCGGACAGCAGCTTCTCCGGTTCCTCCCCAGCGGGTGAGGGGTTCAGCAGGTGCGCGAACACGGCGGCGAAGGGGTTGGCGGCCAGCGGCTCGGTGCGGTACATCTCCCAGAGCAGGTAGAGGGCGGTGAGCCGCTGCGGGGAGCTGGGCAGCAGGTCCGGCTGCTGTAGGAGCATCACCAGCACCGAGCCCACACGGAAGTGCTCCGCTTTCCCGAAGTAGTGATGGAAGTGTGTGGAGAGACCCTCGAAGGTGTTGGTGCATGCCTGTAACACACATTTCATTGTTGATGTATTATATATTTTTTTGTATTTCTTATGTTTGAACTTTGCATCAATAAAGCATGAAGAAAGAAAATGGGTTGTATTGTATTGCTCCATTAAAAGGTATTTTAACAGGTAAAAAGTTTTGAATGGGCTACAATCTATCATATATAACCCTTGTTAATAAAATCAAGTATATACATACATAAACAAAGACAGACAGACCGGCGCGCGCGCGCACACACACACACACACACACACAAACTTTTTGTATTTCTTATGTTTGAACTTTGCATCAATAAAACTCAAAACACAAATAAATAAAAAATGTTGGTACATGCCTCCTCCGAGATGATGCTCAGCAGGTTGGACAGCTCCTTCGGCGCGAGCGTCATGGTTGGGCGGTTAGCTCAGCTCTGTGTTATAAAACTCGGTGTCTTCCGAAAATACAGTTAACCTGTCATAACCTACCGGTAAGTTAATCCATGTTAGCAGCATAAAACAAAAACAGTCTGAAAGTCATCACACGTTAGCAACGAGTTAGCTTAGCCTAGCAACGCTAACGCTAACTGACAAGAACCGGCGTAATCATGGCACAAATAGAAGAGTCCGCAAGACTAAACCCTCACTGCCCGGTTCGGTAGCTCCATAACGGTCTTACAACTCCGGCAAACATCAACCGAGCTAAATGACTCCGGCTGTTGAAGCGTTAACTTATCACGACTGTTAAGCACAGCTCTGCTGCATTAGCCGTTTAAATTCTGACTTGGCTCTTCCGGTGCGGTGCATTATGGGTAGTGTAGTTTCGTGTTCTGGGGGTTTTACTTCCCGCACAAATCGGACTCTCGTATTCACAAAAATTAGTAGGGTGACCATATTTTGATTTCCAAAAAAGAGGATACCCGGCCCGGCCTCGAGACACAAATTCAGACAGGCTTATCAGAGGTTAATGAACATACTTTATTATGTCTCAATGGTACAAAAATAACTTCTGTAATAAAATAAAATATGTTATAAACTGTAAAACAATAATAGCTCTCTTTTCAAATAAATAAATAATATGAAATAATGTTCTAAATATGACCTCTTCTGTGTCAGAAAATCCAGCTTCAAATAAATATCTCTTAATGCCTTTTCAATGTAATAAGATAAATAATAAAACAGTCTCACAAAGATACTAACTTAACAAAAAGGATATATAGTACCATAATTCTCTATAATACTTTTAATCTTCAGTTTTCTTCATCCTCCTTGTCTGCCCATCCATATTTTGCTGTATGTGCCAGCTTTGCACACGGTGCACTCCGCCTCCCAATTGTCCCGACCGGGACGGTACGTGGGAAACTTTTTTTGCAGTTCAACTGTGAAGCTGCACTTACGCTTCGGCATTTTGTGTGCAATGCTGCTCGCTGTCTGCTCTGCTCCCGGTGTATGTGCGTGTTGCAGAGCCGTCCACAAGGCAGCCTCTCGGGAATTACGCCACGCAACAAGGTACCGTAGTATTGTGTGCAACGCGCCAGTCAATTTAAGTACACGCTTTTGGTCCTATGAAAAACAGTGAAAACCGGACATTTTCATGAATTTATAACCCCCCCCCCCCCGGACAGTACGTAAAAAGTGGACATGTCCGGGTAAAAGAGGACGTTTGGTCACCCTAACTTCAGGATACTATGTGGCAGTTACAAACTTGTTTTATATCAGAATATATGAATCAGAAACATCTACTTCTTAAGCATAGGCGTCGTTTTAGGGGGGGACGGTGGGGACGTGTCCCCACCAGATTTTGTCATGAGTCATTTTGTACCCACCACTTTTTTTTTAAACCTCAAGCTCAATTTAGTTAAAAAATAAAGTTCATAACACAGATACCGGCACTTACTCTACATGAGGAGCAATATGAGAGAGAAATGTGATCATTGATCTCTGTTTAGGAACATTAAACCACGTTAAGCTTTTTCACGTTATATTAAGCCCATGAGAACCGTGGGGAGTCAACCCACAGCCGCTGCTGCTGAAGATGTGAAGCAGAAACAACGCTTATAATGTCAGATAACGTCCATAATAATTGGACTTTTGGTTCGATTTTTTCAGAGTTTTCGGTGGTTATAAGGAGCAATATGAGAGAGAAATTATTGTTTAGGTACATTAAACCATGTCATGTCATATTGTCAACATGGTACGAAGCAGAACGTAGCGCGGTCTTGCTTTTTAAAAACGTAAGGCTTTCTTCTTCATAAAACGAGTCGGACATCATCACATTTTTGAATACATTTTTATTTATTTACATTAGTAAGCTACAGGGGCATGTTTTCTGTACCACGACGGTGGATCAGTTGTTACCGAGTTCAATCGCCGTGGTAACTTATGCTGAACGCCTAACCTGGTCGGGAGCAGGTTATGTTGGAGATCAGAGATCAACTGGTGTAAAAGCACCGCCTACTGACCAATCAGGCCTACTCCATTGATAACGGCATCACCGTTCTTAGAAGATCCATTGACTGAATGGGTGGAGTTCAGTGAGAAAAAAAGAAGAAAAAGCTCGAGAGAGAGAGAGAGAGAGAGAGAGAGAGAAAGAGAGAGAGAGAGAGAGAGAGAGAGAGGAGAGAGAGAGAGAGAGAGAGAGAGAGAGACGGAGACAGAGAGAGAGAGAGAGAGAGAGGTGCGCTCTTAAAAGTTAAAACATTTAGAGACTGACAACCCCGTTAACATTCCCTGATGGGTGTTTTTATGAATGGTAGCCTAGGGCCTATAGATTTTCAGTGGAGGGAATAACGTAGGCCTATTGTAAACTTCTTGAGCCGTGTGTTGCCAATGCGCACATCGGTTTGAATTATGTTTTTATATTTTTTATTTGCTCATGATCGCTTCCCACTGCCAGGGTTGCAACTGAATAGACTAACGACAGTTTATGGAAAGAACAAGTGTAATTATGATCAGATCTTGTGCCTGACTGATTAATAAGCCAGTCCCTCCAGACAAACGTGATTATGTGATCGCAGAATTCAATGCATAATAAGCCAAAGTCCGCATATTTATGTGGGGGCCGCATTTTTTGAAATAGGCTACGCCGCACTTTCGCCGCATAAATTGCCAATTTCCTCGCAAAATATGCGGGGCTTGCATGATTTCATAATCCCCTCATTTTCGTTGCAAAAATGTCACATATATCTCAGCAGAAAGTTGAAAAATGTTGCGTTTACTTCACACAAGAGCAGCCATTTTCCCATGTTGCCATGGGAACGTTATGTAGTGACGTAATTTCGCCTACTGACAACATTGTTGGGGGAATCTCTTTTTCATCAAACCACAGTTTTTGCAAGTTACTGCAATTTCATCGCATAAAATTGCACAAATATTCCACATATTCCATCGCATTTTTTAAGAAAACGTGCCGCATAATCAAGGATTTCTGCCCGCAACAATCACAAAACTCTGCAATTGTCTGGAGGGACCGATAAGCGTTGTGACTTACACATTTACAGCGTCGGCTTTTTTGCCCGTTTTTCTTCCTGTTCTAGGAAGCGACTGGATCGCCTTTTGCTTGTAAACCGTGTCTGTGTTCTTCATATTTATGTAGAATTGCTCTTATGTAAAATATGTGGCTCTGGTAGATTGACTGCAAACACCGCCTCTTTTATGTGAACGCGCGTCTCTAGATTGGGAAACCCGGGTTGAGTCAACTAGTTGATAAACGTTGTGACACAGTTTAACCGTGGTTGTTAGGGTTAGTGCAGCCGGGGAACTGAAAGGAATCCAGGACATGTTAAACTTAATTTGTAGTAGCCTACAGGCCCCTGGACAACGTCTTTCAAAACATGACCTGCGCGAAAGAGAAAAAAAATATGAATGCGTCGTTGTCCCCACCACTTCTGGAAATGCACTTCCGAATGCGTCTCTGTCCCCACCACATTTCAAACCAAACTGACGCCCATGTTCTTAAGACAAAACTGACAAGAAATGAACGCTAACTCGACTAGCCAACGAACTTGTTTACCCATAAGCACTTGCGATGTACTTTCGGTGTTTTCCGCTACCAAAATAAAAGCTGTCTGTCTAAAGGAGAAATGATAAGAATGAGAGGAAGTAACTAAGTTTTTTTTAAAATTATTGTTCATTAATACAGAATAGAAATACAAACAAACAAGGCACAATCATAAATCCATCTCAAATACAAAGCTATTGCCTCGGGTCGAGCATATACAGAAAAACCTAGGAGCTTATACTGTACAATTCAACATAAAGAATGATATAAAAGAAAATAAATAAAAAATAAAGAGAAGGGGATATCTCAAATTAAATTAAGAGTTTCACATAAATAAATCAAATCAAGGGCTTTTTTTTTTTATCTTTAACCCATTTCAATGACGTATAAAATGTTTTCCTAAAAGCACCAAGTTGTTGAGAACAAAATCTACCTTCCTATCTTCAACCAAAACACCAAACTTTATATTCTTCATTGTCAGAGGAGGTATCTCAATTTCTCAACTCACACAGAAAAAAAAACATGTTCTAAATTCTCAATTTCTTTTTCACAAAAAACACAGTTATTAGTATCAGTTTAAAATTGAATCTCAGTCTTAAAAATTCGTGTGTTGGGTAGATTTCATTTAACATTTTAAAGTTGACCTCTTTTACCTTCGGGAGAGGAGGAAATGAGATATAACTTTTCCTTATTTTCTTAACCTCTCCATCCCTAAATTCTTTCATCATATATTGTCTTTTAACTGGGATAATATTCCTTCAATAGAATTTTTCTAATAACTTTGTTGGTACATTTATAGTCACAGAAATCAATTCCTTGGATGCAGAGCTGCCTCAGACCAGGAGAAACTTTGGAGTCCCTGATGTCTTCTCTCACCATGGATTTCAGAGATATTGGTATAGCTTTCAACCATCTGTTATACCGCTTGACATTGCATTGAAGTCGATATTTCTCACAAAACTCCTCATGCTGTAACAAACCTCCATTACTGTCCATAAAATGAGCAATTGCCCAGATTCCCTTGGATTTCCATTCCTCCATGTACACACACAGATTTTCTGTTTATCAATATGTATCTATTGTTCCAAACTGGAGTATTATGAGGTGTGAAATTATGTTTGTAGATTAACTTCCAATAGAGAAGGACCTGCTGATGGAAAGCAGAGAGTTTGATTGGTAACAAATTGCATTCAAAATCACATCGCAGAAGAAAGTCTATTCCCCCCATTTTTGAAAATATTAAATTGGGGACAGTAAACCAAAGGACTGCCTGTTATTAACAAAAGAGTTTAACCATTTGAATTTCCAGACACCATTCATTATATCAAAATCAATCGCATTCACACCTCCATCTTCATAGTTTTTAACCATGTCAATTTTCCTGACATGTACTGACATTTGTTTCTCCATATGAAATTAAAATTGACCTTGTTTATGGCTTTGATCATGTTTGTAGAGATGGGTAAGAAGAAAGCCGGATATATAAGTCTGGATAAGCTGTCCATTTTGGATAATAAAATTCTCCCAAAAATTGTGATATCTCTCTGCAGCCACCTATTAAGATCAATTTACACTTTTCTATATTGTTGAATCTTGAGAAGCGGTCAATAAATTCTAAGGCTAAAGGAATTTGATTTTAATTTTTTGTTGTGTCGTCAGCCAACTGACTTATGATAATAATAATAAATACAACTATTCATTTGAATCAAAATGGACAACATTTCTGCTACCATAATGAATAAAAGTGGAGAGCTGCTGCAACCCTGACGAATTCCCTTCTTAATCTCAAATCGAGGACAGGTGCCATGCCCTAGAGCTACCGAGCTATTTATTCCATTATATAACATCCCGATTATATTTATAAATGTTTCCCCAAATCCAAAGTGATGTAAAGTTTTCAAAATAAAAGGATGTTCAACAGAATCAAACGCTTTGTAAAAATCTAAGAATAAAATAAACCCGCTAGAATAATATCGCTGTACCAAGGTTATAATCGTTAACGAAAACGAACGAAATAACAAAAACTAGGTGGGAAAAAACATTGTCGTTAACTGAAATAAAAATAAAAACCAGGCATTACAAAAAACAATAACTAACTAAAACTGTAATGTCTGTTTGCAAAACTAACTAAAATGAAATAGAATTATCGAGTAAATGTCCTTAGTTTTCGTCTTTGTCAATGTCTTTCACAGAGCAAATAACGTTATATCTATCAGAGTTGATATTTCCGACCACAGACATAGTTTCTGACTGGGAACCCAGAAATTCTGACATTCCATGTCAAATTGAACACATGTCCGTGCCCCTCGCCTGGCATCACGGCGGTACCGAAAGTCGGAAGAAAGCAGCAGAGTCCTATTTGATTATGACTGTGTCAGATAAAAGTAAGGCCTTGCAGTGGAAAGTGGTAAAATATGTGGACAATTTATTGAAGGGAAAAATCCCACGAATTTGAAAGTACATTTGAGAAGCGCGCACAAGGAGGCTAACCTAGCTTACCTTAACAAGGTACAGGAGAACGCAAAGCCCCCTTTCCTTGAAACAGAAGCTAACCCCGGTACAGGGCATGGATGTATGGGTACAGGGCATGGATGTATGGGTACAGGGCATGGATGTATGGGTACAGGGCATGGATGTATGGGTACAGGCATGGATGTATGGGTACAGGGCATGGATGTATGGGTACAGGCATGGATGTATGGGTACAGGCATGGATGTATGGGTACAGGCATGGATGTATGGGTACAGGCATGGATGTATGGGTACAGGGGGTGTATGGGTACAGGCATGGATGTATGGGTACAGGGCATAGGTGTATGGGTACAGGCATGGCTGTATGGGTACAGGCATGGATGTATGGGTACAGGCATGGATGTATGGGTACAGGCATGGATGTATGGGTACAGGCATGGATGTATGGGTACAGGCATGGATGTATGGGTACAGGGCATGGATGTATGGGTACAGGGCATGGATGTATGGGTACAGGGCATGGATGTATGGGTACAGGCATGGATGTATGGGTACAGGGCATGGATGTATGGGTACAGGGCATGGATGTATGGGTACAGGCATGGATGTATGGGTACAGGGCATGGGTGTATGGGTACAGGGCATGGGTGTATGGGTACAGGCATGGATGTATGGGTACAGGGCATGGATGTATGGGTACAGGCATGGATGTATGGGTACAGGGCATGGATGTATGGGTACAGGGCCAGGCAGCATGACGGAGACAACCGTAGGACAGAGAACACTACAGGAGGGCTTTCACCGGCGACCCGATAGCTGCTGGTTAAAATACGCAGGAACACCAAAAGCGGGAGGAAGCGTGGGTTAATATGTGTATTGGTACTGGGATGTCGACACAACTGTGTGAGTCGATTACTTCAAAAAAGTTCGCCACTTTACTTGAACCAAGGTTCAAAAGTAACACCTGTTGACGTAGCCTATGTCTTTTTTAGTCTGTTGGCTATTTAGGTTCTTTCCTGGAACACATCACTTACACATTTTGCACTTACTGCTGCGTGCTTGTGTAGACTCTTTACATATTTATGACCATATGTACATTTTATGTACTGGTGTTATTGTTGAATACATTGTGCATACATATTTCTAACATTGTATGATGTTTTTGTTGAGTTATTTTTACACAATACTTTTTCTGACCTTTTTGAATCTTGCCCCTGAGAAATAACCCATATTACAAAAAAGACTAAAACTAACACGAAAACTAATAAAAACTAAACTAAACTAGCGAACCTGCTTTAAAAACTAATTAAAACTAAACTGAATTTGAAAACAAAAAGTCAAAATGAAATAAAAATAAAAACTAATGAAAAACGCAAAACTATAATAACCTTGTGCTGTACTCAAGTAAATCTAAAACACGTGTTTGTTGTGAATTGACCTTCCTTTCAGAAAACCTGATTGTGTCTCACAAATGATGGACGACATACCTCCCTTTAGCCTAGAAGCAACAACTCCAGAGTGTAGTTTGTAGTCAGTATTCAACAGTGTAATTGGTCTCAAATTATCTAAAATTCGGTTTAAACAAGGTTTAATTACTTTGATTCCTAAATCTGGTAAAGACAAGAGGTCTTTACCAGATTTAGGAATCAAAGTAATTAAACCTTGTTTCATAGATGACATCAGTTCTTTCTTCTCTATACATTCCCGTAACGCTTTAAATAGTAAATTTCTCACATCATTCCATAAGAATTGATAGAAATTTGTTGTGAGCCCATCCGTCCCTGGAGATTTGTTCAACTTCATCTTGAGAATAACTGAATCCAACTCCTCGATTGTCAAATCTGATTCGCAAATATCTTTAAAGGGATCATCAATGCATGGGATAGCATTCTTAATTTTATCAAACAAATAATCAGCCTCTACACCAGAATAATTGGAGGAGTACAAGTTTGAATAAAATGAGAACACTTCCTTATCTATACTTCATAATCTTTACTTTCTACCCCATTTATTATTAAACTAGTAATTGAGTTTCACTGCTGTCTATTTTTTTCCAAACTACAAAAATATGAAGAGTTCTTTTCAGCTGTCTCGATCCATTTCGCTCTTGACCTTATAAAGGCCCCCTGTTCTCTTTCAAGGTAAAGCTCATCTAACCGGACTTTTAACTCCATTAACTTGTTTTTCCCTTGATAATTTAGGTCCAACTTATTACAACACTGGTTAATTTCCCACAAAAAATTACTTTCATATTGTCTTTTTTTCCCTATTTAATTCCTTGCAAAATGTTATTGTGAATTCTCTAATCTTAAATTAATAAATTCCCACCTACCAATATAACCTTCAATTGAATCATCCTTTTTATTATCTCTTATAATTTCCCTAACCTTAATGCAATAATCCTCATTTTGTAACGTCTTAGAATTAAACTTCCAATATCCTCTATTTCTGGTTTCTCTCACTGTGGGTTCTAAAATGAGATCTATGAAACAATGATCAGATAGTGGCAGGAGTAACTAAGTAAATTAACTCACAAACCATGCTTAAGTACATCTTTAAGGTACTTTACGTGTTTTTTTCTTATGTTAAACAGCTATTTTGTAGGCTATATATTTGTTGCTGTAGGTTATTTATTGTTTATTTCATATTAATGTTCAATATGTTTGTTTATAGCCTATACGCACCAAACACAATGACAACTTCCTTGTAAGTGTAACTTACTGAGGCAATAAACACTTTTCTGATTCTGATTAAGTATTTCCATTTCTGGCTATACTTCTACTCCACTTCAACACAACTATTATTATTTTGTTAACACTCAACAACTTCATTTCCCATGAGGCTTTGACAGTGCTTCTGTGGGTCAGATTAAATAAGACACAGACAGGCAGTTTAAACATTTGAAAGGGGAAGGCAAACAGCTCTTTACCGTGTCAGGTGGCGTGTCGGTATTGTTTGATGTGTTTAACTGGAAAGATGAATGAAACAGAGCTACAATTCTGATAAAGGAACAGCTTGTTAGCATCTGCATATGTTAATTATTTTAGTAGGTGGTTGGGCAGTTGTAAATATATTGTCCTCCGTTCTCCAGTAGACTTGCAGTAACTCTGGCGACAACGTTCTTCAAGCTCGTTCACGGCAGAAGAAGTGCGCTGCCAGGTTTTGATTGGTGGGCGTGTTAACAGGATTAAAGAAGTTAAAGGTGAGGGATCTTTTTCGCTCCTTTTTCAGAGCCCATAAGTTATTTATGCTGTCGGGGTGTAAAGACCATTTCAAACAATATATATAAAAAGTGTGTATTGGTAATAGTTACCGACCCTGCCTTTAAGCTTGCTTGGAAATATGTTGCACACTTCCTTCACAGATGTTTCTCATTGAAATGATTTCAGAGGATCAATGTTCATAATTCCCTCCCTTTACAGGTACGCTTTTATTGTGAAAAATTAGCTGGAAGTCATGGGCGTCAGTTTGGTTTGAAATGTGGTGGGGACAGAGATGCATTCGGAAGTGCATTTCCAGAAGTGGTGGGGACAATGACGCATTCATATTTTTTTCTCTTTCGCGTCATGTTTTGCAAGACGTTGTCCAGGGGCCTGTAGGCTAGTACTACAAATCCAGTTTAACATGCCCTGGATTCCTTTCAGTTCCCCGGCTGCACTAACCCTAACAACCACGGTTAAACTGTGTCACAACGTTTATCAACTAGTTGACTCAACCCGGGTTTCCCAATCTAGAGACGCGCACGTTCACATAAAAGAGGCGGTGTTTGCAGTCAATCTACCAGAGCCACATATTTTACATAAGAGCAATTCTACATAAATATGAAGAACACAGACACGGTTTACAAGCAAAAGGCGATCCAGTCGCTTCCTAGAACAGGAAGAAAAACGGGCAAAAAAGCCGACGCTGTAAATGTGTAAGTCACAACGCTTATCAGTCCCTCCAGACAAATTCAGAGTTTTGTGATTGTTGCGGGCAGAAATCCTTGATTATGCGGCACGTTTTCTTATAAAATGCGATGGAATATGTGGGATATTTGTGCAATTTTATGCGATGAAATTGCAGTAACTTGCAAAAACTGCGGTTTGATGAAAAAGAGATTCCCCCAACCATGCTGTCAGTAGGCGAAATTACGTCACTACATAACGTTCCCATGGCAACATGGGACAATGGCTGCTCTTGTGTGAAGTAAACGCAACATTTTTCAACTTTCTGCTGAGATATATGTGACATTTTTGCAACAAAAATGCGGGGATTATGAAATCATGCAAGCCCCGCATATTTTGCACGGAAATCGGCAATTTATGCGGCTAAAGTGCGGCGTAGCCTATTTGAAAAAATGCGGCGCCCACATAAATATGAGCGGACTTTGGCTGATTATGCATTGAATTCTGCGATCGCATAATCATGTTTGTCTGGACGGACTGGCTTATCAATCAGTCAGGCACAAGATGTGACCATAATTACACTTGTTCTTTCCATAAACTGTCGTTAGTCTATTCAGTTGCAACCCTGGCAGTGGGAAGCGATCGTGGGAGCAAATAAAAAAATGTAAAAACATAATTCAAACCGATGTGCGCATTGGCAACACACGGCTCAAGAAGTTTACAATAGGCCTACGTTATTCCCTCCACTGGAAATCTATAGGCCCTAGGCTACCATTCATAAAAACACCCATCAGGGAATGTTAACGGGGTTGTCGGTCTCTAAATGTTTTAACTTTTTTTAAGAGCGCACCTCTCTCTCTCTCTCTCTCTCTCTCTCTCTCTCTCTCTCTACTCACTGAACTCCACCCATTCAGTCAATGGATCTTCTAAGAATGGTGATGCCGTTATCAATGGAGTAGGCCTATTGATTGGTCAGTAGGCGGTGCTTTTACACCAGTTGATCTCTAATCTCCGACATAACCTGCTCCCGACCAGGTTAGGTGTTCAGCATAAATTACCACGGCGATTGAACCCGGTAACAACTAATCCAACGTCGTGGTACAGAAAACCCTGGGTTCAGTACAGGCCCCTGTAGCTTACTAATGTAAATAAATAAAAATGTATTCAAAAATGTGATGATGTCCGACTCGTTTTATGAAGAAGAAAGCCTTAAGTTTTCAAAAAGCATTAGACACGACATATGTTCTGCTTCGTAGCCTACCATGTTGACAATATGACATGACGTGGTTTAATGTACCTAAACAATAATCATTTCTCTCTCATATTGCTCCTTATAACCACCGAAAACTGAAAAAATCGAACCAAAAGTCTAATTATTAACGACGTTATCTGACATTATAAGCGTTGTTTCTGCTTCACATTTTCAGCAGCAGCGGCTGTGGGTTGACTCCCCACGGTTCTCATGGGCTTAATATAACGTGAAAAAGCTTAACGTGGTTTAATGTTCCTAAACAGAGATCAATGATCACATTTCTCTCTCATATTGCTCCTCATGTACAGTAAGTGATCTTATGTGTTATGAACTTTATTTTTTAACTAAATTGAGCTTGAGGTTTGAAAAAAAAGTGGTGGGTACAAAATGACTCATGACAAAATCTGGTGGGGACACGTCCCCACCGTCCCCCCCTAAAACGACGCCTATGCTGGAAGTGTTGACTTCATTTAAGAAAACAACATCGAAAAATGACTAAGAATTCTGATCTAAAAGAATCTGCTGCTGTTATCTTTGTAAACTGTGAACCGTCGATTGGAAATTATTTGTCAACATCATGTAATCAATGATCTTAGGGTTAATAATGATTGTTGTAATGATGGCAATAGAGCTGTGGAAATTTACCAAATCAACCATTATAGCACAATGTTTTCAATGTGTTGTTGTGCCTTTATTTGTTTGAGAAGGCCACAGACAAATACCGGCTTTTTATCAGATAATTTACGGTCATTTTGTGCATCTTCAGGGTCTGAGGGCGGGATCCCTGCTGCTGGTGGAGGGAAACAAAGTCACACTGGGAACCACCAAGGCCAAACTCCAGGTAACGTTAACACACACACACCTCTCTTTCACACATTATGCACTGGACCATGAACTTATCTAACATTACCCGGAGGAGCTTTATGTGAGAACCAGGCCCCCAGGAAGTGCGCCGGGCTTTGACGCAAATTGAACATAAGCTGCATCTCATGGCCCTTATTTGATAGCTCCTCGACTCCTCACTCCTCGGCTGAACCGGAAGTTGTTCCTCCTCGGGGAAGGCCATCTCAAAGCTCTTATTTCTGCCCCGAGGACCGAGCATTGAGGGGGGGATCATTGAGGAGCGAGCATCAAAGAGGGATCATTGAGGAACGAGGAGCGAACATCGAGGAGAGATCCTTGAGGACCAAGAAGCGAGCATTGAGGGGGGGTCATTGAGCATCGAGGAGGGAGCATCGAGAAGGGAGCATCGCGGACCAAGGAGGGAGTATCGCGGACCAAGGAGCGAGCATCGAGGGGGGATCATTGAGCATCAAGGACCGAGAAGCGAGCATTGAGGAGGGATCATCGAGGGCCGAGGAACGAGCATCGAGGAGGGATCATCGAGGAGCTATGAGCGAGGATACAGAGAGCAGCCTTCCTGGAAGCCGTGCAGCTGAAGTTGCTAACTCCACCCAAACAGCTGACAAACTCATGTGACGCTTCAGAGGAAAGGATGTCTCATCCTCTAAAACACATTTGCTCGTTGCCTCTCTTCTCCTATGATTTTAGGAAGGGAGGCGAGTAGAGGAGTCAGGGATGCAATTTAAAGGCATATTTCACCGCTGGAAAGCTGAATATATCTCTAAATGGGGTCACTTATGTAGTAGAAATGCTAGCGACAACAACAACATCATAGCACACACGAAACAGCAACAGCAAGTGACAACATGGCTACCGGTGAGAGTGGGAAGTTTGTTCCCAAGAAAGGAATAAAATCTGTTGTTTGGAACTGGTATGGATTTGCTGCAACAGACGTGGAGCAAGAGACCCCGCGCTGCAACATTTGCCTAAAGCCCATCGCAGTCAAAGGCAGCAGCACCACAAACAGAGACATCCAGCCAAATATGAAAAATGCCAGTCTCTCCGAGACGAAAAAAACCCGCAGTGACCAACAAACCTTAGCTAAAAAACAGCTAACTGTAGCCAAAACCTTTGCACAAGGCACCGCATATGACAGGAAAGGGACACGGTGGAGAACAATCACCGAAGCGGTCGCTTTGCACATAGCCAAAGACATGGTACCCATATATACCGTGGAGAAGACGGTAAGTTGTCTGCCGTTTGTACTTGTAAAAAATCGTGAATCGAATTAAAAAAAATAAAATCGGAGATTTTCATATTAGGAAAACAAGTGGTGGAAGAAGTATTCAGATCCTTTACTTCAGTAAAGTACTAATACCACACTGTATAAATACTCTGTTACAAATAGAAGTGCTGCAGTGAAAATGTTACTTCAGTAAAAGTCTGAAAGCACGAAAATGTAGTATTAAAGGTAAAGAACAATCCTCCCTTTGTAGAAAGTGTAAAGGATCAAACAGTTGTGCGTTTAATGGTCTAATCATCTCAGCTGGACTTGTAGCTGTTATATTGTCGGCTAGTTTACTTTAGAATAAAACATCAGATTTTATAAACTACATGAGTTTTGTGTGCAGGAATCTTAATGTGTAAAGTAACTAGTAACTAAAGCTGTCAGATGAATGTAGTGGAGTAAAAAGTACAATATTTCTCTCTGTAATGTAGCAGAGTAGAAGTAGAAAGTGGTATGAAAAGAAAAGACTCAAGTAAATTACAAGTACCTCAACATTTGGACTTGAGTAAATGTTAGTTACATTCCACCCCTGAAAACCAGTAACAATAATCATCATGATGTGTTTTGTATGTTTTAGGGGAAAGCTATGGCGGCATAATAATGTCAGTTATCGCGAGAAGATTTGAGATCCTCGTGAGAGGAAATGAGATCCGCGCGCGCACAAGCGAAAGCTGCACGCGCGCATATAACTTTTGCGCGCAGAATTTCTCTGCTCGCGCGAGCAGGATTGTAACCCGCGAGGAGAAAACTGTGCTTTGAGCGCGCGCAGAATCCCATGTACATCTCATCCCATTATCCACAATGTGTGTTGGGCTTTGGACTTGCCCCTGCTGTGTCCTAGTTATAGGCCTGTGGGGCAGCTGTGGCTCATCACTTTCGATAGGCAGTCTCACTAGATATCCAATAGGTAACAGATGATTGCGGTGCAGTGTTTTCACAGCTCCGGTTCCCCTTTCTGGTTTTATCTGGTAGACTGGGAGATTGGGCATCCTTCCAACAACGATGTATGGCATTGACCTCTATTTATCCTTCAGCTTGTGCTTTCCAGTAACACCAAAGTTCTTCAGCAGAACTCGATCTCCTTCTTCCAAGACTTGCTCTTTCACCAGTTTGTCATGGGCTCTTTTGTTCCTCTGGTGACTCTTATCAGCAGCTTCAGTAGCGAGTTGGTAAGCTTTGTAAAGATCTGCTCTCAACTTAGTAACATACTGCTGGTATGTTGTACTTTTTCCACTTTCCTCCGACACTCCAAAACAGATATCCACGGGTAGACGTGCTTCTCTTCCGAACATCAACAGATAAGGTGAGTAACCAGTTGCCTCGTTTCTGGTGCAATTGTAGGCGTGCACCAAATGACTGATGTTCTGACTCCACTTCTGTTTTTGATTCGGTTCCAGAGTTCCAAGCATGGAGAGGAGGGTGCGGTTAAATCTTTCAGGTTGCGGATCTCCCTCTTTGATCTTTTGCTGGAAAAGCTTGAGCGTATCTGGTGAAATGATCAGTCACAACCAGGATATTAGCCAATCCCTGTGAATCTGGTTCAAGGGACAGAAAATCAATACACACCAAATCGAGTGGGCCTTTACTGTTTATCTGGTTTAAAGGTGCGGCTCTCTGAGATGGCGTCTTACGTGTAACACATCTGCCACAGTTTTTTATGTACTGCTCCACTTCTGACCCCATCTTAGGCCAGTAGAAACGGTTTCTGATAAGTTCAATTGTTTAATCCACTCCCAGATGTCCGGACTCGTCGTGGAGGGATCTGAGTACCATAGGAACATATTCCTTGGGAAGGACAAGTTGGTGCACCTCTGTACCAGCTGGTCTCTCTGTTACTCTGTAGAGCAGTTCATCAGCTATCAACAACTTGTTTGCTTCTCTCTGCAGCAGTGCAACTCTGGGATCAACGCCTTTAACTGAGTAAATGGAGGACTTGTCTGGGTCAAACATCCAAAATCCAAACGCGTAGGAAACGCATAGCATTCAGGAATAGCTTCAGGAGAAACCCCTAATGGCTCTGCACAGTTGCAGAACTCTCCAGTTGGCTTTTCAATGCTGATCTGTTTACAAAGAGCCTTGACACTTTCAGATGGAATGTTTTGCCACTCGACATTATTTGAAAGGGGGTTGCGTGACAATGAGTCTGCATCAATGTTGCTACTTCCGGGTCGGTACTGGAGAGTGAAGGTGTATGTCGAAAGTGCAGCAAGCCAACGATGACCAGTAGCATTTAGCTTGGCAGTTGTGAGAATATACGTAAGAGGATTTGTATCAGTCCTCACAGTAAAACTTGCCCCATAAAGATAATCATGAAATTTATCGACCACAGCCCATTTAAGGGCCAGGAATTCAAGCTGATGCACTGGATAATTCTTGTCAGAAGAACTTAGCTTTCTGCTAGCGAAGGCGACTGGTCTCAGCCCTTCTGGGTGTTCCTGGTTGAGCACAGCCCCTAAGCCCTTGAAACTGGCATCGACGTGTAGCACATAGGACTTGGCCGGGTTGGCGAATGCCAAAACAGGTGCATTTATCAGGCAATTAATAATTTTGAAATAATGAAATAATGCAGTCTTTGTAATTCCACCTGATGTTAGTGTTTTCATGACATTGGGCTATGACTGACTAAATGTTCCTGTTGGAAGTGTGTTAGTGTTTTGGAAGAATTATTTGATTTTGAGACATGTTTGCAGTGTTTTGGTAGACTAGTGTATTTTATTAGTGTATTATTGTATTTTTGAAATTAGTGTTGGAGTTTAGTTTATAATGTGTGATTTTGAGCTTGAAATTAACTGTTTTGTCAATTGTGTGTTGTAGGTGTGTCGGTGCATTAAGAGTTTAGGAAAGTTGTTAAAAATATTGAAATAACAAATAAATGATACAAATGAAAACCTGTAAGTGGTTTAGTGGTTTAGCCCTTGTTTTGTCTTCCTGTCGATCATGCACTTGTTGTCCTCCCGGGTCATACATGTTGCAAGCATAACAAAATTGACCAGTTCATAAAGCATGAAGTAATTTATTACTCAATTCTGTGTTACGCCTTTTATCCAACTTCATTCCACTCATTAGTTTTACACTTATTTTTGCATTCATGGTCAACAGACCTCATTTACATGAATTATACCTAATTTCTGAGTAAAATGAGGTTATATGATTAGTTGTTTTGGATTATAACAGACTGGTATATGGCAAATATTAGCCAGGATATACCAGATCAAAATTAACTGATGCAATTTTATTCACCAACAACAGAGAGCCAACAAAAAGGACAAAACTATTTCATGAAGAAATGTATTGTCTCCATTTAGGAAAAGACACATCGAAGGTGTTATAAGGACAAGTTTACAAAGCTGTAGCTTTGAAGATGTGTGTGCGCTCACGTGTGTGTGTGTGTGTGTGTGTGTATGTGTGTGTGTGTGTGTGTGTGTGTGTGTGTGTATGCACATACTTGTACATATGCACGTGTGTCTGTGTGTGTGGCGGGGGGAATGTGTGTATGCGGGTGTTTGTGTGTCTGGGCATGTCCATGCATGTGTGTGCATGTGTGTGTGTTTATCTTCTGTTAAGCACAATAGTGCCCTATTGCACTACCAGTGGTCAAAATGCACCTGGGAAGACCATACATGCTATAAAATTGAATAAAACACCCAAAATTCTATGAAAGTTGTGAATATGTGATAAGTGATTATGCACATTACAAAAAATGAGCCGTATTCTGGCTGTTGGGTTGAAACGGAAACATGAAAAACAAGAAAACAACAGTTGAAAAACAAGAAGTTTTCCAGTTCATTTTTTCATTTGTATGGACATTGAAAAACGGGAAAACGGAGCTCATATTTTCGTTTTTTCGTTTTTGGTTTAAAACAAAAAACGGATTATACTTTAGTACCCTGACCCATACTGTCCCAACTTTTTCTGATTTGGGGTTGTAACATGCATATAGACTATTAACTATCGACTTAGGGAATTAACTAACAATGTCAAGATCAACAAGCCACTGACACATATGTTCAAATTTGATTAATTCAATAAATTATAATTTTTTGTCTTAATTTTTTTGTTTTTGTTTTAATATTTTACCAACATTTGCAGCATCCTGAGCCTTTTTGGTTACTAGGAAAACTCAGCCCAGAGTAGGCTAATTTTATTCTCCCAAAACAAGTTTCCTTTTTATTTTTAAAGAACTATACAAAAAATTGTAACTTTTTTTTGCAACTTTCACTGTCTCTTGCAACTTCATTGCAACACAATTACAAAAGACATTACAACTTTTATTGCAAATTTTTACAAAGCGAAATCGGTCATTTTGGGTCGCAACAATCTCAAAAAAAGGCTGTGAAATCCTGGAGGGACCGAGTAGCTCAGGGGCGGATTGGCCATCTGGCAATTCTGGCAAATGCCAAAGGGGTCGGACCATTTTTTTTATATAGTCCCTAATGTTTTTTTTTTTTAAATATACAAATAAATTGTCTTTACAGACCGACCCAATCAGAGGTTACTCAAATTGGGATGTTCAGTCAAAATCAAGCATGTCACCTGCAAACGGGATCTCAGTTCAGGTTGTACCGGACCCTCCCGGTGATCGTGATATATTATCATTTCAAGAGGCCCTGTGCTATAATTTGAAGAAGTCTATCATGAGTTTTTGTCTGCCAATGCAGATAGAAAAGCTATAATTCTTGTTAAGAAAGTTGGCACGTGCAACGTTTATCTAGGCTACTAATGCAATCAGAGAGTAAAGCATGCCTACTTCTGTTATTGTTGTAGTGTCAACAGTTTGTCCACCACTCAGTTTTATCAAGGGACAAAGTGTTTTAAGGGGAGTTCTGCTTACCGCAGGTTGTCCCTCACTCCCTCATCTCTGTCCCTCTCCTCCTGGGTCTCCTCCTCACTGGGACACTGCTGCCGACACCACCACCACCATCATCGGCCACGGGAGCTGATGAAGGTCCCGCTACTGCCGAAAACATGTCTTTTCGCTTTTTTCTTTTATTTGAGCCGCTTAGGTAACTTTGTTTCATTTTCGTGTTTAGACCATTGACATAAAAGAAAGGTTTAGACTGGTCTTGCTCCGTCTCTGTGTAGGCTACTTCCCAGTTCTCCTGTCACTTTGTGTTTATCTTTCGCGCCGCGGCGCACTGTTACGGACTAGTCCATTTCATTGTGAAAGTAGGGGGTGTTGACCTCTCTCAGAAAGCAGGGTGCCTGCAGTTGCTGGGGGCGCTGATCTGCCAATTCCCCACACAGTGAAATGATCGATAACAGAAAACCGCTTCGACATGAAAAAATGCCGCCCCGGGCGGCTGCCCGGTTCGCCCGTGCCAAAAAACGCCACTGATGTTTAGTTTTACACTATGTAGGTTAAACTCTGCAATTAATCCGCGGTTCACATGTATGCATGACCTGAGGTGGTCCACTACACTGTAGGCTATATTCAACATCACTGATCATTTTTCATCAATAAAATGTAGAAAACATTACACTTCAGTTTTGGATCCATAACATGATTGTGTTATTGTACAATTTAGCAGTAAAAGCAGCAGCCTACATAAGTCAATCCTACATTTTTCAACTTGGGAGCAAAACGTACTCCTTGGGGAAAAAAAGTTACCATTAAGCCCTGTTCATGCTAATTAAACAACTGGACTTCTTTGGGGTTAAGTGTAGTCTATCCAGACCCTGTGATTTCCTTGCCATAAATATAGAAGTTATTTTTTTATTTTTTATTTTTACCATTTTACCAATTGGTGCCTAAAAATGTATCAGAATGCAGGAATTGAAGTCTTTTACCCTCAAAATTTGTTAGAGTTAGAGAGTTCAAACAGATGAAAAGATGGAGAACCAGACAGATAATATAGTGTCAACAGAGAGAAACACGGACAATCGAACAGACAGACAGTGACAACAAAGAACAAAATACTGTAGAGAATGACAGTAACAGCATACAAACGGCATAAATAGGCAGTATAAATTTGTTATAAACATGTGCTCTTTAAAAAGTAGTAAGCATTGTTTGCCAGTAACTTAAATTAAATGTTTAAAAATATGTTAGATAAGCCTACTGCTTATATTATTTCACCATCTGTACACAAATGTAATTAGTGAATGCACGTGTCCATGGGTGGGGCTGCATGGGCGTGGCAATATGGGCTGGTGTGGCTACGGTGCCAGGGCTGAATTTTTGTCCCAGTCTGCCCCTGGTTGGGGGTGCCAATGGCGTCGATCGCGATCTACCGGTTGATGCAAAGGTAGTGTGGGTAGATTGCATGGCATTAAAAAAAAAAAAAAAGTCAGCCTATCATCCATTCTCACTATGACATTTGTCACTTGATTGACATACAGGACAACCAGTCTAATGTCTGATCTTTTCTGACACACGGCTCAGCACGCATGTGCATACAACATGCGGCAAAATTCTAGCAAGCTAGCGAGTTGCCCAGTTAGCCTAAGTTATTTCTACTAAACTTAACTACTACTACTCTACTGCACCGCCATCCACCTCCTCTACTGCACCGCCATCCACTACCCCAAAGGCCAAGAAAAGAAAAAATGAAGTTGTGGAATACTTAAAGGTCTATACAGAGACGCAGGAAAGGAGACAGATGGAGCTGGATGTCAGAGAGGAAGAGCGTGAGACAAGGGAACGGCAAATTGATACTTTGATAGGTATATTTGGGGAATTGGTTAAGAAGCAAAAATAGGTTTTTGATGATGTCATCTTTAGATGTGATATGAACCCTAGGGTTTATTTTGTTTTACATTTTTGAATGGCAACTTTGTTTCTCATTTCAAGCTCATTAAAAGTTGAGTTGGCCCTCATCTGCATGTGTGGTGTTTAAATTGTGATTTGCATTAGGTGGATTCTATGCTTTTGTTGTAAGAATATTTGAGGGTGTACAACTGAATATTGTTTGAAAATGTAACTTCTTGGAAAATGTTGCATCCATCACAAGAACCACAGAACTCAGAAATATAGTCATACATAACTTTATGAGCCAAAGTATGCCATATTTATCATTGAACAGAAAAGGTTAAACACAACACAATGTTGCTCAAAATGGCAAAACATAAAAGGGCATTTCACTCAACCCCAAACTTAAAAAAGGCTGCCACAGAACTGATGGCTGCCTTTACATGGCCCCAGGTTGTTGGGGTACATCAATCTGGGCACATAGCCTGTCCCTGATGTGGGCTCCACTTCTCTCCTCGAACTGTTGAACTGGAGCAGGGGGGGCAGGATCTTCAGGCTGGATCTCTGGCTCTTCCAGGACATCCCCATAGTTCAGGCACGCATTGTAGAGGACTGCACAGTCCAGGATGATCTCTGAACAAAATGCAGGCTTAACCTCCAGTGCCTTGAACAAGGTACTCCGCCACCGTGCCTTCATCACTCCGAAGGTCCTCTCAATAATCGACCGGGCCCTGCCATGTCGCACATTAAAGCACTCCTGCATCCTCCCTTGTAGTGGGTGTCTGTAGGGCATAATAATGGTGATGGGGCGTTCGAGACATGGGTAGCCTCCATCTCCCAAAAGAAAATAACCAGGTGGGGGGTAAAAAGAATGAACATAAATTGGGCTATTTCTTAACACAGGTGTATTGTGAACAGAACCTCCATAACCAACGAAAATATCTAGGAGGAGTCACATATGGCCTGAATTTGCACTGAATGAAACTTGTGATTAAAATAATCATACTGATTGTGCTTGGGGGGGGTTTATTCTAATGTGGCAGCCATCTATGGCCCCCACAGCATTATTAAAGGCGTCATGCTGGGCTAGCTGGCCAAATCCCCTTCCAATGTCCCCCAGCATGTTAGCAGTAGGGAAGGAGATAACTGTGGCCTTACACCTACGAATGTCAAAGGCCACCCTGTGCACAATTCTACACACTGTGGACTTGGGCACATCGAAAGCCCTTGTGGCCACACGGTATGAAACACCGTGGGCCAGCCAATAAACAAAAAGCAACACTTCGAACGTTGGCCCCCATCCATGATCCCTCCTCTGACTCAAGATGCTCAAAATGCCATGAAATGCCTCTCTGGATAGTCGGAAATCGGGCCTCATGTCATTCTCCACATCCAGATACACCCTAATAGCTGGCATAAGTTGGTTCACTATGGCATACCGGGTGCGCTGGTAAGCCTATGAACAAAGACAAATACTGTATGTAATGGTATGTAAGATTTTGTTTACATCACATCTTTCTGAGTAAATCTTGAAAAAGTACTCTTAAAAAAATAATAACAAACATTAACTAGAACTGCAAGCAGTTATGACGGGGTCCAAGTCACCGATGCAAGTCGCCCCCGACGCCCCGGGGAGTGAGCGAAAGCAGAACCTAAAGCCTGACGGTGCGGAGGCAAACGTTGGTAAATATCGAGAGGCGTGACATGGGAAACACCAAATTTCTATATTATATGCTACACTTATCTCATATGATAAGGAATCCAGTAAAGATAGAATGAGGGCTTGGAGTTTGGATATTAAAGAGGATATCGAGGAAACTGAGTGGTCCAAAGCATGCTTAAAAGCTCAAATACATATGATTAATACAAGAATAAAGCTATTGCAACATAAATGGTTGATGAGGACATACATAACCCCTGAAATGCTTAACAAATGGTCCAGACATTCCAGACACATGTGTGAAATGTTTAATTGAGAAGGGAACTCTAATTCACTGTGTATGGGAGTGCCGTAAACTGGTAATTTTTTGGAAAATGGTTGTCTGTACCCTAAGTAACATCACAAAAACTCAAATACCGTGCATTGCAAAACTTTGTATTTTGGGGATATACCCAGACCATCTTTCTATCAATAACAATCAGAGGATTCTTATCGACTTTGGCCTTCTGCAGGCCAGGAGGATGGTTGCTTTGAGTTGGAAAGAGACTGAAATATCTTCTGCACACTCTTGGATCAAGGAGATGGCAATGTGTGTTACATTAGAGAAGTTAACGTACATTACAAGGGGTAAAGCACAGCAATTTGAAGAGATGTGGGCACCTTTAATTGATTTCCTTAAGAAATAAGAGGGTGCATGTATTAATGTTTTGAGTGTGACATATTTTTGTTCTGTTTTCTTTTCTTTTAACTACTGCTGCTTTGATCAACATATTTGGAAGGTTTTTGTAACTTATTTTCCTTTTGGTGATATCATTTTTGTTATTTGGTTACGGCTTGTTTTATTGGGAAATCAATAAAAAAACACTGTTGAAAAAAAAAAATATATATCAGGAGGCGTGAGCATCGTACGCTGCGATGCAAATATCCCGTCAACAGCGATGGAGCAAAAGGGCCCAATCTGGTCTACGTTGACTTTAGCGCCCCCTAATGGCCGATCTTTACCAAATTAGGTATAGCGCCTCAGGGTGGCGTGCCGACGACGCTCCCCAAGTTTCGCGTTGATAGCATGTACTGTGGCTGAGATACTGCAATTGAAAACTTCCCATTTAAATGCATTGAGTTATTTGCTAAAAAACTTAAACGTTTATTATAGTGCCCCCCTAATGATCTTCCCCAAATTTGGTAGAGAGCATCGGAGTATTATGCTGCACAAGGTTCTCAAGTGGTTTGCTTATACCTTTTAAATTGGCCGACATATGATTAAGTTTGTGCTTGGTAGCTAGCTAGGATAATTTGTTTGGTCATCAAATGCGCATACTTTAATGTAGCAAAATTCTTTGGATTACTTTTGTTGAAGTGTATCTGCAAGTGCTACGTACCAGGTTTCGTGCATATCGGTTGCACGGCCTTGGACGAGTTCGAAAAAGTTGGTTTTGCACATTGCGCGATATTGCGAAAACAATTCTCAGCAGAAATGGCCGTGTCCTACATCATGAGATTCAGATTGAGTCAACGAACAGGTAGACGTATGGTTTTCTAATGTGCAATGTGTAATGTGGGAGTTAAAGGCAAAAAAACACTATAGCGCCACCTGGTGGTCCACATGTGTAATTTTTGGACCAACCTGTTGTCCAGCTTGTAAAACAAGAGTTTGAAAAAAGTTGGAATCAGGTAGCCGTCTCCTGTGCCATGGCCGTGTGGAAAGCAACAAACTTAAAATTAAAATTCCCAAATCAGCAAGTGTCAGCAACATCTTTGTTATTAAACGTCGCCAAGGTAACGTGATCTCCTGAAGTGTTGTCCCAATCCCATTCATACCTGTCTGAGCCCATGTGGCCTCACACACTCACTCACTTAGCACCTGAGATCAATTAAGTCTTTGAGTCTTTAGTCCTCAGTCCTCACTTTGGGATTGGGCCAGGGCAGTGCATTAAAATTTTATTCATTTTATTTTTTATTTTTTATTGCTTTTATCTTTCTATTGGGTACTTCATCTTTCTATTTCATCCTTACTGACCGCCAGAGGCAGTGCTTACACTGAATATATTCCGTATCGCGCTTGCGCATGTCGAGTATTTATATCAACAAAGTCACCTGTGACCTCGGGGTGACCTTAGCCAGTATTAAGTTCCGGTGTCACCCCGAGCTCATTCCTTTTTCATCTTCTCGCGATGCAGGTTGTCTGCCATCTGTGGCAGCATTAACATATGCGATTATTTGATAGTTAGATTATTGATCGTTTCTAACAACTCGCCGCTTGTAGCCTTGCGATTTAGGTCGGAGTTGCGGATCTTTCGCCCTCCAAAGGCTGCGGCAGAGCTGCCCCTTTTCGGGGACGGGCACGGTGTGTCGGCGTTCGGCTTCTGACAAAGCCCCGGACTAGCGGACGCTCCGGGACCCACTTCTATCTTCGGTAAGATTGTTTCATTGTATACGCATTGTATCAGTGACGGGTGTGAATTCGCTCCCCTCTCCTATACAACTGTTTGTTCATGGCTGCGCGCTTTCGCTGTGCTACATGTCGCTGATATACTTAGCTGCCTGTTAGGTACTGCGCTACTCCTTTTTTCCTGTGGGCGTGTTCGCTCAGGTGCTAATGTTACGATGGCTGTATCCCTTACCAGTGTAACTCATTCACCTACACGTTGTATTGTATCTGTGAAGGGTGTGTGTGCGCTCCCCTCTCCTGTGCAACTGTTTAACTGCGGCTGTGCGCTTTCGCTGTGCCGCTTATCCTCGTTCTTGACGTGTTCGCTCGGTGCTATCGTGTGCTAATGTTACCGTAGCCTTACCTGAGTACGTAGCTAACCCCCATTGCTAAAGTGAGCGTGTTCGCTCAGCATTTACTGTTTTCTGTAACTGTGGACACCGGTTTCACGTGTCGTGTTGGTGACGGCTTTGTCCTTCGGAAGTTCCGACGGCTTTATGCCAGTGATGGACGTGTTCTCGCTTCCCTCTCACTGTGTGTGTCGTTTCATATTGTCTGCCAGTTAAACGTCAGGTTACGTTCACCTCTATAGTGTTTTTTTTTTTTGTCTTTGGAGTGCTCTCGCTCTGTCTGACTGCCTCTTGGCCATCCCTCGGTGGCAGTATTTCCTCATCGTTATTATGGATTCTCATAATTGCGGCATCTGTTTGGCTCCTCTTCAGAATGAGGACGGCCATGACCTATGCCCCCCTTGTCTTGGGGTTGACCATCTGAGGGAGGGCCTCTCAGAGGATCCCTGCATGAACTGCAGCTACATGCCCCGCGCAGTGAGAGCTGCTAGACTGGCGGAGGTGGAACTCCTGGGGGGTCATTCTGACTTGTCTCTTTCAGAGCGGTTGTCCCCTGCCCATCCTAACCTATCCAAACGCCGGGCCGCGGAGGCTGCGGGTGCTCCTTCTGGGAAGAAGGCTAAAACTGGCGGGCTGTCCGCTAAAGTGGACTTGCTGACCGTAGAGCTGGGCCAAATGAAGTCTCTTCTTTTGGCCCTTCATTCCACTGCTGGTGTAGTTGATGCTGTTCCACCCACTCCACCCGCTGCTGAGCTTGCGGCTGAGGAGGATATGGTTTCCTTGGCGGCTTCGGCCACCCTCTTTACCGAGTTTGCCGAAGAAGGACCCTCCGTTGCTTCAGGGCCTGGCTCTCCTTCCTCGGCCCAGAGCTCATTGGATGGGGCCGATACCGGCTCCATGGGGTCCATCATTCGCGCAGCACTGGCGCGCTTGCAGTTGGATGTGGGGCAACCAGAACCGGTGCGGGCTAGTGCTTTCTTTAGACGCACTCTGGCCCCTGCTGCCTTTCGGGTTCCTCCGTCTGATGACTATCTGAAGGAGCTGCATGCCTGTTGGAGGGATACTAAAGCTCTCTCCCATCCTACTTCCGATGCCAGAACTCTGGCAGCCATGCAAGATGCTGCAAAATTCGGCCTAGATCGCATGCCAGCTGTTGAGCCTACTATTGCCTCACTCATAGTTTCCCCTGACGAAGCTCTGAGGCCGGATGCCAGGTGCCCTCGTCCCCAGTGTCGGGGCACCGACGACCTTCTATGTCGGGCGTATGATACTGCGGCACGTATGGGCCGCATTGGTAACTCCCTCTCTCACCTCATGCTTGCCCTCTCAACTTCTTTGCAGCAGGCAGCTTTCGACACTTCTGCCACCAGTTTCAGCGATGCTTCTCTGCAGGCTTTCGCTCTGATGTCTAGGGAACTTGGACTTTTCGGCTCGGCTGCAGTACAAGTACTTGAGCGGACTGTCCAGGCTACTCAGACCAGGCAGCAATTCACTGGTCTTCGTAGGGTCATGCCCCCTCCTGGTCAGCCAAGGGGGTCTGCATCTGCCCCTAGGGGCCACTCCCGATCACCGGCTTACCCGAGGGGCCACCAGGGGCCTCAGCACCTCACTGAGAGGCCGGTTCGCTACCCTCGTGAGCCTGCTCACTTGCCCCCTCCGCGGCCTCGGGCTGCGGAGCCTAATCGTCGCCCCCCCAAGGCCTTCAGAGGCCGGGGGGGCAGACATTGAAGCCTTGGGGCCGGCTGTCGGTCGCTTCTCCCAGCAGCAGCTTTCCTGCTGGGCAGCCCTTGCTTCGGATCCTTGGGTGGTTTCCACCTTAGCCCAAGGGTACAAGCTTCAGTTCCGACGCCGGCCCCCATCCTTCAGCCGGGTCAAGATGACCATCATCAGCGACCCGGCAAAGACTCTAGCCCTGGAACGGGAGTTGTTTTCTCTCCTGTCCAAGGGCGCAATAGAACCGGTGGACCCCCTGTCTCAGCCCGGGGGGTTCTACTCAATTTATTTTCTGGTCCAGAAGAAATGCGGCGGGCTTCGCCCGGTTCTGGATCTACGGCCACTCAACACATATTTGAAGGTGTTGCCGTTCCACATGTTGAGCACAGTCGACGTTCTTCGTGCTGTTGCCAAAGAGGACTGGTTCACGTCCATAGATTTGACGGATGCTTATTTTCATGTTCCTATTGTGCCTCATCACAGGCAGTTTCTTCGTTTTGCCTTCCAAGGCAATCATTATCAGTTCACGGTCCTTCCGTTCGGTCTGTCCCTCTCCCCTCGTGTGTTCACCAGGTGCATGGCGGCAGCCCTCTCACCCCTGCAGTCGCAGGGCATGAAGATCCTGCCGTACCTGGACGACTGGCTGATTTGTGCACCGTCCAGGCTCCAGGCGGACCAGAACACGTCTCGCCTTCTGTCGCATGTGGCCCAACTGGGTCTCACGTTGAACTTCGACAAGAGTTCTCTGACTCCTTCTCAGAGCACAACCTTCATTGGCGTGGCTCTGAACAGCGTCACTATGACGGCCTGTCCGTCATTGAGGCGCATAGACGACATCCTCTGCCTCCTTCCTCTTTTCCGCGAGGGCAGGATGCTAACCTACGGCCGTTTTCTTCGCCTCATGGGAAAGCTGACAGCTGCCTCAGCTGTCATTCCCTTGGGCTTACTGTCACTGCGTCCTCTGCAGAGATGGTTGAACAGTTTCCACTTGGATGCCAAGTGGCACAGACACAGACGACTCCAGGTGTCGCGACAGTGCCTGATGGCTCTGTCCCGTTGGAGAAAACGTTCATTTCTGTCGAAGGGTGTGCCCATGGGCTCTGTTCCCTTTCGACGGGAGACTGTCACGACGGATGCTTGCCTTTCCGGATGGGGCGCCGTGTGGCAACACCGGACTGCTCGGGCCTGTGGTCTGCTCAAGAGGCTCGAGAGCACATCAATGTGCTGGAGCTCCGGGCTGTGCACCTGGCTCTGCAGCATTTCCTGCCATACCTCAGGGGACGGCACGTGCTTGTCAGGTCGGACAACACCTCGACAGTCTTCCACATCAACCACCAGGCGGGCACCAGATCCGCACAGTTGCTGCGGTTGTCCCAGGCTCTTCTGACGTGGGCTGCCCCCCGCCTGAACAGCCTGAGGGCAATGTTTTTGCCTGGAGAGCGGAACCAGGTCGCGGACTTCCTATCTCGGCAGCTGCCTCCGCCGCGGGAGTGGCGGCTCCATCCGGCGGTGGTACACGGAATTTGGGGTCTCTTCGGCAGGGCTGGGGTGGACCTTTTCGCCTCGGAGACATCGACCCATTGCCCTCTGTGGTTTTCTCTGATGGAGAGGAACAGTCCTCTCGGCCAGGATGCTCTGGCTCATACATGGCCGGAGGGCCTTCTCTATGCCTTCCCACCGTTTACTCTGATTTTGCCGACGCTTCTCAGAGTCCTTCATCAGGGCCACAGGCTTCTTCTGGTGGCCCCCTTCTGGCCGGCAAGGATTTGGTTCTCCCTGCTCCACAGTCTCTGCTACGAGGAGCCCTGGCGCCTCCCCGGCAGGGCAGACCTCCTGTCTCAGCTGGGGGGTCAGATTTGGCATCCCGACCCCTGCCGCCTTCAGCTGTGGGTTTGGCCGCTGCAGGGCCCGACCCGCTGTTGATTGACTGCATAGAGCCTGTCAGGCTTACTATTCTGAATGCCAGAGCAATGTCTACCCGTCTACAGTACAGGAACAGGTGGAAACTCTTTTCAGAGTGGTGTGCGACTCATGAGTGTGACCCAGTGAGTTGTTCTGTCCCTGTCATCCTGGAATTTCTACAGACCCTCCTGGATGGTGGCCGGTCTCCTTCTACCCTGAGGGTATATGTGGCTGCTATTTCATCGCAGCATGCAACGGTTGACGGTAACACTGTGGGGTGCCACAGGCTCGTTTCCCACTTCTTGAGAGGGGCTCTGAGACTACGACCCACGAGAGCCCCAAGGGCTCCTGTATGGGACCTGCCCCTGGTACTGGACGCCCTGTGTTCACCTCCCTTTGAACCCTTGGCGCAAGCAGAGCTGAGGTGGTTGTCAGTCAAGGCTGCGTTTCTACTTGCCATCACTTCTGCTAAACGTGTTGGCGAACTACATGCATTGCCTGTAAGTGGTTCCTGTTTGAGATGGAACTCGGATGGCTCAGGTGTCACTTTGTGGCCTAATACAGCGTTCCTCCCTAAAGTGCTGGCACGCTCTCACCTCAATCAGCCGATTCACCTGGCGAATTTTGAACCCCCTTCCGGAGAAGGAGGTGACGAGTCAAGTTTGTTGTGCCCTGTCCGAGCCCTTAGGGCTTATGTGGACGCTACTGCGTGCATACGTCAGTCTGAGCAACTTTTCGTTTGTTATGGTGGTCATAGGAGGGGCTGTGCTCTCTCAAAGCAACGTCTGTCCCACTGGATTGTGGAAGCCATTGCCTCTGCATACAGGGCACGTGGCCTATCCTTACCATCAGGTGTGAAATGCCATTCTACCAGGAGTGTCTCCACGTCGTGGGCGACTTTGAAGGGTGTGTCCTTGGAGGACATATGTGCCGCGGCCTCATGGGCGTCGCCGAGCACATTTGCACGATTTTACAGAGTGAATGTTGCCACCCCCCATCCTTTGGGTGTGGTCCTGCGACCAAGGTCCTCTGCTGCATCCCTGTGAGGTGGGTACTCAGGCTTCCTCGTGACTTTGTTGGTATGAGTCATCCAGTGTAAGCACTGCCTCTGGCGGTCAGTAAGGATGAAATAGAACGAAAGTTACGAATGTAACTACGGTTCTTTGAATCCTGGATGACCGCCAGAGTTCTTGGTCACTCGGAATCTTGCGGACCCGCGAGAAGATTCTGAAGGAATGAGCTCGGGGTGACACCGGAACTTAATACCTTGGCTAAGGTCACCCCAAGGTCACAGGTGACTTTGTTGATATAAATACTCGACCTGCGCAAGCGCGATACGGAATATATTCAGTGTAAGCACTGCCTCTGGCGGTCATCCAGGATTCATAGAACCGTAGTTACGTTCGTAACTTTCGTTTTATTGTGCTTCTATTGTGTTATCTATTTATCCTGTTTTATCTTTTTGTGCAGCACTTTGGAAATCATGCTATATAAATAAAGTGGATTGGATTGGACTGCGAGTGTTTCTCACTGCAATTGGACGAGTCTACAGACATGAGTGACACAGCCCAGTTGTGCATTTTTATTCGTATGGTGTTTACCGATATGACTGCAAAAGAGGAGCTGTTAACAGTAGCCTACTGCCCATGAAAGAACACACGCGGGGAGAGGATCTGTGCTCAAAGCTGCAGCGCCATGATTTGGCAAACTTCCAGAACCTCGTATCAGAACTGGAGACGCAAGGGAAGGCGTGTGCGCAACCTGACAGTGGACGCTACACAGAGCAGATTGAAAACTGTCTGTCAGACTTTACAGTCCTTCTAGAAAAATGCAGTTTTTTTGTGATTGTTGCGGGCAAAAATCCTTGATTATGCGGCACGTTTTCTTAAAAAATGGATGGCGATGGAATATGTGGGATATTTATGCAATCCCACATGGAAAGAACCTATATGAGGATATATGCGCATATATGAAACCTATATGCAGTTTATATGCACATATATGCGGCATATGTACAGCATATATGCACATATATGATAATATATATGCTGCATATATGCGTATATATGCCACATATAGGCAAAATTGAGATGCATATATGTGCATATACAGGCCATATAGGTCTCCTGTATTGCTTCTTTATATCCACATATAAGCCCTATATGTACATACAAGATATGTCTCCTATATAGCTCTCATGGCAGGATCTGGTCATTTTGTAGCTCATATCTCACTTTGGCAACTGTCATACATGATGCCTAGCTCATATTTTCCATTATCAAGGCAATAACTAAGAACTAACTTTAATAGAATTATGCAAGAACTTATGTATGTGTGAACACGTGAAATTGGTATCACATGTAATTCGCATTTTATGGAATTTAACTATGGCAATTAAGTGAGATGAGATGGAAAGCTATGATGTCTACACATTTTCCTGAAACATTTACAAGGTCAATTCTTTCTTGTATGAAGATAGTGGAAAAGAAGGAAATGTATAACAATTTCTTTTTTATTTTGTCAATCGAGCCTTTTTTCCAATTTCAAGTCACTTCCAGATTCACATTACAGCTCATACACATCCACACATTCACCGTTACATCCACCAAATGCAATGCAAAATGCAATGTTTTCTGTATTGTCTTAATGCAGTTTCTACATGAATATGGCTGAAAGGTCATTACAGTCTAAATGTAGCAACAACAAAAAAAAGTACATAGAACATACATTCAAGTAATCATCATCATCATCATCATCTACCCACATCTATCTGAGCATTTCACTGTGGTTAATGAATTTCTGTTCACAGTTTTAACGAACAGACACTTTTCTTTTATCTGAGATGCTTGTATAGCAACTAAAGGCCCCAGACTTTTCCCTACAGGGATGAAATAACAAGGATTTTTAAATTGACCGCAGATGTCCTGTTTAACTTTTTGGTAGTACTTCCCCACTGCATAACATGTCTCCCCCTGCCCCAGATCACAGACAATGAATGTCTTCACATAGAAAATACTTTCCTCTCGATCAGAAAGAAGGACAGTGTACGAGTTTCTCCGAAAAGTACGCGAGTAGTTTTGTGAATGAACTATTTCAACATTAACCACTACTCTGCAAAAATATTTCACAGTGACTCTATTTTCTAGGTTGCTGATGCTGTTCAAGGCCAGAAAATCATAATTTCTGATCATACTAATTTTAGGCCTACCCAGAGATGTAACACCATGTGAGCGACTTACTTCCTGCACCATTTTCTTCTCAACTAAAAAAGACTCTAAGAGAGCTGCCACCGTGGTTTTTTGGGAAAATGATGGAAATGCAACCTGTAGCCAAACTGTTTTCATTATCTGCAGAGAAACTCCCTGGCTGCTCTTTATCATATCTAAAATGATCCCATTGTATGACTCAAACACAAATGCAGAAAAAAGTCAGTAAAAATGGAGCTACATGACCAAGTTGGTTCACTGCTGGCTACAAGTTGGCAATCAAACACAACAACGGCTGTTACTTGAATGGTGTTATGAGCTAACGTAAGCAATCAAACAATCATAGATAGCATTTGATAACTAAAACGTTTTTGAAATGATTTCCACCTTCTATATCTTCTATTATTGCTGTTCCCATCTTCCGTTATTGTCGTTATGCCGTCAATTGTTTAAATCTGAGCTTGCGCAACTCGACGCGACTCAGATCGTGTTGAGACCAAGGGGCCAGGCTTCTCTCCTCAGAGCGAAGCCGCGATGGCGCCATTTTGCTAGCCCTGTTCCCATCACCCCCGTTAGCATCCCATTGACTGCCATTCATTTTGGCGTCACTTTGACAGACAATAATTTTACATCTGAAGCGTTTAAAGACTTGATTTGTCCGTTGTTTATTTCTTAAGAAACACGACAATGTACACAAGGCTACATTACCTTGTACCTCACGTTATGGCTCCGTAGCAGACGTTTTTATAAAAATAGGCTAACGATTGCGTCATAACCACGTGACTTACTGTCGCATTGTAGAGGAATTACCGTATAGTACAGGAGAAGCTCGCAGGCAGTTTCGACGTACATTAGCTGTTTAGTTTAAATGCTAATGTTAACTAGCATTTTAGTTAGCAATAATTAGCCTGTGCCTATGTTATCTCCTTACATATACCTACGCTCTCCGTCTCTGATAGATTGGGAATGATTGAGATTTCTCTTGGCACAGCTACCAGAAGACTTACAACGTTCAGAGACGTTCACGTCACATCGGCAGCGGGAAGCTCAGTTTGCAGCTGCGCAGTAACGCTCAGTAACACTTTCCCATCACCGGAAAAGTGCTGGTAAAAACAGCGGGATCGCTGTGTCCATTTTATATACTGTCTATGGTTGAGACTCACATCGTGCAGTGACAATGCTACCGATCGGCCGCTACAGTGTCGCGTAGTTGATGACGTCATCCGCACCGAAAGATAACGACTGGGAGTAAAAATGGCGATATCAGCGTTGGATATAATGGCGATATCAGTGTTGGATATCCGCTATGTCCTACTTGAATGGACTGAGGGTGAGGATAGAGGGGCCCATAGTATTTTGGCCCTTGACTGTGTCCGGAATTTTTCAGTTAAAGATTTTCTTGAAAGGACTGAAAAAAACGATAAGCTGGTGGAATGGCGAAAAGGCCGCCAACCCTGGCCGGTGCACCAAGCCAGAATTATTGACGTGGCAAGTATGTTACACACTAACTTTAGCTGACGTTATGTAGCTAGTTACATACCACATTAAATGGTTTTGCTCGCACTTAAAGAAGTGTAAAATGGATCTTGCTAGGTACCTGCTGGCAAGCTTAGCTTTCTGACTAATGTTAGCTAGCTAGCTACCTAATTTGCTAATGTTAGCGAAGTCCAATTGGGACTAATGTTAGATTTTGTAACGTTAAACATGATTAGACAAACGTTTGCAGTTCATGATAACATTTCAATGTTATTGCACCAGAATTTGAAAAAACTTTCCAAATTAAACTGCGTGAGATTGAGATGGAGAAAGAGGGCAAACAAAACGTCCTCACATCCCAAACTCAAAGTACAGTGAGCACCAGGGGCAGACTGAGAAGGCTTCAAAGAAAATGGTAACTAACTGCACCAATTGGTGCTTTACTAAAAGTTATCTCCCCCTCTCTCTCTTGTTTCTTAATGTGTGGGCATGTGTGTAGGTTTGTACTTGTGTCATCTATAATGATTTCATGTGCTTTGTTGACAAGATGTATGCGCAAGGTGGTGTAACGTAAGTTAATAAGAGTTGGGCTAAAAGTCAGTCTGTCTCTCAAGGTTGACAATAAAAAGGGAGGGGCTTCCAAATACAAGCATCAGGAGGGTGAGAAGCATGAGGAGGGTCATGACAGACTTTCAAAGAACAAGGTACACTACTAGTATGCATCCTGTGTGTGTTGTTACATTACAATACATTCATGATTAGTAAGATTTTTATGGGGGATAAGGGAATCTTATTTGTATAGCGCTTTTCATAAGACACAAGTCACACCCAAAGCGCTTCACACATGAAAGGGAGGGGGGGTTCATTCACTCCATGCTGATAAGCTACATTTGTAGCCACAGTTTCCCCTGGGGTAGACTGACAGAAGCGAGGCTGCTCACATCTGCACCAACGGTCCCTCTGACCATCACCAACCATTCACACATAGGGATTGGGTGAAGTGTCTTGCCCAAGGACACGACAGTATGCACCTGCAGGATTTTTCTTCTATGAACAAGACTGGAAGGACTCCTGTGGAGGATCTAGATTCCTCCTTCTCGACTTTTGGAGAAGTGCAACCAGTGAGTAATATTAGCTATACTTATGATTAAATATGATATACATTATATTGGAATATACGCATTTACTCTAGCAGCAATTTTCTCCAACACAAATTCTCTCTCTGTTGCAGCAGCCGCTGTGTAGCTTTTTTAATGAAATACATGTTCAAACTCACATATGTGCGCATGAGTATTTCCGCCGTCCCGTTTGTTTGTGGTTGTTGCCATGGTGAATCGTAGTATCATGGCTCCATTCATGCTGTCTTTGATGCACGCGCGTAACCCTGAGTCAACCTACTCCGAGTTGATTGAACCAACTTGAATCAGCTGTTGTGAAACCGAAAACTCAGAGTTTCCCATCAGGATAAATCAACTCAGAGGTCAGGCTTAGACTCAGAGTTTGTTGAACCTCCTACCTGAAACGGACCCCAGGTCTTCATAAACATCATCACAGAGAGGGACATTGCGTGATGTTGTGCAGGACGATACACACAAGTATGATGTTGCATGCTCCCTGTGGTTCCACTCGCAAGTAGTTAAGGCATGCAAAGCGTCTCTTCAGAACTCTAAACGCTCAATTGCACATCTTGTTTTGCAATGAGCAGTGTTGAAGCGTGCCTGCGCAGGTGTGGTTGCTGCAAGAAAAGGAGTCGTCAGCCATTCATAGAGCACTGGTAATCCAGATTTGGTCATCTTGAAAACTGTGTATCTGGATCAGGGTGATTCAGTCCAATGTTGCTTTGAAAAACCGGCATGAAAGTAAGACAGATTATCAGATCCTGAATAGCAAAAAAATGGGATTTCCAAATCTGGATCATTTTGATCCAGATCAAATGTTTTGAACAACTGGCCCCAAGGTATTAATCTTGACGCTCTCTTTTATGGAGGCAAAAGCGTAGCAAAAATTAAAGATACAAAATGAATGGGTAATCTATACCCTGAGGATCTGGACAAAGATAAGAAAGATTTTGAACTTGCCACTATCTTTATCTAGGGCAACCAATATAGCTTCCATTAGTGACTTCCTACTGGCAAAAATGGACAGGGGTTTTGTTGGATGGGAGGGGAAAGGTCTGACCACAGTAAATCAACTATTTGAAGGTACAACGCTCAGGGCTTTTTCACAACTTCAAACCCAATATGGAATTGCGCCTAATGAATTGTTTAGGTATTTAGGTATTATTTTTATGTCAGTATTTGATGAAACATAAGGAATGGGACCAAATTAAAAATTCACCATCTAATGTTGAACAGTATTGGATCGAAGCGGTGGAGAATCAAAAGCACAAAAGTAAAATAATATCTAGTCTATATAATAGAATTCGCTTGGATTTGACAGATAATACATTAGATGTGAGAAATGAATGGGAACTGGAGGCCAATACCATTATCCCGGATGATGAATGGGAACAGTCCTGGGTGTCCTGGCATAAATGCCTAAATAGTCCAAATTGGAGGGAATTTGCCTGGAAGTTGAGAATGCGGTATTTTAAAACACCCTTTGTAATATATGGCTATGACAAGAGGTCATAGCCATATAGCAGGCCCCCTCTGCTGGAGAGGGTGTTGAATAATTGCAGATTTCTCACACATTTTTTGGGACTGCCCAAAAATAAAAATATACTGGAAGGAGGTAATGAGAGTAATTGGAGAGATATTGGGGTTGAACATTATGGAGGAAATATTTATTCATAATTCAAATTGAAAGTCCAAAGAGAAAACGAAGCGAGATCAAATTAAAAATAGTATTATTTTACTACGCTACTAAGAAAAATCATGCCATAATTAAATTTAAAAAAGATAAAGGAAACTGAAAAAGCAGAGTTGATATGTAAAATGATTTATCTTTTGAATTTTCCATTTGGCTTTTCCATTTGGATTTAATATTTGGCTTTTCAATTTAACATTGGCTTTTCATTTGGATTTAATATTTGGCTTTTAAATTTCAATTTAATATTGGCTTTTCATTTGGATTTAATATTTGGCTTTTCAATTTCAATTTAACATTGGCTTTTCATTTGGATTTAATATTTGGCTTTTCAATTTCAATTTAACATTGGCTTTTCATTTGGATTTAATATTTGGCTTTTCAATTTTGATTTAACATTGGCTTTTCATTTGGACTTGACACATGTCTATGTAAATGAGGAGGCGTGGCCCAAAGACTGGTGGGAGGGTCTGAAACGAAAGGGGTGCAGAGGCACCTTATGAACAGCAGGGGGAGCTGACTGCTGGGGAGCACACTGTTGAGAAGGATCTGTCTGCAGCTCCTCCACCAGGCTGGCTTGGCCTCTTGTTTCACATGATAGAAACTGATGATGTAGGCTAAACACAAACAACATTTCATGCAACAACAGTGAAGTTTTCATGTAGTTACTATAATTGGGCCTGTGTTAGTGAGTGAGGACTAGATTAGGACTGTATTTAAAGCTGATTCTGGTTTCCAACTTCGCCCCAGGTGTGTCTGTTTAAATGGACTGTATTTATATATAGCGCTTTTCTAGTCTTAATGACTACTCAAAGCGTTTAAAGGTCCCATGACATGAAAATTTCACTTTATGAGGATTTTTAACATTAATATGAGTTCCCCCAGCCTGCCTATGGTCCCCAATTGGCTTGAAATTGTGATAGGTGTAAACCGAGCCCTGGGTATCCTGCTCTGCCTTTGAAAAAAAGTAAGCTCAGATGAGCCGTTCTGGAATCTCCTCCTTATGAGGTCATAAGGAGCAAGGTTACCTCCTCTTTCTCTGCTTTGCCCGCCCAGAGAATTTGGCCAACCCATGAGAGAGAGACATCATAGATTTCAAACGAGCAAAGTGGCAGTTGGTCAAGGCCACACCCCCACCCTCCACCTTGCCCCCCCCCTCTCTCCTCCTCAATAGCTCATTGTGGGACTGGGTCTAGTGGCTGTAATTCTGCACCAAGGCTAAATTTCGGGAAAGAGACTTCAGATATAGTATTAGGGGACCACAAAGGTCTATATAAACGCATCCAAAGAGCACCATGTCATGGGACCTTCAAAACACAGACGGAGACAACTTCTCTTTCATTTAATTAAGCAACAGTATAAACATGGGTGTGGGTAGCTCTGCTACGTGTGTTTGTGTGTGGTCAGATCTTGAGCACGCAGACACACACAATCTCAACCGGGTACCCAGACAGCATTTACATCTGTGCCAGATCCGTTTTCGAATCAGCAGATTTGCGTAGCAGTCACGCTCACTATGCAGATCTGCACCAACTTTGCGCCAGATTTGTATGTAGCAATTCTGACTGATAGTCTGTCAGTGCAGCGCCGATCCGGAGCAGCTGCGCAGACCTGCACTGAATTGAGTAAGCCCGGCAGGTGTGGGCCATGGGTGTGGGCCGGATCCGCGGGAGCTATAGTATCAAGTATTATACAAATGATGTCATGTTAGTCTGTTAAATATTTATATTAAACATAAAACTTTATAAACTTAGTTTACACTCATGGATGTATTAAGAAAACTTTACAGTGACATTCAACAACCTGAGACGTGTCAGCCAAGCTGGGTACTATCCAATTCAATTTTATTTATAGTATCAAATCATAACAAGAGTTATCTCGAGACACTTTACAAATAGAGTAGGTCTAACCCACACTCTATAATTTACAAATTTTCCTAGGCTACGGTTAGCTGGTAGTATAGATTATTTTAAACATCCACAACTAATATGAACGTAAGCTTTAAGGCTGAATCGGTGATCTTTGCTTATTATTCACCAAAACTGCTGAATATCTTTTCCATTGTGTGTTAGTTGCAAAATCGTAGCCATGTTAGCGCTACACTACCCACTCTTTTGTCTGCTGCTACTACAACCCCAAATCAGAAAAAGTTGGGACAGTATGGAAAACACAAATAAAAAAAGGAAGTAGTGATTTCTAAATGTACTTTGACTTGTATTTCATTGCAGACAATGTGAACACAAAATATTTCATGTTTTGTCTGGTCAACTTAATTTCATTTGTAAATATACATCCTTTCCTGTCATTCAGACCTGCGACACATTCCAAAAAAGGTTGGGACAGGAGCAATTTAGGGCTAGTAATCAGGTAAATTGGTTAAATAATGATGTGATTTGAAACAGGTGATGTCAACAGGTGATTGTAATTATGATTTGGTACGAAAGCAGCATCCAAGAACGGTCTAGTCCTTTAGGAGCAAAGATGGGCCGAGGATCGACAGTTTGCCAACAAATACGTGAGAAAATTATTGAAATGTTTAAAAACAATGTTTCCCAAAGAAAGATAGGAAGACATTTGCTTATTTCACCTTCAACAGTGCATAAAATAATTAAAAGATTCAAGGAATGTGGAGGAATTGCAGTGCGTAAAGGACAAGGGCGCAAGCCTAAGCTGAACATCCGTGATTTCCGATCCCTCAGACGGCACTGCATCAAGAATCGTCATTCATCTATAAGCGATATCACCACATGGGCTCAGGACTACTTTGGCAAACCTTTGTCAAGTACCACAATACATAGTTACATCCACAAATGCCAGTTAAAACTGTACTGTGCCAAAAGGAAGCCCTATGTTAACAGTGTCCAGAAGCGCCGTCGACTTCTCTGGGCTCGGAGGCATCTGGGATGCCACATAGTGGAAACGTGTACTGTGGTCAGATGAATCAGTATTTCAGGTATTTTTTGGGAGAAATGGACGCTGTGTGCTCTGGACCAAAGAAGAAAAGGATAATCCAGACTGTTACCAGCAACAAGTCCAAAAGCCAGGGTCTGTCATGGTATGGGGTTGTGTCAGTGCCCTTGGCAAAGGTAACTTGCACTTCTGTGATGGCACCATTAATGCTGAAAAGTACATAGAGATTTTGAGCACAATATGCTGCCTTCAAGAAGACATCTTTTCCAGGGACGTCCATGCATATTTCAACAAGATAATGCAAAACCACATTCTGCACACATTACAAAGTCCTGACTGCGGAGGAAGAGGATACGGGTACTTGACTGGCCTGCCTGCAGTCCCGACCTGTCTCCAATAGAGAATGTGTGGCGCATTTTGAAGCGCAAAATGCGACAACGAAGACCCCGTACTGTTGCCCACCTTAAGACTTGTTTGAAGCAAGAATGGGACAAAATTCCACCTGAAACACTTCATCACTTGGTGTCTTCAGTCCCTAAACGTCTTTTAAGTGTTGTGAAAAGGAATGGCAACATTATAAAGTGGTAAATGCTTTACTGTTCCAACTTTTTTTGAAATGTGTTGCAAGAACCAAAATAGGAATTTGGTTTATTTGGAAAAAAAACCCAATAAAAATCATGAGGAACACATTAAATGATGTGCTGTTGTAAAGTACATTTAGAAATCACTACTTTCTTTTTTTATTTGTGTTTTCCATACTGTCCCAACTTTTCTGATTTGGGGTTGTACTATCTACAGACATTATGTCTAATAAGTATTAAAAAAAAACATCTATGTAGGTCTGTATCGAGGTATTGTGACACACGGTGGAAGAAAAAGTACCTAAAACCCAACATGACATCATGACTTCACGTAAACATACAAACCAAGTGGCGTGTTATCTGTACGCATTTTGAGCACGGTATACAGCGGACGGGTTGGGTTTAGGAAAAGAAGAACAGGGTTGGTTTAGGAAAAGAAGAACAGGTTGGTTTAGGAAAAGAAGAAAGTGACGGTTGGGTTTAGGAAAAGAAGAAGGTGACGGTTGGGTTTAGGAAAAGAAGAAAGTGACGGTTGGGTTTAGGAAAAGAAGAAGGTGACGGTCAGTGTTGGTCATCTTACTTTAAAAAAGTAATTAGTTACAGTTACAAATTACTTATCCCTTACTTATTTTTTGTTCTATAATGCTATTACATTCTATAACATTTTTAACATCAAAGATGTTTATATTAATTTAACTGATTGAAGAATAAAAACACTATATACAGTATTTTAGAACATTTGGTATTTATCTGAACTCAATAGATTGCAGCCTGCCATATGATATGCAAGGGTAGCTAATGACTCAGACTCCACAGTGGGCAGGGGTAGCATGTTTTCAACAACATACCTTGCAATCAATGTGTTCAGCTCGGCCTTGGTCACCTGTTGCTGACCCGAAAAATCGAGCGTTGCGTCTCCGTTTCCTTCGCTGGAGCTCATGCTAGCTGCATTTGGGCTTGGGGTTATTGTGGGGTTGGTATAAGCAGCAGCAACAAGTGTCGTGTTAGCATGTGTTGATAAGATTTGAGTTGCTTGAGGCAGACGTGGATGAAGTTTTTTTTCCTGGGCATAGCGTGCACGTTACATAAACATCCTTGTCTTTAATTTCAATGAGCGAGAAGTAGTGCCGGTACTTCCAGTTCGAGAACGCTACCTTTGAATTTCCCTGGCTCATCGCCATTGTTGCTGTCTTGTGTTTAGCGATAGGTAGTCAGTGCGTGCAGTGAGACAACGTGAGCAGGTCATCGGCCCACCAAGCCAATCATCATCACATTTGCTACGATGTCATCAACCCCCTCCCCCCCTCTCCCCCTGCTCTCTCCAGGCAGCTGATTTTTGTAGCCAAAGCTGACACATCGCGCTTCATTACATTCTCAGTAACGATAACGGCGTTGCAACGATGGGAAAAGTAATTAATTAGATTACTCCGTTACTGAAAAAATAACTGCGTTAGTAACGCCGTTATACTTAAACTCCGTTACTCCCAACACTGGTGACGGTTGGGTTTAGGAAAAGAAGAAAGTGACGGTTGGGTTTAGGAAACGTGACACGCGGGACACGATCCCCGGTCTCCTGGGTTAAAGTCCTGTGTTGTTTGACCCATCCTCCACCCCGACCAATCTCCCTACGCAGATTCTCGCCCTTTCATACTACTCGCTACGGTGTCAATTCACACGCAAAGAAGGCCAAACAGCGTTGATAAACACGCTAAAAAGCGAGTATGAAGCATCGCTAGATTAACGCTTAAATTACTGAAAGAGGTTAATAACTAGACCAACAGTCGTTTAAATATGTAGAAATGTAAATTTGAGTGTTGTTGACGTTACAGAGCTCCTTTCTGTCTGTTATCAGACTGATCTCAGTAAGCGGTGTATGTATGTATGTATGAGGGTGGATGGGTCAAACAACACAGGACTTTCACCCAGGAGACTGGGGATCGGGTCCCACGTATCACATTTCCTAAACCCAACTGGTTCTTCTTTTCCTAAACCCAACCCGTGTGTCACGTTTCCTAAACTCAACTGCCGCTTTCTCGAGATATAACACGCCACTGTTTATGTCCGCTGTATACAGTGTAGACATACACACGGATAGCTCAAAATGCGTACAGATAACACGCCACTTGGCTTTAGAAAGTGGGCGTGTATATTTACGTGAAGTCAAGATATCATGTTGCTGTTATGAACATTGTCGTTACTACTGCATTGCATTGTGGGATATTTATACGGTAATATTTCACCGGAAATAGTATGGAATTCACATACTATTGGTTTCACGCTAAAGGTTTCGGATATACTAAAATAATAGTGTTTGAAACCGTTCCTTCATTCACTCACTCACTGTTCTCTCTATAGTGATTAAATAGTCAACTATAGAGGGAACCACCAAACCAGATTTTCTGAGTTTCTGTGTTGCTTCCTGATTTAACCTAGTTTTACACTTTTGGGATTTCATGGTCAATAAACCTCATTTATTAAGGAAACTACCTAATCCTTGAGTTAAAGAAGCAGAAATTATGCATTATTTAGACTATTATTAAAGGAAGGATAATCTCAGAAGGGTCAACGCACAGTCAGGATACTCTTTTTCAAATGCTAAAACAATTTAACAAATTCAATGAAAGTAGAGATCCGATCTTCTGTTGTACTTGTGAATTGTTGAATCATCCGTCCGTGTTATTTTTGGGTAATCAAAATGAGGTTGTTAAAAAGAAATTTCTGAGATAGAGTCTATCTCAGAAATATGGGTTTCTTTTTTTCAAATTTGACCCGAAAACAACACACGGGTTGAGGTTCAGTTTAGAAAGCAGAAAGTCTTCTCCAGATGTCACGTTCTACCAGGAACATACCGCAGACTTCACTTCAGTCCCAATGAAAACATGGAAATAAAACATTTGATTACAAAAATCTTTCTCTTAGTGACACTCAAAAAACTAAAACACAAGTTTTTTTCCCCAGAGAGGTCTCATATTTATTTAAACTGCTCTTTGCTGATAAGAAATAAAGGAGATAAACATATCTGATATGACATTTGTTAGGCTTTAATGAATTTGTAGACAAACTTTCCACTTTTTCAGAGACAGGTGAAATCAGCCTGAGAGAAGCCGTCTGTAACACATCTCAGTCCGCTCTGATTAAAGGGAAACTGTAGCTAAACAAAACACAGAGTATGCCAACATGTTCAGGAGAAACACGCCTGTTTGTCTGTGTGTGTCCGTGTGTGAGTGTGTGCGTGTCTGCGTGTGTCCGTGTGCATGTCTGAGATTCTGTGTGTGTCTGTCTCTGTATGTGTGTGCGTGCGTGTGTATGTGTGTCTGTATGTGTGTGTGCATGCGTGTATGTGCATGTGTTTCAGGTGAATCTGAATTCAATTTTATGTATAGTTTTATATATATATATATATATATATATATATATATATATATATATATATATATATATATATATATATATATTAGGGCTGTCAATCGATACATTTTTTTATCAAATTAATTACATACTCTGTGATTAATTAATCTAAATGAATCACTAAATTAAGTGAAAGTATTTTAAATATTTCAATTCAAATGAATCAATGAATAATCAGCATAAGTGACATTAAAGCTAAAAAACTCTTTTTATTATTATTTTCACTGTTCAAATAATGACCATAATCAACAATATGACCTAATATGCAGAGGAAATAAATTCAAAAGGGTATTTTACAATAACTACGAATGCACAGCGAAGCTGTAGATTACCAGTTTCATTGAACGCACCGTCTCCGTTGGTGTTTTTCCGACAGCGGCAGAAACACAGTCAAACTTTACACCGTTTAACGTTAGCTGTCAGCATTTTAACCGTGTTTAATCCAGCTGCTAGCTAGCGGAAGGCTAACGTTACCTGCTGAGTGTAGTGTTAACTATAGCCAGTTAAAGAAACTTCTGTTGCGCATTCTCTCGTCTCTCTCCTTCATTTTACAATCGAATAGCGGCTAGAATGTAACATTTCTGCATTAAAATGTCTAAAAACAACCATACCTATGTTATATATTTTTTTGAGTTGTGTAGTTACACTCTCACAAATGTTTCCACCAAACTTCAAACCCAGAGAAATCTGTTATTTTATTTTCAGACACGGCACGTTTCCTTTCCTTCCTAGTCGCCCGTCAGTGGCGTCATGTAACCTTTCACCCTCTAGTTGCTCGTAACTTCCTTCAAAACACGGCTCCCAGATGATACGTTTGAGCGTAATTGTAAATCATACAATAATACTCCTAACCATAATACTGCTTTTTCTGCCACACAGCATCATTTTATGATTGATAATATGCCACTTTGCAACACAGTAATACAGCAGAGATCTTATTTATTGATACATATCAATATCGATCCAGTTTAACCTACAATGTGTTGGTTGACAAGTAGCTAACTTAATGCTAGCTAGCTAATGCTTGGTGGATGACATTATAGGGTTACCACATCGTTCATAAAGTTATTAGTAGCATCATTGTTTTCACCACGGATAAAAGCAGCGCTGGGCTAACCCATGAATGAGTTTACCAGTTTTGTTAACGTTAGCTGTATAGATCGACGACTAATCTAATGCTAATTTAGCCAGCTAGCACCCCGGTCTGTCTGCCTGGGATAACAGCTGACAACAGCCGGGACATGTAGCAATAGCCAGTTAGCCCATAGCCAGCCAACAGACAGCCACCATTACAGCAATCCATCCAGTACAAGTACTATAGCCTACAGCACTTAACTATACATACATTTGAATGGGTAGCTAAACTTGTCTGTGAACAAATGCATTCTAATCAGCGAGGTGTTTAACATTAAAAAGTACAACTCCCATAATTCCACGCAACTTACCAAAGTCATCAAAAGTCTGTGTTTACAATCCATTGTTTTGGATGAGAGACCCCTAGCGGCCGAAAGTTACATATTGTACGTTTAATGTTAAAAAACCTCATCAAGTGAATGTTTCATGCCATGGGACCTTTAAGATTTTACTGATCACTTTTAAGGCCCCCGACTATATCTCGGAGATGCTTGTCCCATATTTTTAATGCCAAAAAACTTCTGTAAACTTGTTTCTCCTTTGTTTTTTTGAGTATCTTCTGTGACTCACAGGAAGAGAAAAACCTTCAGCACTGAACACACACCGACTCTATCTTCAGGAAAATAAGTCACAACTGAGATTAAACATTGATTTTCCTCACGGGGGATTGTTGGCATACTCTGGTTTTTGTCCCTCTTAAATAACACTTTACAACACGGAAACACTGTTTCAGGTCCTAGTCACTTCAGTCCACAAGGGAAGGTTTGGTTCATACTCACACACACACACACACACACACACACACACACACACACACACGCACGCACGCACACACACGCGCGCGCACGCACGCACGCACGCACGCACAGACATGGACACACGCACACAGACAGACAGACAGACAGACAGACAGACAGACAGACAGACAGACAGACACACACACACACACACACACACACACACACACACACACACACACACACACACACACCTGTATGGCACGAAAGCATCCACCTTCATCTGAGAGTCAGTCTGGAGTCCGAACATCTTTTAAAAAGGTCTATTACACCCAAACAGCACTGAAGAAAAACATCACAAACTCTAGCTGATCGAACACAGATGATTAAGCAAAGTTTGTAAAAAGAATACAAAGAATATGAAAAGAATTGTGAATAAAAACTGTCAGTTATATTTCAGGCATGCAGGCAAACAAACACAATGTAAACTTCAACACCGGCAACGTGTTCACAATCTCCACAGGCAGACAGGCGGAGGAATGAAAAGGCTCAGAGGTCAGACCTTAAATACCCGTCAATTCATGTTAAATATGTCAATTTACTGGTGTAGTTTGGTATGAAATAAAGGGTAGGGCTGCACGATTTATCGAAAAGTAATTGAAACTGAAATTCAGAACCTTTACTCAACGTAAAATTCATGTCGGTTATTTCGTTTTTTTTGGTTAATCCTTTCCCCACACAACCTGGACCCTATTTTCCTATGTGTTTGTGTCTAAGTGACTGATGGGAACACCAATCTCTGACACTGGTCCAGTATTAAGAGAGATCGCTGCAGTCGGCAGCGGTGAAACAAGCTACAATGGAAGTTAATAGAGCAATTGTCTAGCTTGTATTTACCTTCACTAAAGTGCTGTTTTTGCCACTGACAGACTCAGATTATTATTCTAAGTGTCTGACAACATTATGGAAAGGATTTCTAAGGAGGTCGACCTTTCTGTTAAAGAGTAAGATCTGCAAAATTGTGTTTGCTAAACCTACCAGACTCCATGTAAATAAACAGTCATTTTACCATCGTAAAACACACTTCATTCACAGTCGACAGAAACTAAATAAAACTATGAAGACGTTTTGGGTCGTCTTTCCACTTTTCCAACCATCACCACTCTAGTTTTGTTTGAAATAAACACATAGTTCACTGATTTACATGTGGAAATATGTTGGCTCTATACACGCTAAAATGATTGCTTTTTTAAATGGAGTCTGGTGGGTTTAGTGCTAGCGACTTCAGAGCTGTTTCTGGTCAATCAGAAAAGTCTTAAAGAGGTTTTAAAGGTCTATCCCTGTAGGGATCATTTCCAAAATGTTGTTAGACACTTAGAATAATAATCTGAGTCTGTCAGTGGCAAAAACAGAACTTTTAGTGGACCAAATTGAGGATGCACATTTCCCGATAAGGTTACATTGCAGCCCAGTCTGTGGCTGCAGGTTACAGTGTTCACGCTTAATACCGGACCAACTTCAAAGATTGTTGTTCCCATCAGTCACTTGTACACAAAAACATAAGAAAATAGGGTCCAGGTTGAAACAGTAGTTACCCTTTAAGTTTAGACAGAAATACAATAGAAGTAGGCAACTCCCGGGACACAAACACTGGTGGGTGAAAGTCTTGTTAACTTTTCCGGGACAGCGTCAGTTAGGAGTGGATGTGCGCCTGAATGTATCCTTTAACCGTTTCCACCTGCAGCGCAACACGGCGTGGGATTGTGTGAGTCACAGGCGAGACAGAGAGCTTTTTCTCTGGGATTGTTGTTGTTTCTTCAGTTTTTTGGAGCCGGCACGGCGCTGCGAAACATCAATCTACTGTCAGCTGTTATCAGGGGACGCAGGGGAGGGAAACAAGAAATAAAAACAGAAACTCTCAACACGAAACTGCCAGTACGCTCATTAAAGGTACACTGTGTAGTGTTTTAAGTATGTTATTAGCTAAAATCAATGTCTTCATTCATAAATGTCCTCATTGGTGTAAAATTGCCTCTGCCAATGATCTGACTTATTCTCGTAAGAGAAGAATTTCTTATCTGTATTTACATTGGACGGGCAAGTCCAAGGAGGCTTCCTTGTCGTTCCGCCATTTTGAAAAACTATAATGGCTGAGAGGGACATACAGCACTAGCCTACCTGTCTAGCTAATCCACGACGCGTTTTCATTCAGAGCCAGCATCACGTGACTGAAACCAGCTGAAACGGAGAAGGAGATCAGTGAGAGGCGCTTGTCACCGCCACGGCAAATTTGAAAGCCTGCACTTTAGTTCATAATGGAGGATCATACTTATGCCGAGCCACAGGAGAAGGAATCCTCGTCGCCAAAATAAGCGAAAAAGGGAAGACATGTTGTCATAGCTTCTTGGTACATAACGGCTACCGCAGTTGCAACACACATTTAAAAAAGCGAGGCGCTAGAGAGCACTATTCGTTTGAATGCAAAATTTCATCGCTAGATGGGAGAAATTCCTACACAGTGGACCTTTAAAAGCAATGTAGACACTTTATGATCCATTTCTGTGTCAAAGGGCCACACACACCTCACGTAAAACATATAAATAGAAGACTGTCCTGTGTTTACGCTTGTAGAATGGATCTCCACGGAGCGGATGCACCACTACGCTGCTCTCTGTTCGGTGTCGCCAGTTTGATTGATTATAGTGGAAGCGTAGCGTTGAAACATCCGCTCCGTGTATGTTACGCTGCAATGTAGCCAGCCCGTAACTGCTGATTTCCACCAACTGCGGAACGGCTGCTGAACGGCTCCGCTGCGTGTCGGCTTCGTGTTCCGCCGTGCGTCAATACCCACCGGATCCAGATTTGTTGCGGCACGGATGCGGCCATGACTGACAGCTGTAGTCATGAGGACCCACTAGATCTCGCAAATTCACGTAGAATAGAACCACAAAACCACCAACAGTTTGTTTCCATCCAGAGGAGTCGAGGGGAAATAACTCTGTGCTGTGTTTTCAAGGTGTAGTGAAGGGAAATATGATCCGCCATGAGCATGCTGTATTTTATTTAGAAAATTAACCGGATGTTTTATTTTGTTTCTGTGCTCGACTTCCTGTCCCGCACTATCTGCCGTGTGCTGAATTGCTGCGGAGCTCTCCGGCATCCGGCAAAAATAGAAGCTCTGCATATTTTCTCCGGAGGGCTGAGGACCGCCGCAGCTGTGCCGGAGTCGGGACGCAGCTGTTCAGCAGTCAGTGGAAATACACACATTGACTTTAATGGAAACCGATTGACTCCGCCGACGTTCCGCAACTGGTGGAAATTGGCAGTAAGTGTTTCTTATTCTTTCGTTTAATCTCTAATTCTTTCCCTAGATTTCTCATCATATATACTGTATATATATAGTTTTACTTCATTGACAGATAAGATGAAGATAAGGCTCCAAAAGTGCTTCAGAGGAAGAAAGAGAAAATATATATATATATATATTTGAATTTAATGTTTAGTGCAAAAGTGTCTTTTGCATAGCTTCCCTTCATTCTGTCTTTTTAAACTCTGGGATCAGAATGTTTTTATATTTCTTCTGGGCTCCTACATATTAATACTAAAAAATGATGTCAAGTCTTCGCTTCAGGGGAAAGACAGTAAACGTCTTCTGTGGGGGGGGGGGGGGGGGGGTAGTAACACTATGGAAGCCCAGAGAAGACATACTGAAGTCTTGTACAAGCATTGTTTTTCTTTTGATCACAACAACAAATTAAAGACCTGAACATAACAAGATCTGTTTTCCTGTGAGCATGAAATTATGATGGTGAAAAAAGTAATTGAACCTGTTTTCACAGCTTCTTCCATTGAGACAATGACAACTTTTTTTTTTTTTACTTTAAATGTCTCCTTGATACGGAAGCGTATTGCATTCACCATAGAAAAAAAAATGTAGACACCTTATTTTATTTTAATTACGAGATCAGGATCTCATAATTACGAGATCCTGATCTCGTAATTATGAGAAAAGATCTCGTAATTACGAGATCATTTTAAACACCTGGAAGCGGCATATCTAGTTGGGGACATTCTAAAACCTTAACGTGGTTTAATGTACCTAAACAATGATCAATTATGACCACATTTCTCTCTCACATTGCTCATCATAACCATGGAAAACTGTCAAATAATCTAACCCAAAGTCCTTTTATTATGGATCTGCTTCACAACAGGGCAGCGGAGCGGCTGGGTGTTGAGATCAGGATCTCGTAATTACGAGAAAAGATCTCGTAATTTAAATTAAAGGTGTCTAAAAACAAATTTCTATGGTGAATGCAATACGCTTCCGTACCTTGAACACTTGCTTGTTTTGCTCTCCTTTTATCTACACAGTCACTACATGTCATATTGGTTTGTTGGATTTTCAGGTGGGTCTTACTCATGGATGTGTAATAAGACCAGGGGTACATCCACGTTTCCTCCACTTGCTTCCCTTCCTTAGTGCGTCCCACCGAGGAAGCATGGGAGTAGAGGGGAAACGGGGAAATGTTTTTAGAGGGATGAGACATCCTTTCCTCTGAAGCGTCATGTGAATTCGTCAGCTGTTTGGGTGGAGTTAGCAACGGCTTTCAGGAAGACTGCTCTCTGTATCCTCCCTCAGAGATCCCTCCTCCATCCTCGCTCATAGCTCCTCAGAGATCCTTCCTAGATGCTCGCTCTTAGCTCCTCAGAGATTCCTCCATCCTCACTCATAGCTCCTCCGCTCTGCTCCTCCTCGCAAGCGAGGAGATTTCAAATATGAGACTTAAGAATCAGCCTGGATTCAACGTTCAGAGTTGCTCAGTGGCATGAAGCCCAAAATGTTCAACTTCCTTGTATACAATGACCCGGATTATCGGTGCTGCTTCCTCACTGTCTGGCCCATAGAGCAGGCACACTAGAGACTCAGAGACTAGCGCTCCGTTAACTCGAATGAGGATTAAAGGATTTAATCGTGCGGCTCTTCTAGATTTTCTAAATGTTATTGGACCGAATGGATCAAATTCTGACAGTGAATCGAGTCATTTTGCAGGGGTTGTGATGCTAAAAAAGTCTCCACTGGTTTACAGACGTCTCTTTCTCCGTGTTAGTCTGCGGGGGAAAGTATTTTGGATTTTTCCATCATGACGAGTCGGGAGTTGTAGTTCCACTGTTCCACCGTTCGGACGCTATGTTCAATTTGCTTCAAAGGCCGACACACTCCCTGGAGGCCGGGGAAGAACTGGACGAGTTTCTGGAGTTATATAAACAGCGTCTTTTGGACAATGGACTCAGATATTGAGTCACACTGAATCTGTTTCAGATTGGTGTGTTCAGATTTAACGGAGTTCTGACTCAAAGAGGAAGGAAAAGGGAGATTTTGCTGAATTATTTTGTGATTTCTGGAAAACAAACCTGTTATGTCGTCACCTTGAAACCAATTTCTTGTGATCACAAGAACAACAAAATATGAAAATGCATCTTTTCTTGTCGTCTCTGAGATTGTGCGGAGGAACAGAAGCGTTGGGAACCTTCACACTATATAACAACATTAAGACACCTGAAACACCTCCCAGTCCTCCAACAGGAGAACGTATTAATACTTATTTGAGAACATAATCCGAACCAGCATTAGGAAACCCCCAAAATGCAAGGCCTTATGGGTAAAAAGAGACGGATGTAAGAACAAAACAAAGTCTCACTTACAGGTTCTGACTCTGTCCAATAAACTACACTCACATTAAAATATTAGTGAAACTATGATTGATTTGTGTGAATCTAAAGGAAATTAAAAACGGAGGTAAGTCATCTTCTCTCTTCCGGTTCAGATCTGAGACACTGAACTGCAGTGAGACAACACACATCCGGAGACAAAGACACACAGAGTCCCTCTCCGCCACCGTCAGTCGGCGTAGTGCATGATGGACTCCACGTAGTTTCCCGGGAAGAGGCCGGTGGTGGCGTTCATCACGCCTTCGTACCAGCCATCCTCGTTCTTCTTGATGACGTAGATGATCGATCCTTCCTGGAACGACAGCTCGTCCTCTTTGTCGGCCGCATAGTCGTAGATGGCCACCACTGGAGGGCGACAAACACACCACAATCTTATTAGTAATAACGCTAATATTTATATGTTCAATAAATCAAATCACTGCCCTCCGTCTAGGACATGAGTAGATCTGACGGTACATTACATTTGTCAATGTCAATGTATTTATATAGCACGTTTAAAAACAACTGGGTTGACCAAAGTGCTTTCCAAGGTAAAAACAACAATAATTCAACAATTGACTCAATTGAGTCAGACCTGCCAACCTTGAAAAACCTTTTTGAGTAGCAACTTACTGATTTATTGTCGAAGTTCTGGTTCATGAACACGGCAGCATGCACGCGGAAAAAATGTGCCATTACCGTTGTCTTTGATGTCATTTTGGCTGGTTGGGCATCAGTATAGTATAGTCGTTTAGTTCACATGCTTACCAATCACTTCACCTGGTCCTAGGACATAGTCATTAGTCATAGCCCAGGTTACTTATGATCTCTATAATAACCTAACCCTCCACAATGTTCCTACAGTAGCCTACAGTCTAATAATAGTCTCCAAAATACTGTAACTTTTATACTATGTCCCAAAATAATAATAGTAGCCTATTTCTATAAGATTACTATAATATTGTTCTAAAATTGGCCTACTATATGATTCCTATAATTCTTTTTCGTGATGGTTTGTACAGCCTAGGCTACAATGAAAAGGTCACGTTTAACAAACACAAACAACATACAGGGTACCCCCAGGATCCTCCAACTTCGATTCAAGGCTTTTTAATACCATTTCAAATTAAATTCAATGCCAACTTCGTTCCCATTCCGACAGAAGTATGAGGGGAAAATGTCAAATCTGTATAAATACAGTACATAGGTACAGCCCGCTCACAGTGAAGTCCTGCTCGGATCAACAGATGTTAGAGTCCGGCAGCTGCTCGCAGGGATTAAAGTGAAAAAAAATCTTTTGACTGAACTTTTTTTCAGGCCAAGTAATAAGCTGTTCACATCTACCTATACAGATCGCGCTCTATTGGTTTTTAATGTAGAATAAGATGCAAACAGCAAAGTAAAGGGAGTATAGTGAGTGTCCTCTTTTCCTGATGAACAAAACAATATTTCAGTACCATGGCACGACTAACCATTGCTGTTTTTTTCTACTGCAGCAATCATATTGTAGAAAGGCTTTACCTTACACTCTATTTAATTACTTCAGGCCAAACGTGTTTAAAGGGAGTTGTTGTTGTTGTTAATATGCAATTCAATACCAACTCATTATTAAATCAAGTGTGCAAGACTTCACTGTTTTTATTCAAGGGCTACTAATACAATTTTTCTCGATTGTTTACACCCATTTTCTGAAAGCATGCCTCATACTCTCAGAACTCTACACACAAATCCAAAAACACACACACAACAGGCAAAACCCCTCAATTCTCCTGCAAAATTAAACTTTACATTCAAAACAATGTTATTTCTTCTGAAAATGGTATTTTGTTTACAAATGACACACACAGACCATCATATGAATAGACATTTATAAGAACCAGTTGAACACTGATGTGCTCAATGTAAAACACTTCTTCTCCATTCATCATAATGACTTATTATACTCAGAACACACAAATGCACGGTAACAAATATATTTTATTTTTCCCACAACAACTTCTGTTACGTTTCCCCATCTCATTCCCCCTGCTCTGGCGTTTCCCCCTCTCATTCCTCCTGCTCTTTACATCCCAACCAACACAAAGTTTCACCTACAGTGGTCTACATACAAAACAACAGAAACATTTACTGTATACAGTTACAGTAAAAAAAACTATGCTGCATCCTCTGTTGTATTTGGGTCTGACCACAGCACCTCATCCACATCACAAGCAATGTTTCCCCTGGCCAATCAGAACAACACCTTTTATGCTAAACCTCTGGTTGCTAATTGTAAAACTGTGTGACAGGTGTTTGCCCATGTGATGAGTCAGTGTGCATATTTGAATGGCAGTGTGTTGCTCGTGAAAACATGAGGTTTTCTTCATGAAAATTGTGCCAAATGCAGAGGACTGTGTGTAGTGGTTTGAAAAAAGTGTGTTTTAAAACTGCAGTTTGAGTGTAAAGCAGGAATTGTGCTTGTAGTTTAGCAGAATTGGTTCAGGGGGTTGGTGCATGAGTTACATGTTGTGGTCATTGTGTCTCAAGTACCAGTATTTGTGTGTAAACAATTGAGAAAAACTGTAATGAAACATTTGTAACTTTTCAGTGAAAGCTTTTTAAATTTAAAATCAAACAAAAAATGTTTTTACAATAACAATAAATAAACACTGTTTTATCTATCACAGACACGCCTGTGCCTTCCGTTAGCAACAACGCATCCATGACTGGTAGTGGCCTCGCCAAATAGTGGTTACCATTATAGACGCACACAAATCATGATGCTAATATGCGAGGAAACTGGTTCCGGGTTTTGTACTATAAATTAATAATATTTTATTGCAAAGGTATAAGTTGACTATTTTAATTGGATTATTATTTTATGTCAACATACAGTCATAACCTACTGTCATTAAAAGTGAAACCAAAGTAGGCTATAAGGCTGTCTGTGTGTCATAGCACAAACACGACTGACCCTCTTACACAACGGTTCGCTATAATGAATAATAGTCTATTGCATGATTGTATTATTATTATTATTATTATATGTTAACACACTCAGTCAAAACCTTCCGTTGCAAATTGTGAAAGATTGTGGTCATGTCTTAACAGATTGGATAATAAATTGCATTTGGTACGGTTTATACAGGTTACCCCCAGGATTCTAGAAGTTACATTTAAGACCTTTTTAATACCACCTAGGATGAAATATAATGCCAACTTCACATATAATGAAAAATCTGTGTGGATTTTAGGCCTGAGAAAAGAATGATTTACCAGGTAATGTCGCCTGAATAAAACATTTTATTATAATACTCAATCATATTTAGTTCACAATAGCTTTGAAAGGAGTGTTTGTACTCTAATAACATCAAATAATAAATTATTTGTTGCATGAATGCATTATGCTATGAAACTTAAAGGTCCAATATGTAATACTGACAGCTAGTGTTTAAAATAGTTACTGCAGTACAAATTACGGCTTATTAATACGGCTTAGAATTAGCTACAGTAGGAACCGCTAAAAATACAACGAAATTCACCGTCCTCTCCACACGCCAAACAGACACACTTCCTCGGCTTAGAATTATGATAGGAACCGCTAAAAACACCACTGCCTTGCACTCCTTTTCCACCCGACTGAAATACACACTTTACTAGCCTTAGAATTACACAATCGCTAAACACACTGCAAACTCAAGGTCCTCTCTTTCCGACTGAGCTACAGCCCCCCCTCTTGGCTCCACATAACTCACCGTTGTCGGCTAGCTACGGCCGCTGAACAGGCTAAATGGTGTAAACAGCCGTGGGCCGCCTGCCTGGTCCTCCGGTAGCGTTAGCAATTAGCAGGGTTAGCATGGTGGCGTTAGCCAGGACCAGTCGGAATCACTTTACTGGCTGTCTCAGTTGTTTTTGCAAGTAACCAACGTGGCTACTCTAGCTATACAATTCAATGGAAGTAGCTACACGAATGTTGAAATGACACAAAGTGCTCGTCCCTAGTAGCTGTGATAAATTAGCCTGAAGCTAATGCTTACCTGTACAGGAGGAAATTAGCCAACTCAGCGTCCTTTTGGGCTGTGAGCTGTCTCCATCTTTCAAATACATCTCCAATATTAACCCAGGGTTTGTTACGTCTCTGGTCAAGCAACTGTTAGAAACATGCTGTTTTTTAATGTCGGGTATAATCTATCTCTGTTGATCCCATTCATTTGTTTGGTGCATTCATGGCTGTACTAACGTTACAGCTGCAGCGCGCTGGTTTACCTGTTTACAGGTATATCTGGCAACCCGGCCTGGCTGTCAAACTGGGCAGGTGATAACAACACACAAACCAAAACATAAACATAAATTCCGTCACGGATCGTAAATTTCAAAAAGAAAAAATACTGACTTTAGCATTGTTGTCAGAAAAGATAGTATTTCAGCTTAACATGTTTCCTTAATATCTGATGAGGCATTGGTGTCATTTTTGGATTTATTACAGTACAAATATTACATATTGGACCTTTAAAAAAATAATAAATAGGATGATAAAAAGATAAAACGTGTGCATTATGGAGGTGTCACAATGAGTTCCACCTTGGCAAGATCAGATAATATATAATGTAATGTAATTTGCCAATGTAAATGCCAACTGCTGCAGTGATTGTTCCATCCCGTCCTGCTAAACGCTGCTTAATAGCAGCGGGAATAAAGAGTTTGGCTCCGGTCTTTTTTCTCACCCCGGTGATCGGCACATCTGGGTGATACCGTCAAATGTGCGTTAGCATACTGGCTGCGTTTCAAACATTCCCTACGAAAGGTGGAGCACCGCCGACACCGTCATCGTCTTATTCACAGCAGTCTCTCCGTTGCTAGCTGACTCGCACGCCGATCCACTTGTGCTAACCTCAGCCACACTGCTCTCAGCCTCGTCCGCCAGCTGGTCCACATCTCTGGCCAGACCTTCAAACACTTGGCCATTCTAACCGAGGAGCTAGCTAACGTTAGCTTGTTAGTAGCACAGTGGCAGACGTTTTGTTGTCTTTCCTGACAACTGATTGATTTGTGTTCGAGCTTGGATGTTTAGGGCCAGACCGTTCTCACCATGTCCACGGATTTAAGATAAAACATCACGTTGCGCCGGTATTATTGTCATAACCTAGCTACATCCATGTGTTGCACACCCCGCGTCCGCGCACACTCCACGGTCAAGAGTGTAAAGAAAAACACTGACGTAAATAGTAACTGTACTGTCCTATTATATCCCAGTCACACTGTTCTCTTAATACATCCATGAGTCACACCGAGTAAACTGTAAAGTCACACACACACACACACACACACACACAAAGCATTTATTTAGGACGTTATGGTATTTATTTCATCCTACGAAAGGACAAGACATTATGTAAGACCTTTGTAAACGAAATGTACAATTTTGTGAACGTTATTCAAGACTTTTAAGGCCTTATTTTTAGAAAATTGAATTTAAAATGTATAATGGAGAATTTTCCCGAATTTTAGAAAAGAACCGCCCTCTCCACTTTTTTAAAAAATGCACATGCGCAACACTACCTGCTCCCGAGACGGAACGCCTATTAAACGTGTGCACGAGAGAGCATGCACGAGCCTAATTCTCCTCGTGCACGCTCTTTTTACAAGTTGCTGTCGGCATGGCTCTACAAGCCGACTTTCCAAAAGAAGATTTGCACTTTTTCCACTATGTCAGACTCGCCGCCGGTAAGTGGAAATCTATTTAGGACAAGCATCTCTATAGCTAAAGTTAGCATGCTACAGGCCAACAAACAAGCTATCGCCGAGAGCGGGGAGGCAGCGGTCGGAGGCTTTTATATACTGTCTATGGCCTTACGTAAACATATCCGAGAATGATTGACAACTAGGAGGACCAATAGTCTTGATGATCCACCCGGAAAAAGAAAATCCTCCGCTATACCTTTAAGACTTATTTCCCCCTACTTAAACACCTTCCTGTAATCAACCGCGCCGTCATTACGTCGACCAGCGTAGCGCGCATAGTGCAAGCGTAGGGTTCAGTTTGGTGGAAAACAATTGTAAGGTTCAGCAGAAACCCAACCCCCTCAAAAAGCGAAATATTCAGCCGAATCTAAAGCCGAATCCTGGATTCAATGCATCCCTGGTTAAAACTAAAAGGGGAAACAGTACGGACTTTGTTTTAGTGCACGGACCTTTCTCCAGGTAGCTCCGGGGGGCCCACGGGGGGTCCTCCTCCGCGTATGGGTCGCTGTACTCCACCACGGCCGAGTCCTCCTCTTCATGTCCGTCCTCCAGCGGCTGGGGGCTCGGAGTAAGCAGAGGATCTTCGGGCCCTGATTGGCTCTCAGCAGCCGGGTGAGGGGGGGGAGGGGTGTCTGAGACTGGAGGTGAGGAAGTACATTAAACATTCAGAAATGCACGTACTGCACGCATATTCATAGGTGTGATTGGCAAGGGACAAAAAAAGCAGGAAAATATACGGCGCACCTACCATGACGAGGCGACATATATACCTATACACACTATATACCTATACACACACACTAATAAATAAATAAATAAATAAATAAATAAATAAATAAATAAATAAATAAATAAATAAATATATATATATATATATATATATATATATATATATATATATATATATATCAATAATTTCAAATACAGTTGAAAAACAATTTGGGCTCAAAATTGACAGTTTGAGTTAATTTTATTAGTTTCCTTGAGAAAACCTAATGTATTTCATTGCAACAACACATTTCAATCTACAGTGTACACTTACAAAGGGTTGTAAATAGGAAGGTCAGCTGAAACAGGACTTTGTGCATTACAGTTAAAGCAAAATGGTTGGTGCTGGGAGTTGAGTGACTAGTCTGAAAGGACTCAATCCCAGCTAGTGAAATATTTACATTAACAGCATTTTAAATGGGAAATGCTGTGTATTCTACTTGTAGGAAGACAGAGTTTGAAAAAAGTACAACAATGACAATTTAAAACCATGTCTCATGTTCTTCATATTTTAGTCCTCTTTACAGAAAGTATTGGACTGCTTTCCTTCTACAACTGCTTCAACAGTTAAGACAACAAATCTTGTGACAAAACTAACATTTCTGTATCTTGGCAGCAAGATTTTTCAATGCCTGCAGTCGCTTCTTTTGAAAAGTCTTTCTGGCATTGAAAGCTGCTGCCACTATTGAGTCTTTGGCTGCCTTCTTTCTGGCTGGATTGGGAGCATTAAGTTCTGCCCTCCGTTTATTCTCTGCCCTGTACCTCTGGCTTGAGAGTTTGACATTCCGTACAAGTGATGGGTTGATGGGGCTGTCCTTTGACGGTCTGGAGTAGTGGTGAATTGCTGAGACCTGTATGGCCTTCAGCTGGTACTTTACAACTTCATATGCCTCATAGATCTCCACATTCAGGCTTGTTGTTTTGGCCTGCATGATGTTGGCCATCATACTAAACAAGGACTCTACTTGAGGGCCATGAAAAGGGCATAAAGCAAAGAGTGCTATCTTGGCAAGTGTTGGGTACCTCAATGTTTGTCTTACTGCATTCCACCACAGGTCAACTCTTGTGTCATCAGTCATTGGTGGCAACATCATGTCACTTGCATATCTAAGATGAGAAACCACATGGTAAATTTAAATTTTGCACAGTAAGAGTAAACATTTTCTAGCACTTCCATGTTCAGTAAGTAAAATATATTTTCCCCTTCGTCTTACTGTGATATCCTATGTATTAATAATAGGGGTTAAAGGAGAACTCTGGGCAACACGGAGCTGCTGCAGCTAATGCCAGGAGCTCCCAGTTACCTAAAACAGCAATTTTGGGGGCATAACATAACTCATCCCAGACGGCAGCTAGCAGCTAACAGGGTAGGTGAATTTAAACAATGTCTGAGTTGAAAATGCATCTTGTTGTCATGCAAGGGTCATGTTCATGCTGCACAGACATTTTAATTGCATTTTGTGTCTGTTAAGAGACACAAAGGCACTTTATATATTTATTGTTCTGTATTTCATTTGAATATTAAGAAAGAATAAACGTTTTTGGAAATGTGTACAGTTATTTCAAACAAAATCTGTGTAAACAAGCTACACTGTATACAATACCTTCATATTCAGGATGATTTTTTCCAAGCTTTTTGAGAATGGAGGTGGCCTCATATCCAATAAAAGGCTCTGGCAGATGGGTCTCTGTTGACCTTACATCAAGAAGCTTCATGTTTGGTCCCGACAAGCTCTTCCCCTTTCTTACGAGTTTCTCTGGCTTGATGAAACAGGACAAGAACTCTTTAAGGAGTATTTCTTGCTCATCGTGCAGTCTGTGGATCTTCGGCTCCTTGCATTGAAAGAGGAGGGTGTATTGTTTTAGCATTGGAAGGACTGACGTGTAAAAGTGTAGCTCAAGCAGTGTTCGCTTGTCCTCGAAAAACACCTGCCAAAGCATAGAAGAGCATATGTTTAAAACAATCACTATAATGGTTACAATTAATGTAATTCTTGACAAACCAACTCACATAAATACTGACAATAAGTATATTTATCATATTTAGTAACAATATCTACTTTTTGTGTTTTGCCTCTTCTGCATAATTTAAGAGTTGAGGATTGTGTGCTGTTTCTCACCTTTTTGTAAATCCTAGCTTTTCTCATCTTTCCCTCATTTGTGAAGTTTTTGGTCCTGACTTGCAACTCCTTCCACAACTCCTGCTTCTTGTACTCCACGCTTTTCAAGAATGCCATTGACTATGTCTTTGTATGTTTCCCTATCTTCGTTGCCCAGGAAGGCATAGTAAAAGATGACAAATGCATCCCACATGCGTAATGTGTCCAGGCTCACATCCAGCACTGACAGCCACCGGTGTGGGATGTATCGCTCAGGGTGTGAGGCATGGATTCCGAGGATGAGGGAAATTTCTCTGAGGCCATCTCTCATGTCTGCTGACCATCTGTGGTCTGTGTGAAGATCTGAGAGCAAACCTTCGACCCAATGCTCAAATGGAGTGCAGAATTTCTTGCTGGCATTGTGTATATGGTGGCATGAGTCACCATCTATGTCAAGCATTTGAGGGGCACGCTGATCTCCTATAAGTTTCTCCAGCCCATTTTTGGAGCCTCGCATTACAGCACATGAGTCCATAAGAATGGAGACCAAATTAATCCACGGCAGACCCATCTTTTCAAAAAGCTATTCCAGTTTCTTGAAAAGGGATATTGCAGTTACAGACACTACCTCCAGGGCTGCTAAGTGTTGCACAACCATCCTCTGAAGTTTCTCAGACCAGTAGCTAATAAGCACACCCAATATCCTCTTGTACGTTTTGCTTGTTGCCTCATCAATGTTGAGGGAGAAGGGGACACTTCTTATTTCCTCCAGCACTTCATCTTAAATTGTCCTTTTAACACCATGATTGAGCTTGTATGAGGCAGAGGTCCTGTCCATGTATAGTTCTGCAAGAGCTTTTCGGTCTTTTGCCAACACCTTTGCTAAATCAATAAGCCCTGGTGTGATTGATAGAGGAAGTGAATTCTCACAAACAAATCCAAGAACGAGTGCCTGTAATGTAAAAAAGAAAAAGTAACAGTGTTTTCTACTTATGCCACATAAAACCAAAACCACAAAATTAGTCAGCACTTACTTGATCCTGTGCAACTCTGTTGCATAAAGGAGGAATTCTGGGTTGGACTGGGTTGTTGGGTGAAGCTGCAACAATTATATTGTCCAATGGTATTATATTGATGCGCATGTTCTGCTGTTGCGTCTTCCAAGCCTTTATATGCTTTGGATGGTTCACATGCTTCATTAGGGCATTCTTCCCACTTGTTCCGTAATTGATATGTTGATTACAAGTGTCGCAAATTGCCCTGCCTGCTTCTCTAAGTTTGCTGAAACAATTCAATGGCATGGTCTCTCCTTGGACAGTCTCCTGCAACCAGCTCCATTTAAACCAATTCTTCACTCCCTCATCAATGTATTTTACATCTGGGCTGTTCAAAGCAAAATAAGTTTGGCCATGACTCAAAGAATGCTGCAAATGTAAGAATAAAATAAATTATACTTAGGCAAGCAATTGTATTTGTCGCATAGTATAACAAATGATTTTTCAACATCCCATGTTATTTTCTCATAGAAATAGAGGTAATGGCTTAAGCTAACATAATTTTAAATGGCTCAACAAAATGTACTTTATGACATTTACAGTAATTAATCTAAAAATAAATTGTATTACACTCCATGACTTGTATTGAGATTCCAGCTCACGACAGTGTTTCCCCCACAGACTAATTTGTGCGCAACAGAATCAACACCCGCTGCCACATATTGCCTTTCGTTATTATTTTTTTTCATACTCCTTCTGACTCATGGGACACATACACTACAGTCACATTAGCTACAAGAGACAGAGACAAAGCGACAGGCTGCCCTTCATTTTCAATGGGGGAGGCCGTTTGCCAGCGACAAGCGAGGAGCTCGCCGCTGCCACAGCAAGGTGGGGACAAAATACACAAGAAGTCTATTTTATGCAAATGCTAAGCGATGCGACAAAGCGACTGCCAATCGGAGTGAAGGCAGCGTGACATGTCAGTAACTGTTTTTTTGGTATTTATGTATGTATGTATTTTTTGGTATTTATGGTATTTATGTATATATATCTCATATGTTTAGCATTTTATCTCATATATTTTGTTACTTTTAGCGAGAAATAAATACTTTTAAATCCAAAAACATCGTTCTTGTGACTTGACAATAAATCTGAAGTGACTTGTAAGACGTGCTTGAAGGTAGCACCAGAGAATTTCTGTTTACTGTTGCCAAGCAACCAGGAGTACGCTAGGCACGCCCATGAGCGCCCATCAAGCGAGCGCGTGTCGCTCTCTTTTATAGCTAATGTGACTGTAGGGTCCCTCTGCCTCACGCGACACACACACACTCCCTCCCTCCCGCTGCCTCACGCGAGAGAGAGAGAGAGAGAGAGAGAGAGAGAGAGAGAGAGAGAGAGAGAGAGAGAGACACACACACACACACACACACACACACACACACACACACACACACACACACACACACACACACACACACACACACACACACACACACACACACACACACTCCCGCGACACACATACACACAGCTTTAGAAAGTTAACAAGTCGCAATAGGGCTTGGGCGCCGCGTTGCATTCTGGGACGTGGCGGCCATATTGACAGCATTGCGAATGTAAACATACACTAAGTCGAATGAGGAGATGAAGGCAGAGTTGGGAGAAAAAAGGAAAACAAAGATGTTAAAATCCAGAAAAGGATGTGGACTTTACCGGGATACTTTAAATAGGGAAGCCAGGGTCCGGTATGTGGACAAAATCGGCACTATTAAAGGTTTGGATCCCTACGAACTCCCCAACAAAGATTGGAGCACCGACAACCATTCACACATGTAATACTTTTAACTATGTGCTTCAAAAGTGTAGTTAGTAGCTGTCAACCCTCCCGTTTTTTCCGGGTTTCTCACGTATTTGAGCTGTTTTCCCGCTGTCTTCCTGTTTTAGTATTTTCCTGTAAAATATCCCGTATTTGAATAATACTCTCATGATGTGACGTGATGTTGGCCTCTTTAAGATAACAGCGTGGTTGTTGTGAGAGCACCATTTCACGCCAATCTGTAAGCAAAGTCACGTTAGATCTAGCTTCACATAGCTCGCTTAGTTAATGCAGCAGTTTTGTAGTACGAATTGTATCTGTCAGCAGAGGGATAGCAACAGAAAGATGAATGTTACATGAATGTTGCTGTTACACCCCACAATACAGCAACGGTTTACCATGGTTGAAATAGTAAATAAGACACACGACTAAGAGGGATGTTACGTCTATAAACAGTGGGCAGTAGTCTGAGTAGCAGTAAAGGAGGCTGCCAACATGTCGCCACGCCAAGTTATGACGTCACGACGCCCAAGCCCTATTTTGCGGTAAAATGCAGTTGGGTTGTCGAGGTCAAAAATACATGTAGCAGCTGTGAATCAAATAAACTTATTATAATTAATGTTATGTCATTTTTTTTACTCTTACACTGAATGTTTGCTGCTCCAATCCAGATGAGTATTGAAAAGTATTTCCGGCGACTGAAAAAGGCTAGCTAATGTTCAGGATAAGTTATAAGTAAGAGATAAAGTCTGTGTAACGAATTATTAACGGAGGAATCCCCCCCACAAATTCGCTTTCTAATCTGAGGGTAACACTGTCTCGCCATATTTCAGTGTGTTGGTTGGCTTCAGAAAAAGTTTTTTTTTTAACCCAGCTATGGTTATAAACCAGCTAGCTATTGTTGTGCCATTAGCAGTAAAGCTAGAATTAACAAACAATATGCCACTTCTAACGTTCTACCTAGCTATACATCCATGATATAGCTAGCTATGTAAAACAATTTCACAGCAACAGAGACCATCCTTAAAGCAAATGTTTATAAGTTGGCTTCCTTGTACTTCAGTGTTGGTTACCATTTAGCATAGCTAGCTAGCTTCTAGCAACGCAATTCATGGTTTAACGTTACTTTGAATCGTTACAGAATCATTTTACATTAATGTTAATGGAAATAATGTTCAATGGATCACTTGTTTAAGTTTAGGTAGATTAAAAGTAAAAAAAGACAATATTGGCTTTGCCTACCTGAACCATCCGTATTCGCCGTCTTGTCATGGTCAACTGAAGTTGTTCACGTGAGCAGATCGTTGGGCACGGTTTACTTTTTCCTTTTCTTACTTTGTGTGTTGGTGTCACGTAGCTACATCACTACAGAATTTATTATACTTGTCAAAACGAAAATAGTAACTCCACTATGTCTCTCTACATTTATTTTGTCCCGTTGTCGACTTCAGCTAAGAAATAAATAGAACACATAAGATAACCTTCCGCAACGATTGGTCTGCTTTAAATGAAGTTCCATCGTGACTACGAATGGACTACTTGCGGAGTGACATGAAGACATGAATCAGAGGCACACAGCGGTGAGCGGTCAACCGTGCCTTGTAAACCCGCGAATCTCTCCTCTCTCTAGCCCCCCCCCCCCCCCCCCCCGTAAAAAGTGATTTGCATGATTCACGAGAGCCTCATTTTCAAGTCGGAAAAGCCGGAATTCCGGATTTATCCGGAAGAATCACACCCCTGATATTAAATACATCAGACAGACTTGTATGTCCAAGAAAAGACATGGAAGTAAACATGTCTGTGATAATGTTTACATGCACTTAATATTCCAGGTTTTGCTTTATTCCGAAAAAAGACAACATTCCTCTAAGCCAGTGTTTCTCGCTGTTTTTTAAGTTTGTCACTTTTTTAAAGTTTTTGTCACTATTTTCGAACTGTTCTTGCCTTCCTTCCTTCCTTTTTTCCATTGACTTCTTTTTTTTTTGTCAAAGTTTTTGTCGCTTTTTTCCAAGTTTGTCTTCCTTCTTTCTACTGTGTTTTTCTACAAGTCTGTCGCTTTTTGCGACACTTTTGTCACTGTTTTCTAAGTTTTTGATACTATTTTCCACCTATTCTTGCCTTACGTCCTCCTTTCTACCGTTTTTGTTGCCTTTTTTCATCAGCATTTAAATGTTTTTCAGTTCCATGGCTGTTGTTTGGTGAATCTATCGCTGGTCAGGGGGTACTTGGCTTAAAAACACTATTCAAATGGGGAACATTATTGAATGACACGTGATTGAAAACCAAACATTTCTACTCACTGGACTCCTGAACTCGAGCAACGAAACCCATCAGAGGAAGCTGAGGACTGAACTGGAGGAGGGAGGGGGGAGGAGGGGAGGCTGCCCACACACACACACACACACACACACACACACACACACACACACACACACACACACACACACACACACACACACACACACACACACCAGACTCTTTATTAAACTAATAATCATTAGAGTTCTATTAGGATGAAAATGTCTCATGCGCACCTCGGTCTGAATTAATTTTCTATTAAGTCTGTTTATTTCCCAAAAGAATTTAAAGTGTAATTCCAGCGAAAATTGACCAAAAGGTTTTTTTTCTGCATTAAAACACATCAAATAAGCCGTGGAGACAGTATTTCTCGTTGATCAACCACTTCCGAGCTTGGCCCAGCTTATGCTACAGCTCCAAATCGCAAACAGCGGACGAGATAGGGGCCGCTTTTTTTAACCAGTAATATTGTTCCAAACAGCAGCAAACCTCGTCAGTAACTTGCTCAGGGTCCCTACACATAAAACGAAGCACCAACAACCTAGTTAGCGAACCCAGAGTTTATCACAGAAGACTGTTAAGAAAACTTACCAAACTGTCTCAGCAGCCATATCCTCAGCACCGAAATGTCACGCGAGATCTCGCACGTCTATTGCCGGAAGGGACTACAGTTAGTCAGGTGTTGGCTCGGAGTAGACAAGGCCAAGGCAAGAATCATCACATAGGAACTGAAATGGCGGAGTCTAATCAGACCAGCAACTTCTTTGATTTTGATTGGATAGGGCTGCTGTCTCGTTTTGCATTGCATTCGATAATCGACTTGTACAGACTTTCCTTTGAGAGGGGCTGATAGGGAGACAGTTTGGTAAGTTTTCTTAACAGTCTTCTGTGATAAACTCTGGGTTCGCTAACTAGGTTGTTGGTGCTTCGTTTTATGTGTAGGGACTCTGAGCAAGTTACTGACGAGGTTTGCTGCTGTTTTGAACAATATTACTGGTTAAAAAAAGCTATTTGGAAAGCGTTTGGCTTACGGCCCCTATCTCGTCCACTGTTTGCGATTTGGAGCTGTAGCATATGCTGGGCCAAGCTCTGTAGTGGTTGATCGACGAGAAATACTGTCTCCACGGCTTATTTGACGCGTTTTAATGCAGAAAAACACCTTTTGGTCAATTTTCGCTGGAATTACACTTTACCATAGAGCGTCAAAAAGCAAAAATGTTGATAAAAGCAAAAAAAACGTTGGAAAAGTGGCAAAAACCTTGGAAAAAATAGCACAAACTGTGAAATAAGGGGGAAAAAACGTTTAGAAGAGACAAAAACCTTGAGAAAAAAGCACCAAAAACGGCGATTAAAAAAAGCACTAAAAACATTTAAAAAAAGAGACAAAGTTGTGAAAAAAAAGCACCTAATCTGTTGGGAAAAGCTACAAAAACCTTGAAAAAATGAAATGTCTGAATGAAACTGTAGAAAGGATGAAGCCGCCGGTCCAGCTGGAACCGTGTGACCAGAACCAGATGCAGACGTGTGAGTGTGACAGAGCGTACCTGGGCTTTGGTTATAGTAGGGGCCACCGTTTATCTGGTTCTCTGTTACGATTGGCTGGCCGGTCACAGAGGGGGGGCGGCGGTACGGCAGTGACCCGCCCACCTGTAGAGCGTGCTGTCGGGGCTGCGGCCGGTTCATGCTGAAGAACTGAGGCACAATGTTACCTGAGACGGCAGAGAGAAACTTTACACTCTGCACTCCTTTTTCTACTCTAAACAGCTGTTTGGTATGTATCTGTTTCTGTATTTATTGTTTATTCTTATAAGGGCTGCACAATATCAGAGTCAAAGGTTTTTACGGAGGTGGTTTGGGAAATCTCTTTGTTTTCTCTCCATAAATTCATAAGTCATATAACAGCCATAAACAAATCTCCATGTTTTTATGATTGAAAATGTTGCATAAATCAGGCTGTGAATGCTATCTGAACAAAGCGCTGAGTAAAAAGCTTCAGAATATAAAGAGGAGAGAGAGCGGAAGGTTTGGTGTCTGTAAGTGCTGCTGAGGGAGAGAGAGAGCAGGCGATGGAGAAACTCACCTTCGGCAGGGGGTGAGGAAGAGGAGGAGGAGAGTGGAGGAGGAAGGTCGGACGTGCCGGGGGCGGGGTTAGAAGGGTTGGCGGGTGCGTTTGATTGCATGTTTGGTTGAGGGGGTGAGTCAGTGTGCTGCTGGGAAGGTGAGTTTGGTGGCAGGGGGGCGCTGGGTTGAGTTAAGGTGGCGGTGGAGGAAGAGGAGGAGAAGGAGGAAGGAGTTGGGGAGGGGGAGGGAGAGGAGTTAGGAGCAGTGGAGGAAGAGCTAGCTGGTCCAGCAGTCGGGGAAACTTCAAGGAGGAGAGTGAAGAATGAAGCAAGGGAGGTAGGAAGGAAGGAAGGAAGTCAGGAAAACACAGCATAACTGAGACACATCATCAAACATCCCATCTAAAAAATGAGCAGTTTATTAAATAACCTTTTATTAATACGATGTTTGGACAAGTGAAAACCGAGAATGACGGAAGAAAAGAGGGAAATAAGGGAGTGAGGGAAGGAAAACAAGCATTCCGTTTATAAAGATTAAAAAGAGACTATTTTAATGTGTAATCACATTAAAGGTACAATATGTAACATTTCTGCATTAAAATGTCTAAAAACTACCATACCTATGTTATATATTTTTTTGAGTTGTGTAGTTACACTCTCCCAAATGTTTCCACCAAACTTCAAACCCAGAGAAATCTGTTATTTTATTTTCAGACACGGTACGTTTCCTTTCCTTCCTAGTCACCTGTCAGTGGCGTCATATAACCTTTCACCCTCTAGTTCCTCGTAACTTCCTTCAAAACACGGCACCCAGATGATACGTTTGAGCGTAATTGTAAATCATACAATGTCACAAAAAAATACTCCTAACCATAATACTGCTTTTCTGCCACACAGCATCATTTTATGATTGATAATATGCCACTTTGCAACACAGTAATACAGCAGAGATCTTATTTATTGATACATATCAATATCGATCCAGTTTAACGTTACTACAATGTGTTGGTTGACAAGTAGCTAACATTAATGCTAGCTAGCTAATGCTTGGTGGATGACATTATAGGGTTACTTGTACGTGAACAGATCCATTCTAATCGGCGAGGTGTTTAACATTAAAAAGTACAACTCCCATAATTCCACGCAACTTACCAAAGTCATCAAAAGTCTGTGTTTACAATCCATTGTTTTGGTTGAGAGACCCCTAGCGGCAGAAAGTTACATATTGTACGTTTAACAGAGAACATAAACTGTGTGTGTGTGTTTCTGTCTTACCTGGGAAGGTGGATGGCGGGGAAGGCGTCGGCACGGCGATGGGAATGCCCACGCTGCCGCTGCCACTGTTCTCCCTGCTGCTGCTCCGACTGCTGCTGCTGGGATGGCTGCCCCCGCTGCTACCACTACACACACACACACACACACACACACACACACACACACACACACACACACACACACACACACACACACACATATATATATTTTTAGGGTTTCCCGTGTCTTCTTGACTTTTCCTCTTAGAGAAAATGTAAATATATATATATATATATATATATATATATATATATATATATATATATATATATATATATATATATATATGCCTGTGATTGCAGAACCCACAAAACATCTCATGGATTTCAATTTGATTTTATGTAGAGTTATTATTAAAAAAGAGGTAAAGACAGAGAAGCTGGCGGGAGAAAAGAGGACGTTAGAGCGGCAGAGACGCAGAAAGACAAACGGATGAAAAGACAAAAAGAAAAGACAGGAAGTCAGCTGCCTGTAGAGAAACACGAAAGCAAAAGCAGAGTGATGGCTGGAAGAACAGAATGAGTCGAGTTACTGTCAGCACAGAAGCAAAGAAACAATGAAAAATGCTGCCAACGCAGACTCTGATTGGCTGATAACACAGTGACATAAACTGCAGGAGGAGAGAAAGTAAACAAATCCAGAAATGAATCAATGAATGTGAAGACAATCAGTTAGTTGATGCTGTGAGGATGAAAGCAGAAAGTCAGTTAGTTCTAGAGGCACAGAGACAATTTAGAGAAAGCATCAGAGCACGTGTCAAACTAGAGGCCCGCGGCCCGAACACGGCCCCTTGCAAACTTATGGCGTTTTTTCATTACATGGTACCTGCTCGCCTGCCTCGACTCGTCTCTACTCGCCTTTTTTGGTTTTCCATTATGAAAAAAACTCCCTGGTACCTGCCAACAGGTACTTTTTTTAGTATCACCTCCGTCGAGGTTCCAAGCGAGCTGAGGTGATACCAAAAGGTGACTTGAGCCTCAGCGTGGACAAATCTGCCACCTTCTGCTTTGAGTGTTGCGTTATTAGTTTGAGTTCCGGTCTTTATGGTTTGGTGCACATCTAGCCAGAAAAAATGTCAAAAACAGCAACAAAAACGTCGGAATATAAGCCACAAAAACTTGGAAAAAAGAACAAACAAATGATGGAAATAGCGGCAAAAATGTCCCCAAAAAAAGTGCACAAACGTCAAAAAATAGCACCAGTATGCATGCTGTAGATGGATATGCACGCATGACCGCATACACACACACCTTGGTGTTTCTATTGAATGTTAATATGAGGGAGAAAAATGGAGTACGATAAAGAATGTAATGCTTTTTGCACTTGATACTAAGAAAAGTATTACAATAAAGTAATAATAAAAAAAAAAATAGCGCCACATTTTTCGAAAAAATTCCAAAAACGTTGTATAAAGCAACAACAATATGAAAAGAAGCGACACGCAGTAATCCATTCCAAGAAGTCAAAGATATTTGACTCTTTGGATGAAATAAAAACATGTCAGTAAACTCTACACGTGTGTGCCCTGATGTGATGCGGCCCGCGGTGAAACAGAGTTTGACCCCCCCCTGCATTAGAGCAGAAAGGAAAGTTGTGAAATCCCGCTGGGGCAGCCATGTTCTACACGCCGACACGGCTACCTGTATGTTCGGGGACGGTGGTTGAGCGTGGCGGTGCGGCCCGGACTGGGCAGCTGTCCCACGGCCGGACTGTTTCTGGTGGGGCTGGAGACGTAATCGTTGGGCACCACCGGGGGGCGCACCGGCTCCAGAGTCCTGTAGGGGGAGTTCTTCCTGTACATGTGAGGGTGGAGACAAGAGTTAACGGAGGCGTTCATATTGTGTGTGTGTGTGTGTGTGTGTGTGTGTGTGTGTGTGTGTGTGTGTGTGTGTGTGTGTGTGTGTGTGTGTGCGTGTGTGTGTGTGTGTGTGGAGACAGAGTTAACAGAGGCGTTTGTTCCTGAAGACGTTGTCCTGAAACACTCGAGAGCCTGGAACAAAATGCTGTCATTTCATGTTAGATTAAAATGTGAGCGGAAGTTTGTTTTAATCAACTTTTTCTTTGTCAAACACATTTAAATCTGCAACATCTGGGACTGGGACAATCACAAACATGAACTTCCAAACTCTTATCCTAGAATTTTCCCACCCAGATAGACCGAAATTTAAAAATGTTGTGTGAGAGAGAGTGTGAGTGTGTGTTGTGTGTGTGTCTGTCAGTGAGAGAGTGTGAGTGTGTGCGTGTGAGAGTGTGTGTGTAAGAGAGTGTGAGTGTCAGAGAGAGTGTGAGTGTGTATATGTGTGTGTGGGAGTGTGTGTGTGTGTGTGTAAATATATTCTTTATGTGATTTCAAGGGTTTCAATTTGTGTCTTAACTTGTTTCCACGTATTTCTACTATATCTATGTGTATACATACATGTTAGATCCGGAAATATTTGGACAGTGACACAATTTTCATAATTTTGGCCCTGTGCGCTAACACAATGGATTTGTGATGAAATTATAGTGCAGACTTTCAGCTTTATTTTGAGGGTATTTACATCAGAATTGGAGGAAGGGTTTAGGAATTACACACATTTTCATACATAGTCCCCTTATTTCAAGGGCCCTAAAGTAATTGGACAAATTAATATAATCATAAATAAAATGTCCATTCTTAATACTTTGTTGAGAATCCTTTGCAGGCGATGACTGCCTGGAGTCTGGAACCCATAGACATCACCAAACATTGAGTTTCCTCCTTTGTGATGCTTTGCCAGGCCTTGACTGCAGCTGTCTTCAGCTGGTGTTTGTTTGCAGGTCTTTGTGCCTTAAGTTTTGACTTAAGCAAGTGGACTCGTGCTCGATCGGATGGAGATCAGGTAATTGACTCGGCCATTGTAGAATATTCCACTTCTTTGCCTTGAAAAACACCTGGGTTGCATTGGAAGAATGTTTAGGGTCATTGTCCATCTGTACTGTGAAGTGCCGTCCAATCAGCTTTGTTGAATTTGGCTGAATATGAACAGACAGAATGTTCCTATAGACTTCAGAATTAATGCGGCTGATTCCATCTTCTGTCATATCATCAATAAACACTAGTGACCCAGTGCCACTGGAAGCCGTACAAGCCCATGCCATTACATTGCCTCCACCATGTTTTATAGATGATGTGGTGTGCTTCGAATCAAGAGCCGTGCCAAGCCTTCTCCGTACTTTTCTCTTCCCATCTGGTACAGGTTGATCTTAGTTTCATCAGTCCAAAGAATGCTGTTCCAGAACTGGGCTGGCTTTTTTAGATGTCTTCTGGCAAACTCTAATCTGCCTTTTCTATTCTTGAGGTTTATGAATGGTTTTCACCTTGTGGTGAACCCTCTGTATTTGCTCTTGTGAAGTCTTCTCTTTATGGTAGACTTGGATAATGATGCACCTACTTCCTGGAGAGTCTTCTTCACTTCACTAGATGTTGTGAAGGGGTTCCTCTTTACCATGGAAAGGATCCTGCGATCATCAACCACTGTTGTCTTCCGTGGACATCCGGGCCTTTTTGTATTGCTGAGCTCACCGGTGCGTTCCTTTTTTCTCAGAATGTACCAAACTGTTGATTTGGCCACTCCTAATGTTTCTACCATCTCTCTGATGGATTTTTCCTTTTTCCGCAGCCTAAGGATGGCCTGCTTTACTTGCACTGAGAGCTCCTTTGACCGTATGTTGTGGATTCACAGCAACAGCTTCCAAATGAAAATGTCACACATGAAATCAACTCCAGACCTTTTATCTGCCTAATGGATGATGAAATAATGAGGGAATAGCCCATACCTGCTCATGAAACAGCTTTTGACTCAATTGTCCAATTACTTTAGGTCCCTTGAAATAAGGGGACTATGTATGAAAATGTGTGTAATTCCTAAACCCTTCCTCCAATTTTGATGTAAATACCCTCAAAATAAAGCTGAAAGTCTGCACTACAATTCCATATCGATGATTTCATTTAAAAAAATTATGAAATATTTCCGAACCTAACTGTATGTGTGTTTTATTCTTGTATACATGTTTTTTGTCTTTGTGAAGTCTTTGTGTCTTGTTTAACTTAAACTTAAAGAGCCACAGGAGGGCGCTGTAGCTCTCATATCATAACCCCAACTGCAGACAGGGTATTATAATATTAACTGTCAGTCTTAATTAAATAAACCAATAAATACTCATAGATTTCAGTGTAGATGGGTACACAGATATTAAGGGTGTCACGATTTCGATTTTAAATCGAAATTTCTCAAAAATTAATTCACA